>CAJNDS010001112.1:2626471-2740711 GCA_905221605.1 Symbiodinium natans
CAGGCCGGCATCGGCCAGTATATTCGCAAGGCCACCTGGTGTTTTTGGGGGGTCTAGGTTTTAGGGTCTAGGGTTTAATTAGGGTTTAGGGCCAGTTTAGGGTTTAGGGTTTAGGGTTTAGGGTTTTTGGGGTTGAATGTGGTCCTGTTCTTGGAACATCCAAGGCCTCACGTTTTTGCTTTGTTTTTTTACCCGTTTCTTGGGCCGAAAGAAACAAAGGCCTCATAGATGTGGGGACCCTCTGCTCTCCATCTTGAAAACAAGTTGGGAGCTACGCTACTTGCTTTAGTTATTAGGCGTTTCCATCCAGATGAATGCCGGCGAAGGCCCCAAGGACTAGAAGAGGTCCACCTGATTATGTCTGCGGCCTAGGGTGCGGAGGCTGTAGCCTCGAGCTGTGAATGCCCCATACCTCCAGACCCTAGACTCCCCAGACCCTATAAACCCTGAACTCGGGATGTTCACCATTTCTCTAACAGTCCTTAATAAGAACTTATAGTACCCCCGATTGTAATCCCTATTAAGGACTGCTAGTATAAGGGGGAACATCCCAACCCTAAACCCTAAATCCTGAACCCTAAACCCTAAGCCCTAAACCCTAAACCCTGAACCTTAAACCGACTAAAGAATCGCAAAAGCAGAATGTTCTGGCCTTGAGTTGGCTCTCGTCAGTTGCGGCAGTTTTGTCGCTGTGCTTCAGTTCTACATACCCGGAAGTTCCAAAACCCCTTAGCTAAGGAATATACCCCAATTTCTACTAAGGACCCGTATTATGAATGAGGGGTTTTGGAAGATCTGGGTAATTTGCTTACAAGGCTCTTCTTTGCGCATTGTGTTCGGCATATCTTGAGGTCCACGTGAACCCAGGGTATATGGTCCATACACCCTTTAGGGTTTAAAGGGTTTAGGGCTACTGGGGATTTTCCCAAAACGGTACATCATGCTGGTGTTCGGGTTCATGTGCCAAGGCAACTCGCACATCTTTTCTTCAGAAGTTCGAATCCGAGGGTCCTTTTAGGCATTTCCCAGGCCTCAATCCTAAACCCAAAACCCAAAACCCTAAACCCAATCCTGTAGCCGTGGACCCGGAGAACCGGAGCCCCGTTGCAATCGCCCTTCGGTTGGGGTTTAGGGTTTACAGGGTTTATAGGGGTTGTAGGGTTTATGGTGCTTATAGGGTTTACAGGGTTTACAGGGTTTGCAGGGTTTACAGGGTTTATAGGGTTTATGGTGCTTATAGGGTTTATAGGGTTTATAGGGTTTATAGGGTTTATAGGGTGTAAAGGGTTTATAGGGTTCATAGGATTTATGGTGCTTATAGTGTTTGTGGGGTTTATAGGGTTTATAGAGTTTATAGGGTTTATCGGGTTTAGGGGTAAAGATCGGCAGGACTGGGACAAGCTGGACCTCATGGCCCGCTCGGCTGGGTGCGCGCTGGTGCACTCGTTGGGCGTGGAGGTGTCTCCCCTCTGCCCTTTTGCCTCGTGAGATGCAGGGCAGCCCTTGGCTACATAGTCACTCACCATGAGACTTGTCATGTACATGGTCAGCTAGCCATGTAGAGTTACTACAGACTCACCTTTAAGCACCCAAATTCGACTTTCAAGAAGATGGCCCCCTACATTAGATGCGCGGCTTCAAGCAGCAGCTGACGTAGAGTCTTCAGCTCGTCGCGACCTGCCACCTTTTTGGGGGCGGCTCTGAAAAGCTGGCAGTGCTGGGATGGATGATGGCTGCGGTAAGGAAGGAGAGTTTCAGGGCCTTTTGGGTGGGGTGTATGGGGCAGTGTAGGTGTTTTTCCGATGATGAGCCCACGAGGGATCAGGGGAATGAGGGCTCAGAGATGGACTAGGACCCAGAGCAGGGCCCCTTTTGTCCTGTTTTTTGGGGGGTTCAGGTTCCCTTACAAGTCCCTTCTAAAGCTGAAAGGGCACCCTGTTTCTTCCTGGGTTACTCCCCCAAAGATTTCATGTGCCCACAGAGTAGAAACTTGGGGCTTCAAAGGGGTTCTCATACAGTAGCTCTAGAGCCGAAGTATGGACTGCGTTTAGGGTTTAGGGTTTAGGGTTTAGGGTTTAGGGTTTAGGGTTTAGGGTTTAGGGTCATGGGTACAATGGACCCTCAGGACTCATCAGGTGGTGTTGAGCAGGAATCCCAAAGCAACAAAAACGGGTGTAGAATGCTCTCTGTGTTCGGCTTGGGGGGGGGGTTTAGGGGTTAGGGTTTAGGGTTTAGGGTTTAGGGTTTAGGGTTTGGAGCTTAGCTCCCAAACCCTACTAGTAGGTCATGCACCCCCTGAATCTAGGGCATGACCCCCCAAAATAGTAGGCAGATGGAGCCCCCCAGGGAGACCCTAAACCCTAAACCCTAAACCCTAAACCCTAAACCCTAAACCCTAAACCCTAAACCCTAAACCCCCCCCACGTGCACCCAGGGTCATGCGGCTCCTGCTCGATGTGATTGCTTCCGTGGCCTTTTGGTGGGCCTGGGGCCTGGCGACGGGGTTTAGGGGTTAGGGTTTAGGGTTTAGGGCTAGGGGAGGGAACCGATCTTCCAAGACCCCCTTAATTAAGGAATATACCCTCATTCATAATAAGGATCCTTAGTATAAAGTTAGGGTATATTCTTTTAAGTAAGGAACATACCCGAAAATTCAGGAACATACCCTGATTCATGATACAAAGGATCCTTTGTATGGTATATTCCTTAATTAAGGGGTTTTGGCAGCTCTGGGCAGGGAACAGCCCTAAAAACTGGGCAGCTCGCGGCGGAGTCGCTCTTAGGGTCGTTACATGGTCCTCTCATATCAGGGGGCCCCATATATACCCTAAACCCGAAACCCTAAACCCTAAACCCTAAACCCACATACCCTGTGCAAGCCAAGGGCCCATATTTCAGAACCCTTTAAAGGAGGCAAGGGACCGTATTCAGGGCCCGTATGACTGCCCCTAGGTTCGTGCGCGTCCCTTTGTCTTCGCTTTGTGCATAGATGAAGACGCTGCCAGATCTTAGAAGATCCCCTGCTGAGCAGCTGCCCTAAACTCTGAACCCTAGACCCTTGCAGGGGTGGGGGTTGCTTGGCTGGTTGCACTAGCGAGAAGCCTGCTGCTGCGGAGAATGCTTGCAGAAACCAGTAGTCAAGAAATTTGGGGTTCAGGATTGACGCTTTAGGAGGCAAGATGATCCCTGACTACCAGGTCATGCTCTTTACGGAATACACCTACCAGCAATTCTACATCTTCCTGGGCGTGTTGGCCTTCGCCCCTGCCCCAGCCGAGCTTGTGAGACTATCGTTTAGCCAACCTTTTTGCTTAAATTGTTCGGGTATGTGTTTGCGGCATACATCTTGGGCACATCTTCTCTCACTTCTGATCTTGTTCATTAGAGTCCACGCTTTCGGCTTGCTCGTCTCTTGTATTGTCACAGGGAAAGCGCACAAGCCACCCGAACGCAATCAACCGCGAAACCCCAAACCCTCAACCCTAACCCCAAACCCTAAACCCTAAACCCTTACGTTAGGGTTTAGGGTTTACGGTTTAGGTTTTAGGGTTTAGGGCATATTTGGGGGTCTTCATGGCATGAAGCAGCTTACCGGTTCACGAAGAGGTCGTCGAATTTCCTGAGCTGAAGATGGAATTCCCAGAGCCTGAGGTGATGCTCTGCTGGCGCAGGGCACTTACAACTCCGGTGCAGAACATACCTTACGGTTTGGGGTTTAGGATTTAGGGTTTAGTGTTTGGTGCTGTCCCTGGCAGGCTTGACGTTTCGAATGCCTGAGAGAGAGAGTGTTTGGGGTTGAAGGCTTTGGGATCTAGGGATTTAGGGATTTAGAGATTTAGGGATATAGGGATTTAGGGATTAGAGATTTAGGGTTTTAGGGTTTTGGGTTTGTAGGGTTTAGGGGGTCTCCCTTTGCTTGGAGGTGCTGGTGCCGTGAAAGCCCTGTTTATGCTGGGACATCAGGTTGCTGCGATGGCATGAGGGACTGGCATAGGTTTAGTGGTCGGCGTGGGCCACTGGCGTGGGGGGGTTCCTTTCGTTGAACTCCATGGGGAGTCGAGACTTGACTTCGGGGATCTGGTGAACTGCAAAACATGGTGAGTGTGTACGGGCTTTTGACGCATCGCCAGGTCACCAGTTCAGGTTCTGTGTCTTATCTGGAAGGAAGAACGTACTTTGGTCTTCGCCAGCCCATGCAATGTGAACCATTTTTTCACTGAGCAGCCGCTCGTCGGAGTGGAGGCACCCCAAACCCTCATCCCCAAACCCTAAACCCCAAACCCTCAGGCAAAACAAACCCAGAAACCCCCCTAAGCCCCATTAAACCCCTAAAGCCCCAAGGAGTCTACCGGGCCTACTTTGAGCCGAAGTCAGAGCTCGAGGATCGTCTTCCCTACACGTGCGCGCATGTGCGTGGACCTCAGGAGGTTTAGGGTTTAGGGTTTAGGGTTCAGGGTTTAGGGTTTAGGGTTTAGGGTTTAGGGCTTCGGAAACCTCTAGCTTAACAAACACGCCCTTGGATGAAGAGTTCCCTACAGCGTGCCCCGCCCAAGCCATTCCCATCCTCAGGCGCGCGGATAACCGCGACCTGTTTCTGGTTGCGGGACTCCCAGGTGCACCATATGGGGGTTTTCTCACAATAGCGTATGCTAAGGCGCCTAGAGCATTTTCGAGGGTTTGTGAAGGTTTGCGGCAATACCCGTATTTTCCTCGAATGGGTACATCGAATGGGTACATACTTGGGTAGCTTGTGGTATATATTGAATCAGTTGAGCAGGATCATTTTAGGCATCATTAGGTAGTTGTTTTGGTTTCTGTATTCGGTTCCCACGGATGATTCCAGCGATGATTCGTGCGAGGCTCACGGCAAGTTGGAATTGGAATCATCAATCAGACCTTGCTACGGCACACATTGCTTCAACATCTTGTAGCCTGGCTAGCCCAGTGGTGCCCTTTTCCCTTTTTTTGGTTCAAGGTTCCCGTATAAAGTAACCAACCCAAAACAGGATGCCCTTAGTATAATATGGTTGCTGGGCTACCCTAAACCCTAATCCCTAAACCCTACCCTAAACCCCTAAACCCTAAACCCCAGGGCTACTAAGAAAGGAATGGCCTTGGTGGAGGGCTACCAAGTAGCACGTTGTTTGAAGACATGCGGCCGTAGCCTCAAATCCCCTGAAGCCTTCAAGACCTGAGCAGCGCTCTCCCCTGTGCTCACAAACTAGGGGTTTAGGGTTTAGGGTTTAGGGTTTAGGGTTTAGGGTTTAGGGTTTAGGGTTTAGGGTGCTTCAGGGTTTAGGGCTTAACTTTTCCCTTGGGATGTGTCCCCCTTATACTAGCAGTCCTTACTCGGGATTATCGTACCCCTAATTATCATCCCGATTAAGGATTGCCAGCATGAGGTGGAACGTCCCAACTTTCCCCACAAATCCCTCAACCCTGAAGTCCTCCTTCTTCAGGTCAACTCCAAACAGACGACTCAGTCAACTTGAGCACCCTAAACCCTAAACCCTGATGGTGTGTGCAGTGCGGGTGGCGAAACCCTAAACCCCTGCGCTCTACCTACATGGAAACTCTATCAGACGACAAAAAGCCCAAAGCCCAAATCCGCCTTGTCAACCTCAACCCTCCCCCTCCCTCACGCCTCCGAAATCCTAAAACCCTAAACCCTGAACCCTCAACCCTAAACTCTGAACCCTAATCCCCAAAACCCCAAACCCTAAACCCTAGACCCTTAAGCCCTAAACCCTCAACCCTCAGCCCTCAACCCTCAACCCTCAGCCAAGGCCACAGTCCACATCTCACCCAAAGCCCCCCAGGATGTCGAGGTGATCGGCCACCCACAAGAGGGTTTAGGGTTTAGGGTTGGTCTGTTCCCCCTTCTACTAGCCGCCGTTATTGGGGATTAAAATAGGTGGTACTATAATCCCTATTAATTCGTGGTCCCTGAATATGTCCCCCTACCCTTTCTGATGTATGGGCCCTTGGGATGAGAAGCGGTCCCCATGCCCGGGTCCCAAAAACATCTCATGCAATTGCCTGTTTGAACTCCTTTTGGCTCCATGGCTTCTGCAGTTCTACAGGGGCTTTTGATAAGGAACTTGCATACATGTAGGTTACCACAAGAAAAGGGGAAAAAAGGTGGTTTCCTCGTTAAGGGAACTTAAATCTCAACGTTCCCTAGCAAGAGCCCCAGTCAACAGGTGTAAGGACTGGGGGCCATGAAGGGAGATCCTGAAGGTGAAGGGATTAAAAAGGGTTTAGGGTTTAGGGTTTATGAGGGGGGCGGGGGGGGGGGGGGGGCTACTTAGATATGTAGGGACTATGGAACGTATATATAGGATAGGGGAATCAGACGAGGAGTCCCTTCTAGGGGTCCCTACTTATACCCCGCGATCTGTGGACCTTTGATAACATTGCGACGGTTTAGGGTTTAGGGTTTAGGGTTTAGGGTTTAGGGTTTAGGGTTTAGGGTTTAGGGTTTAGGGTTTAGGGTTTTCAGTGTCGAGAGTTTCATGGCAAATGTACCCATCCACACTGAACCCTATAAACTCATTGTTCTGTCTGCACGGTAACCTCACATAGCTCAAGGCCCAAGCCCAACATCCGTCTATTTCCCTTCCTCTGGTTTCGCCGACACTGTGGAACGTGTTGCATCGCTGCAGGGCGGTTGCGAGGCTGCTAGGCAGGTGGCAAAAAAACGCAAAAATGAAGAATAATAACCCCTGTATTGCCAGAATAAGGAAGAATAATTTTAGTTTTCGGTGGGTCTTAGGCAAACAGTAGCTTCGGGGGCTGTAGGCCCATTTGTTTCGGAGGCGGTCGGCCAATTCTTCAAAGATGCTATGAGGAAGCTGGGAATCTGGGTTGGCCCTAAACCCGAAAGCCTAAACCCTAAACCCTAACCGCTGCACCCTAAACCCTAAACCCTAAACCCCAAACCCTAAACCCTAAACCCCAAACCCTACTCGCCATAAGCTCGGCGCCGGCCGCAGGTCTCACAAGTCAGACACGAGAGCCACCGACATGACCTAGGGTGTTCGGCTTAGGGTTTAGGGTTTAGGGTTTAGGGTTTAGGGTTTAGGGTTTAGGGTTTAGGGTTTAGGGTTTGGGGTCCTCGGTCCGGGCTTAAAAAGGGTTTAGGGTTTAGGGGTAGGGTTTCCGGTTTAGGCAAAAGGGGGTTTAGGAATCAGGCCATGTCACCGAACGGGTAGCCTTCTGTTCCATTCCCGCGGCCACTCGCATGGAGAAGGCTCGCAAGAGCCCGACGCTGTCGTTTATCGGGCATCATGAGGCAAGGCGTGCTTCGGATGATGCAGGCTGTGTCTTTATCATCATAGTGTATAGGGCTCATAGGGCTTATCGGGTTTACAGGGTTTACAGGGTTTGTAGGGTTTATAGGGTTTGTTGCAGGGTTAAGGGTCTTCATCCTGGTTGCTAGTGATGCTGCAGGTCTCGTACGTTGTTTTTTGTTGTTTCAGTCGTCGCAGATCCCCCTAAACCCTAAACCCTAAACCCCAAATCCGAAACCCTAAACCCTAAGCCTTAATCCCAAACTCCTGGGCTCCAACACCTCTCTGTCGGCTCCAGGAGGTGTACGTGCCGCAGGCATGGGCTGTGAACTGGGTTTCCGGTTTAGGGTTTAGGGTTTATAGGGTTAGAGGGCTTCTAGGGCTTCTAGGGCTTATAGGGTTTATAGGGTTTACAGGGTTTACAGGGTTTATAGGGTTGAGGGGTTAGGGTGTCAGGTACTTGGGGTTGTGGCTCGGTCTCGCTTGTCGCGTTCAGATTTGAAGCCTACTTGCTTGTGGGAGGTCGTCGAGGATTGTTTGAAGTGTCTTTTGAACCAAGTCAGAGCCACTGGTGTGACGTGCGGGACACATGGGTGGAAAGTTCAGGGCTTGGATTCACAGATTTCCTGCATGAAGCCAGCGTTACCCTCATCTTGCGTTCATGGAGGCCTGTAACCCCTTTTTACCCTAGACCCTAAACCCCAACCCTACATACACTAGACCCAACCCCGCACTACAGCCACTGCCGGGGTACCTTATAGACCTGCGTAAGGCCAGTGTGCGCCGTAGCCTTCAAAAAGGACCCCGAAGTCAACCGTCCCTTTGAACCGAAACTCTGTGGTTTGGACGAGTACGAGCAGGTGCCAGAAACACCCAGTGGCTTCGCAGGCTTTAGCACCTGCCGGGCTCTTGGAGATGTAAAGGCTTATCAGACTGATGTGATGGTGTTGACAAGGATGTGGGAACGGTCAACGAAATGTTGTGTAAGTCAGAAGATCCGTCGGGTGCAGGACAACACACGATGCGCTACAGCATTGCACATCTGCATGGGTGACCTTGTGATGGAACTGCTGCTTTTGAATGAAGCTGCTATTCCATGAACTTGATAGCCGAGTAAGTTTTGGGATACTGCAATCCCCTTATAGAACTGAAAGCGTACACTTTTTGGGACTTATGAACGCAGCAACTGAGTGAACGGGTGGTTTGCCACAGCTTCTGCAAAGAGACAGGCAGGTTTTGGTCAGCCCCACCAGAAGGAGTGGCCAAAGCCTTCGCATGAGGGCGAGAGACACCCAGCTACATGTTGTAGCTTCTCGGCGTCCGGAAGCTGAAGGCTCCAAATAGCCCAAAGCAGGTATGATGTACAGACTTTAGACCCCAATGTAGGTATTGCTTCTATACTTGGAGCCCTAGGGCATAGCTTCTGCAGCTGAGGCTGCAAATTTGGCAGCTGCAGCCTGTTTGATGCCAAGGCGACAGCGGGATTGTCAGAGCTCTTGTTTAACCTGTGGGCCTACAGCGTTAAGGGCTTCAGGTCCTTTGGGCGCCTAGTTTCCTTAGATCCTAAACCCGATAAGCCCGAAAAATGCTTAATATACCGAACCATGATACGAGGTGCAAGGGGGAGTCTAGGAAGGGTTTTGAAGGGACGGGGTTGTGGTACATCGTTTGGTGGCCGTACCCTTCTTCCAAAGGTTACGATCCCTCAGAAAGCCTAATAAATGCCTTATCATGAAGCGAAACCGTGCACCCTGCGCGGGTTTTCTTGTAGGTTGCTGGGAACCTGGCTGAGCTAAACCCTAACCCCTAAACCCTAAACCCTAAACCACACATCCCCCTGCCAGGTAGTAGACACGGATGCCATGAGACTTGGTGGCAGACGTGGGCCTGGGTTGCAGGGGTTGCAGGGGTTTAGGGGTATATTGCAGGTTGTGATCTCCCCTCGATCTTTTTCACGAAAGGACAGAGACCTGATTTCACCCTAAACCCTATAAACCCTATAAAACCTATAAACCCTATGAACCCTATAAACACTATAAACACTCTAAACCCTAAACTCTAAACCCTGAACCTATGATGCGTAGGAGTCCTGTGGGATTTTTCTCTGAGGCCGTTTGAGTTTCCGGTGGCGACGTTTCTGGAGGAGACCCTGGCAGGCAGCCCGACCTTGTGAGGGCAAGGGCCTTCTTGCTGTTTAGGGGTGTAGGGTTTACAATGGTTTACAATGGTTTACAAGGTTTAGGGTTTAGGGTTTAGGGTTTAGGGTTTAGGGTTTAGGGTTTAGGGTTTAGGGACACTTAGGACGCAAGAGCCAGTGCATTGTGGTCCTGTTTGTGTTGGAGGGCGGGGTCGTCCTGTGTCCCCAAAAACTCGTGTCAGCATACCCTAAACCCTAAACCTTAAACCCTAAGCCGTTGTTTCCCGGCATCCCTGTCAGGCCCGAAGCGTAACCGCTTATCGGGCCCAAAAGTATGTGGAATTCAGCTCCCTAAACCCTAAACCCTAAACCCTAAACCCTAAACCCTAAACCCATGATAGGGTTCTTCAGGGAAGGGGTTCAAGCGGGGTAGGTACCTAGGGAACCTTAGGGAACCTTAGGGAGGCTTATGGAGGGAGTGATACGGAACCTTGGGTTCCATACCCCCCTTGAACCCCCCTCCTTTAAGAACCCTATACCCTAAACCCTAAACCCTAAACCCTAAACCCAAGAATTTTGCGTGAGCTGCTTAGGCTGCAGCGGGCTCGCTGCACTAGTGGCATCCAGAGGTTTAAAATCCGTTCAGGACACTGAGCGTTCTTGAGGGTCATCGGAAATGGCGGTCAAGATACGTTTACCAAGACTCCCAGCTCTAAAAGTCATGCTGACAAGCCTGTCAACCCTGAACTTAGCTCCGGTGCTGCGCACGCAAGATTTAATCCTTGTTTTCCATACTGGTACTAGAGTCCTTTCCCCTCAGCCTTAGGTTGGGGGGGGCTTAGCTTGTTTCCCCCCCCCCCCCCCCGGCCGTCATCCCACCCCAAGGCTCCCCTAAGCCAAAACCCTAAACCCTAAGCCCTAAGCCCTAAGCCCTAAGCCCTAAGCCCTATTCGTGGGGAAACTACGCCTACCCTGGACAGAACCAGAAAACCTGGCTTGGGCTAGGGGCTGGGCAGTTGGCAACAAAAAACAAGCCCCTAGAACCCCAAATCCTCAAGACCAAACCGCCTGAACATGCCAAACCCTCAACCCTAAACCCTAAACCCTAAACCCTAAACCCCAAACCCTAAACCCTAAACCCTAACCCCCAAATGCCATGTAGCCTGGAAAGTGGTCGTCGAACGTCAGTTCAGCTCGGCGGGAGGCAAAGCCTGGTAGCCCAGCGGTACCCTTTTCCCTTTTTTGGTTCAAGGTTCCTTTATAATCCAAAAAGGGTACCCTTATTATAATGTGGTTACTGGGCTACCAAGCAAAATCCCTAAACCCCGAACCCTAAACTCTAAGGCCTAAACCCTAAACCCTAAACCCTAAACCCTAACCTCCCCATTCCCCCCAACTATGGACCTGGGAGGCATGTTTGGTGCGCCGCAATCCTCATCACCGCCAAGCAAGAACTGGAGCCGGCTCCAGGCGCGTTCAATGCAGGGCTTAGGGTTTAGGGTTTAGGATTTGGGATTTAGGGTTTAGGGGTTAGGGTTTAGGGCTTAGGGTTTAGGGTTTATAGGGTTGCATGTTGTTGCTCATGTTGCTCTGGGGTTTAGGGCCTTCGGGGGCTGGGTTTCATGTGGAAGGGTTATAGGGCTTGGACCCTAAGGTTGTACCCCTTGCGTTTGGGGGACCCTGTTTTAAGATCCTCTAAGGGAGTATAAGGGCCATAGTAGGAGTACATTAAGGGAAGCTCTTGGGGTTACCTTAGGGGAGTATGTTTGTTGAGTAGATGGGTTTCGTTGAGCGGTCCTATCTCTACAAAAACCAGCTCTCTACACCATGCTTATCCTTTTTTAATGGGCACTAAGAGACTTCGTAAGGGACTGTGCCAGGAAACTGGACGGTGTTTCATGATCGAGCACCATACTTGGGATTTGCCTACGTAGACCCCCCTCAATTGTGCTTCCTTTCTTCGTCATGCACTGATTTTAAGTTTTTGCAGTGATGCACCGCAAACGAGTGACAATTGGGGGGGTCTAGAGGGGCCCAACCTCTGAATTCTTCCGTCCTTGCAACCTTTGAACCGTGCTATCCCTATCCCTAAGGGTCTATGTACCTAAATAGGGAATACTTAGGCCCCAAAGTCCCTATATAGGAGGTACTTTAAGGCCCAAGTACTCCCTATTTAGGTACATGGACCCTTAGGGCATACCTTCTGCTACTTCACTTGAGAAGTCGCATCCTCTGAGTCGATATAAGATGTGGACAGTCAGGGTTTAGGGTGTAGGGTTTAGGGTTTAGGGTTTAGGGTGTAGGGTTTAGGGTTTAGGGTTTAGGGTTTAGGGTTTAGGGTTTAGGGTTTAGGGTTTAGGGCACCTCGAAATCCAAACCAGAAAGCCCTACACCCTCTGATGCTGGATTGTGTCTCTTTTGGGGTATAGGGTTCAGGGTTTCTCCCCTGGCTTGTTGTCCACTAAACCCTAAACCCTAAACCCTAAACCCTAAACCCTACACCCTAAACAAGATTCCACTTCAGGCTGCTTCGCAGACAGAAGCCTGTCATGCCAGTTGCCAAGCACTGGCCTGGGTGCAGCACTGAGACCACGCCGGCTTTAGCGGCTGGGTTTACGGTTTAGGGTTTAGGGTTTAGGGTTTAGAGTTGTGGCTTAAATCAGGGTAAAGGGCTTTGTAGGGCTCAGGGGGTTTGCATGGTTTGAGTTGGACCTGGCACCTGGTACATTCTTGACATTACTGTAGGCTCAGTTCATGCTGTGTAGAGATGTGTTGAAAACTGTGTGAGCAGGATTGGTTTCGAGTCTTCAGTGCAAAAGATGGAGGGTCAAAGAACGACACCGATGCAGTCTGAGCAGAACTTTTTGACAACCCCTCTTTGTCCCAGTATGGGCTTAGGGCTTAGGGTTTCAGGGTGTTAGAGTTGTTCATGGCCACCATGCTGGTCAAGCAACCAAACGCTGAACCCTAAGCAGCTGGCTTACAAGCCCGTACCACTTGGGGTTTAGGGTTTAGGGTTTTCGGGTTTAGTTTTTTTGGTTCAAGGTTCCCCTATAAACTAACCAACCCCCCAAAAAAGGTGCCCTTATCAGAATATGCTACTGGGCTACCAAGCAAAATCCCTAAACCCGAATCCTAAACCCTAAACCCCAAACCCCAAACCCTAAACCATAAACCAGGTTTCGTTGGGCCACGTCTTCCAGAGCATGGATCCTGACTGCTTTCCCGAGATGCGGCGGGAAATCCCAGCTGATCAGGGTTAGAGTTTAGTGTTTAGGACTTGGAGTTTAGGGTTTAGGGTTTAGGGTTCAGGGTTTAGGGATTAGAACCCCAAATCTACTTTTTGCAGGTTGCCTAAGAACCCTAAAATCAAGGCTCGGGCTCACCTAAACCTCCACAGTACCCGTAAATACTTGCACATGGCTTATCGCCCCTAGTAACTTCATGTGAACGAGGGGTGCCTTGGAGGTTTACAGTGGGCAATGGGGGGTGGAGAATGATCCAGGTCGGTGATGAATCAACCATCCATGATGGCACGGCCGGTCGGCTGGGGGCGAGGCGAATGAAAAGTCAGCGATAAACCTCTTGACCCCAAACCCTAAACCCCAAACCCTAAATCCTTAAACCATCACAGTTACACATCGCTGCAGGCACGATGGCCAAAGCCCAGGGCCCTTTTGGCTCAAGCCTACTGTCCATAGCCCCCTTGGGAGTTTTTTGTGTTTTTGTAAACAAATCAAGGGAATATTGCATGTACTTTTTTTTATTTATAGCATCACTATACATGACCCATGGGGCCTCAACGTACCTCGCAGGGTTTAGCACCCTAAACCCTAAACCCTAAACCCTGAACCCTGAACCCTAAACCCTAAACCCTAAACCCTAAACCCTAAACCCTAAACCCGAAGCCATGGTCACGAGCCGCGGCTCCATCGTGGCGAAGCTGTCCCTCAGCGTACTCCTGACAGGCCTTGGCAGCCCCAGTGGTGCCCTCCCTAAACCCTAAACCCTAAACCCTAAACCCTAAACCCTAAACCCTAAACCCTTTCTAGGATGCCCAGTAGTACCCTTGTTCCCTTTTTTGTGGGGTTAGGTTCCCTGATAAATCCCTTTAAGCAAAAAAGGGCACCCTTTTTAAGCCTAGGTCACTGGGCAGCCTAGCTCTCCCTTTTCTTGGTTCAAGGTTTCCCTTCTAAACTTAGTAGCTGAGTGAGCACACTTTACACTTTTTGGGATACTATAATCCTCTAGAGAACTGAAAGTGTACACTTTTTGGGGGGCTTATGACTTATGAACTCAGCAGCTAAGTAAACCTAAACCCTAAACCCCAAACCCTAAAACCCTAAACTGGTTACTGGGCTACCAAAAGGCTGACGGAACCGCTGGAGCATGAGCAGGACTTGGGAGGCTTTGATCGCTAGGAGGCCCAAGTTGGGTGCCCTTCAACCCTTTTAGGGTTTAGGGTTTGGGGTTTGGGGTTTAGGGTTTGGGGTTTGGGGGTTCGAGATTCCTGTTGGGGAAGCAACAGCGCCCTTGCCATGATATGGTTACTCGTCTGCCATCTTCCTGGAGCTAAAATTCAAGGGTTTAGGGTTTAGGGTTTAGGGCCTAGGGTTTAGGGTTTAGGGTTTTCGTGCAAGCTTTTCCCGAGTTTTTGGGGGGCCGTGCAGTTCGTGAGATGATTCAGAGGCAACGGGCGACTGTCAGCACTGCAGAGGTCATGTTCGAACAGCTGGTAAGTTGGATTCGTTTACAGAGGTAAATGCAGCGGGCATGCGCCCCCTGCACCCTTACGGTGGTTGCCTGAACCCAAAGGGTCCTGAGTACCTACATAGTACAAAGTAGGGGTTTCAATAATAGGAATGACGGAATGACTATTATGGTTAAGGTGAGTCAAAATCTTGTCTCACGGTGTATGTCGACTCGCCCCTGGCGCAAGCCCTCCTTTGTGTCTTACTGTCTGGCCTCTGCGCTGCGCAAGACCTTCTTGTAGTTTAGGGTTTAGGGTTTAGGGTTTAGGGTTTACTGCATCAAATGGCCCCACCCTTCTCCCGTACCCTAGGCTCCTGGTAAAACTCATGTGCATCGCAAACATGCCAGACAAGCCGGCAACATGAAAACGCCCTAAACCCTAAACCCTAAAGCCCCCGTAGCCATTTTGGCTCAAGCCGTTTTCTGGTTCCGAATTCACAGCCAGAGAACGAATCCTCATGGCGGAAGTTCCTAGAACTGTGCCTGCCACCATCGCATTCAACCGGGACCAATGGAAGTCTGTTTTTCTGACGGAATCCCGAGAGGAAGCTACCGAAAGGTATGAAGAGTGGATGGAGCTCATGGACAAACAAGAAAAAGAAGCCAAAGGCCCGGTTGACTTCCATCTGAGCAACAACGTGAAGTCCGAAATCACAAAGCTGTTCCGCTCCGAGGTTTTCCCAAAGAAATATGCAGTTCAATGGAAGTTCCTAGGATCTATCCTCTCTCGTTTAGAGCCCAACGAGCCAATTCCAGACGTAGACGCAGAGCTCTGGAAAGATGGAGCTAAGCGACTCCTGGAAGAACTTACTGAGGGGAACAATCTCCGCTCTTCCAAGCCTGCTACGATTTCTACTTTCGCCGAGATCTCAGGATCTTTGGGTGCCTGGGCTCCTCCAAAGATGCCTATGATGGAAGAGCCCGAAGAGGAGGATGAAGCTTCTGCAGCAAAAGAAGGAGAACCACAAGAAGACGCACCCATGGGTAAAGCAGCTGGAGTGGACACTGAGAATGATCCTCCTCCAGAGACACCGCTATCTCGGGGAACAAAGAGGAGAACTGGCTTTCAGCGAGAAGGAAGTCAAAGGTCTTCACGGCCAAAGCGCAGAGCCTCTTCGAACCAAGAGAAAAATGCCAACACTGGAACGCAGCTCAACGATCTGTTTGGCGATGGGGCTAAAGATGCTTCCTTCGAAGGCTCTGGAGAGGTCCCGCTTTCTGGAGAAAAGGTGGCGATACCAGCTGACATGATGCCAAGTGGGAGAGCGGAAGAAGGCTCACCAGAAGACTATGATGGTGCTGTTGGAAAAGGTGTGGCAGGTCGCAAGATTCTCGAGTGCTTGTGCAATTGGGGATCGGAGTTTGGTGTCATGACGCTGTTCTGTGCCGCCCTAATGTCTTCTGTAGGAGCTCTCAACACCTCATGCTTGGTGTCTAAAAAGCCTGGAAGCTACAACCCAAAGAAAGCCAAAGCTTTGACGTACGAATCTCTGGCTTCGCGCGCAGGAGTTAAGCGCAACAAAGATTGGACTGAAGATCAGTTCCGGCAAGAGATCTTCACTCGCTACTTGATGGTTTACCTTTTGCTGATCTCTCTGATCAGTGGCTCAGACGCAAACAGCCCAGCCAAAGCTCTTTCCACTCTGCTCGAGAAGCACGGGCTCGAGATGGCTCTATCTGACGAGTCGGATGGTACTCATGTCACTTCCTTGTACGCATCTGCATACATCTACCCCCTGATTGCCTCCGCGCTGGCTGCAATCGGGTCTTCCACAGACCTTTTGTCAACGTATTTCACATCATCGTCTCCTGAGGGATACATGTGGAAGCCCTTGTTCTTCCACCGTCCTACGAAATCAGCCCTTCTGAGCCTGCCAGCGCTGGTTGCCATTCCTATGGACATCAAAGCGCGAATCGAAGCGGGTTGCCGTCCTTGGCATCCTTCAACGCGAATGATCCGCACATCTTACCACTCCTTGAAGGAAGCTCTGGAGGTAGGCTACCTAGAACCCCTGAATGTCCGAGATGCCAAGCTACTGGTCAACATTTTGGTTAACTTGCGCACGGAGCACCTGACCATAGAGGAAGAGTACACTGGAACTGGGGTGGTTCGCAAAGAGCCCCTAATCTTGAAACACTTCAGAGTCTCGCAGAGATCCCTCAAGACCCTCTTGCAAAAAGCCATCACGCCCGTAGCTAACCTTCTTGCTTCCGGGTACCTGTCACCAGAGGCCTCGACAATTGCCAAACACACGTTGATCCGGCGGTGCCAACCGAAAATAGTGGAAATCAGCAAAGATGCAAAGCCCTTCGTTACAGCTAAGCAGTTGGCAAAGATGCTATCTGAAACGATGGCGGAACAAGATGCTGACGCAGACGACTCTCTGGACTTGTAGGCCTTGGGTAGCAGCTCCGCAACTCAGTTTTGCATGCAGCGGCCTCCTGCAAAAAAAAAATTCCGTGTGCACGGCCACCACTTGCCATGTTGCGCCTCCTGACGCCCGGGGATGACAGACACAGATGTACGTTGTCGAGTGCGTATAGCCACAGACGGCAGTCACTGCCCGGGACATCGAATGCTGAGGATAGAGTGAAGTCTCACCCGTATAGCCCTTGCCACATGTTGCTTTCTAGGAGGAAGGGCCGCTCGGGTTGTACTACTCTGGTAACAGTGTTCATACCTGATCTTTGGACGGCTTGCGGCAACCTCCACGTATCTTCACTAGGTCGCAGTGTGCCTAGGAATAGTCAGTCGGGTCTGATGGGGGAGGCTTGTTTTCAAGGTGGAAAGGTGATCGAGGTATACTGTTAGCTATCATGGTTTGAGCCCCTCTGTTGGACACGCCGATTGGGTCAAAGAACTTCTGTCGGCCAATGGACACGTACCAGTTCGTTTTCAGTTTATCTGGGATCGATCAGGGGTCAGCTCTTCAGTAATGTGGCTTGGCATTGAACATCTGTCGGTGGTAGGAAGTGGGTATGCTGACCCCGGTTGGTTCATTACTGGTGGTCAATGCACCCACTCTGGAGATCTCGACAGGACTTGCCTCGCCCGCTTATGCCAGTGTGAGAGTCGAAAACCCCCGGCAAAAGGTGCTTGGCCACAACTTCCTCGGGGCTTTGCATCAGCCCATGGCGCTGCTCGGCAGGCATCACATGTACCAGCAACAAGCGTCCATCACCTGGTAGCCCATTGGGTTTAGGGTTTAGGGTTTAGGGTTTAGGGTTTAGGGAGGGTTTAGGGTTAAAGTAACCAACCCCCAAACCGGTGCCCTTATTGTACCATGGTTACTGGGCTGCCGCCTGCAGTATAGCGTTTCGTGTATGCGCATGCATGATATGCATCTATGCATGTAAGCTGTTATTTCCCATTTCATTCGTTACCTCGGTTGCAAGTGTGTGTGTGTAGATCATATATATATATACACATATATGTTTATATGCATATACGTACATGTAGGGACATAGCGGGTACTTTGGAACTAAATACACCTCCCTAAAACCCTAACCCGTCAACCCTGCGACGTGGATTCGCCCCAGCTGTGCGGAAGGAAACAACCCCAAACCTGAAATCCTAACCCCTTAACCCTAACCCCTAGACAACCCTAAACCCCAACCCGAAACCCTAAACCCATCTGGTTCACTCAGACCCTAGAACCCCCAGACCCAAATCCCTAAACCCCAAACCCCAAACCCTAAACCCTAAACCCTAAACCCTAAGCCCTAAGCCCTAAGCCCCAAACCCTAAACCCTAAACCCTAAACCCTAAACCCTAAACCCTAAACCCTAAACCCTAAACCCTAAACCCTAAACCCTAAACCCTAAACCCTAAACCTCCATATTTCCCTCATGTCATCGCTGCCAAGGCCTCAGAAAGCCGTCTCGCGCAACTGCGCCGGGAGCACCGCTGGTCCTTGGAGGTTTCGGCCTAGAACTCGGGTTTGGTTTAGGGTTTAGGGTTTAGGGTTTAGGGTTTAGGGTTTAGGGTTTAGGGTTTAGGGTTTAGGGTGTAGGGAAAAAGGCTTACGTTTTATCTTTAGAACCTGGGTTTTAGCTGGTTTTAGAAGGGCTTGTGTTGTTTGGTAGGTTCGTGAGGATACCTCTTATATAGCAATATCAAAAGCAGAGTGAAGGTAGAGGATGTAGGGCTTGGTTTACAAAGCTTTTTTGGGACATACCCCACGAGGGCATGAACATCAGACAACCCACCCCACATGCGGAAGACAGACTTTCTGAAATCGGAACCATCTTGTAGCCTAAACCCTAAACCCTAAACCCTAAACCCTAAACCCCCAACCCCCTAAACCCTAAACCCTGGCTCTTCTACAAAGTCCGGATGCCACTATAAAGCTGCAGGAGCTTTTGGCGCAGATCCAGCGTGCTCCAAAGGGGGGCACTCAGACCTGTGGCTTGCATGAACGAGGGAATGAGGTACCCTATATAATCCCTTAAAGGGTCTCTCTCTCTCTCTATATATATATAATATGATTTAAAATAGTATAGTATATTATAATGCATGTATGTATATAAATATATGTATGTATGTATGTATGTATAGATGTATACACATATATATATATATATATACAGGGCCCTAATTCCCTCATTCTCTACTAAGGACCAGTGGGTGAAGGGTCGACGGTTGAGAGAGCTAGCGCAGCAAGCTTGGTGTCGGATGTCGCGTCTCCCGAAGGGTAGTTCCAAGTATGGGCCCTTGGGTATCGTAAGGTATATACGGGGTATATAAGGGGTTCCCATTTCAGGGCCCATTTTATAGGACTATGTAACTACCCTGTGGCACTCCCTAAACCTAACCCGAAACTCTACTAAACCCGAATTTCTGGGTAAATACGATAGACCCCCCCCCCCCCCCCAAACAAAAAACAAAAAAATCAGGTTTTGGCCAGTTATGTCCCAGCAGCTGGCCCAAGAGTTGCCCCTAAAAGGTGTCCTGAACATGGCTTAGGGTTTAGGGTTTAGGGTTTAGGGTTTAGGGTTAGGGTTTAGGGCTTAGGGTTTAGCGTTTAGGGTTTAGGGTTTAGGGTTTAGGGCTAGCACAGCGTGAGGGCTTTGTTGTGATGCCATGGGATCGGCTGTTTGGTCTCTCTTTTTGTGCTTCTTCTTGCAGACATTCCGGGAGCGCTTGGGGACTGCTGGACAGGATGGCCCGGGTGAGTTTAGGGTTTAGGGTTTAGGGTTCAGGGTTTAGGGAGTTGTGTACTCTGAAATGAACAGCGAAGCATACAATTTTCGTTTCTGGGCTACCAAGTTGCCGTTATGGGGCGATTATCTGCGATTCTACCCTATCATCCCTAAGAGGGCCCTTGTAATTGGGATGCATTCTGGGGATTCTAAAGACCCAAAAGCCCCCCCTGTTTATCTGCAATTCTACCCTATCATCCCCTAAAAGGGTCCCTTATAGGTGGGATTTCAAGACCCAACAGCCCCCCCTGGTGCGGGCGCATCCGCAGAGACGCTGAGGTGTGCTCATTGACGGCCCACAGTATGCTTCCAACGTGGGCTCTGTGCTGCGACAGGCCAGCATCTTAGGATGCCCCCCCCCCCTCCCCCCCACCCTATTGTACTGTAGGGTTTAGGGTTTAGGGATTAGGGTTTAGGGTTCGCTTACTTCATGATGTCGTGGAGTTGCAAGTATCTATTGTGGTAGCCGGCACGCAGAGCAGGAACACCGAACTCCATTCCCCGCAGCCAAGGAGGTTTCGTGGAACCTAGCTCCTGGTAGCCCAGTGGTACCCTTTTCCCCTCTTTTTGTTCAAGTTCCTTTATTAAAATTTATAAAGCAAACAACCTAAAATTCGTGCCCTTGCGTAGCAAGACCCTAGAGGATGGCACGGCAGAGAGAGAGAGAAACAACCTAAAACAAGGTGCCCTTATTAGCCCTTATTATATGATGGTTACGCTTCGTGTGCCTCACGAACCCTCAACCGGGACTCGTGCTCGTATTGTTTGCCTCGTAGGGTTTGTGTACAGCTGCAAGGCAGGCCTGTGTCAAGGTACGAGAAGGCAGAACTAATTGGGGGGTGTCCAGAATTAGGGGTACCTTATTGAAATGCTTATTATACGGGAAACCTACTATTTGGGGGACTATATTGGGGGGGTCCCCTATGTTCGTAAACTCCCATTTGCAGAACTAGCTGTAGAACTATGCAATTAGTTCGATCTGTCCATCTATCTAGCTACAAAGCAGTACTCTTTGCGGCTGCCTTGCGGAACAAATGAACCCTTAAAGTGAGACCATATACCCCACACCATTAATTACCATCAACCCTATCAGGGGCGTTGAACCATAAACCCTACAGGGTTCATATGGTCCCCAAACCCTAAGCCCTAAACCCCAAACCCTAAACCCTAAACCCTATTCATGAGGTCCTTAAGGTGTAGCCCGAAGTCGGGATCGCGAGAGGCCGCAGTGCTGCAGTCGCCCTCCGACGCGCTTGCTGCGGTGCGCTGGGCTTTAGAGGTTTTGGGGTTTAGGGTTTAGGGTTTAGGTTTAGGGTTGAGGGTTTACTGTGCGGCGTGCTTTAACGTAGCCGGCCCGGTGCTCGAACGGTAATGGTCTCCGACTTTGGGGGGCGGGGGGGCTTCCGTTTAGGGTTTAGGGTTTAGGGTTCAGGGTTTAGGGTTTAGGGTGGGGGGGGGGGATTCTACTCCATTTCGGGGGTATGAACGCCATGGGATCTCCTGTTTGTTGGAACTCACAGGTGCTGCTCGGCTCTTCCCAGTCGCCACCGCAGCCGGCCAAAAGCGCCACTTGGCGGATGCAAAATGTCCGGAGATAGTTTATGGAATCTTCTGGCTGGCTCTTAGCTCAGTAGCAGAGTGAGCACACTTTACACTTTTTGGGATACTATAATCCTCTAGAGAACTGAAAGTGTACACTTTTGGGGGGCTTATGAACTCAGCAGCTAAGTTAGTAGGGAATGAGGGAATGAGGGCCCTATAGATACCCTTTAAGGGGTTATATGGGGCCCTCATTCCCTCACTCCCTACTAAGAACCAGGGGGTATTTCTGAATTAAAGGAGTTGTTTGCGTCTCTATGTGCAACTTGTCCCAGAAGAGGGCCCCGATCAATGGCCTATTTAGGGAGGGGATATGAGGCGACCACTTCCCTGCTTCCCAACACCCCTAAACCTAGGCCTGAAGCCCTAAGCCCTAAGCCCTAAACCCTAAACCCTAAACCCTAAACCCTAAACCCTAAACTCCCCAAAGCCCTCAACCGCCATCACTCCTTGGGGTGCTTGTGGGCAAGTGCTTCCAGGCTGGCCTTGCCTTAGGGTTTAGGGTTTAGGGTGTTTAGGGTGTTTAGGGTGTTTAGGGTGTTTAGGGTGTTTAGGGTGTTTAGGGTGTTTAGGGTGTTTAGGGTGTTTAGGGTGTTTAGGGTGTTTCGGGTGTTTCGGGTGTTTCGGGTGTTTCGGGTGTAGGGTTTAAGCAGCTTGAGCTCGCTACTTTGAAAGTCGGCGTGTCCATGTCGAGAACCCTATAAGTCCTTCACTTAAATCCCCGTGCCCTAAACCCTAAACCCTAAACCCTAAACCCTAAACCCTAAACCCTAAACCCTAAACCCTAAACCCTAAACCCTAAACCCTTCGAGTCTTGGAGGCCAGCTTTCCCTCGGAAAAGTTCCTTAAGAACGTGGTTCGCATTTCGCTGGCAGACAGGCCCGGCAAGCCTGATTCGGACCAGTCGAGTCGAAGGATAAGGGTTTAGGGTTTAGGGTTTAGGGTTTATTGAAATTTTTAAGGGTTCAGGTCAGGGGAAGTTTCGAATTTCAAGGAGTTTTTGGGGGTTTTCGTCTCTAATTTCAAGTTACAGGGGGCTTGAGGGTCTAGGGTTTAGGGTTTAGGGAGGTTTGGGGTCTAGAAAAGTGTGTGCATGTAAGCGCTAGCAACACTCAAAACGTGGTCACAATACACCCTCTGGGCACTCGAGACAGTACGTTATGAAATACATGGTTCCTAAGCCGTCTCACATTCGCCCTGTAACACTCAACTAAACACTAACCCCAACCCAAATCCTCGCAATCCTTTGTTAACCCTAAACCTTAAACCCTAAACCCTAAACCCTATGAGCCCACCACAAAGAGTTCATGTACCACATGATTCGAAACGTGGGCCCCAAAGTCCCCATTTTGGAGCAAGCATTCCCTATCTCTAGGCGCATGGAACCACCCTCGAATTGGGATCATGTACCCGAATGCCACGAGAACGATCATCCCTTTGTCAGGTACATGAAGTTCAAACAACATAGATCCCCCAAATAGTAGGATTCCCCTATAAGAAGGACCCCAATAAGGTACCTCTAAACCCTAAACCCTAAACCCTAAACCCTAAACCCTAAACCCCGAATTTCGGAGAAACCCCCTGAAAGAGGGTTTCGGGGGTACAGGCAAGCTCTGCGCCGCGGCGCCGCCCGCCTCGTGGTTGCGCCCGGCGACCCGCGGCCCGCACTGCACGCGCTCCGAGGCGAAGGTGCCGGGGAATGTCGAATTGGGGTTTAGGGTTTAGGGTTTAGGGTTTAGGGTTTAGGGTTTAGGGGTGGCTACGGCTCAAGCCATTTTGGCTCAAGGGTTTGGCTCAGGGATTCAGGATTGGATAGTGTGTTGTAGTTACCCATGGATACCCAACTTGCTCGGCAATCGGGCAGCCCACGCAAGAGGCCTGCACATGAGGGAGGGGAGATGGTCCTGGCTGAGTAGGCTCTGGAACCGTTGGAAGTGCTCCGGCCTGGGCATTATCCTTGCAACGTAACTTGGGATCTCAGCTGGACAAGGTTCTGCATCAGGGTGAAGAGCTCAATTCCAGAGTTGAGCATTTAGAGCATCAGGCCATGGCTGACACTGCCAGGATTCAGAAGCTTGAAGAGCAGATGAGTCTGTTACAGAAGGCCATTGAAGGCGAGAAAGGTAGTGGTGCCTGTGGCTCGTCGCCTCGAAGTGAGCCCTCAACAGCGTTTGCTTCTTCTGGGCCAGGTGTTTGCATTCCCCCTCCTAGTGATCTCCGAGAAGAAACCAATTTTAATCATCTGATACTTGGTGGGTGGGATCAAGACACTCGCAGAGCTCTGATTGAGGAAGAGGTCCAGCTCTTTATCCAGAACTTCAAACTGGCAAATATCACGGCCTGAAGCTATGTTGTGGGGAAACGAGCACGAACAGCACATCTAGTCTTGAAACCGCTTCCCGACCGAGATGCGCGCTCAAGGTTCTTTGACATGCTCCCCGTCGTAAAAAAAAGGATGCATCTGAGGAACAGCAATGCTCTATGGGTTAGCCCTTCGAAGCCTTTTGCTGTGCGTGAGAAAGGGAAGCTGCTAAGGGCAGGCTTCGAGAGACTTCTGCGTGCAGCAGGCCTGGGTCACGAAGATGAGACGGTAGAGGTTGACTGGAACATGGCTGTCGCTTGGATTCAGGGAGGGAGGGTTGTGGCCCTGGATGCTGGCAGTCTCCTTGCAGAAAGTGAACAGAAGGTCATCGCTGTTAGATTTTCGGGGCAGAGCTTGCGGTTGCATGGTGATTGTCGTTTCAACTTGAGCGTTCTTGCTGGCAAGCTCGGTGGCGTGGATGTGGGTCAGCTCGAAGCAAAGCTGAGATCAAACTGACTGGGGGGCATTAGTGAAGGTGCTTCGGTTCAGGGTCCTTTCATTGTACACTCACATTCTTGGAATCTTCGAGGACGTGCCTTGGATACATTCTCGCATTGGATG
This sequence comes from Symbiodinium natans, assembly GCA_905221605.1. Classification (NCBI taxonomy): domain Eukaryota; class Dinophyceae; order Suessiales; family Symbiodiniaceae; genus Symbiodinium; species Symbiodinium natans. The sequence goes on from CAJNDS010001112.1 coordinate 2,650,377, forward strand.
GAAGGGCCAGTGACGGAAGCACTTGACGTAGTGGTTCTTCAGGAAGTTGGAGGTCTAGGGAAATTAAGTGCAAGGAGTCCTCAGGACTTGGCTCCCTGAGGGAGCTCTCGTTTCCCGAGGAAAGCGAACTGGTTGATTATAGGGTTTTGGGAACATGGGAGGGAGATTCGCACCTCAGCCAGATGATTCTACTTGATGAGTCCGTGGCGGATTCTGTCATCGCGACTCATGCTGGAAGAAGATGTGTTGAGGTTATTTTCTCTCATCGAATGTTGCCTGGAGTCTTCTTTGTTCTAGGAGCACACTTTCCGCACAAGTCCTCGGGGGAGCAGTTCTTTCAAGATGCTCTTCTGGAAGTGGAGGGGGCCACGGACAGGGCCTCTTCAGCAGATGTCATCATTTTCGCTGGTGACTGGAACTGCCAACAGGGAGATCAGAGATTCCTGGAGCTCACTGCTCTTCTTCATTCTAAGGGTTTTTCTTTGGCTTATCCGGAGTCAGACACTTGGGTTGGGGCACTGAGTACCAGGCGATATGACTATTTCTTCGTCAAAGTCAAAGACAGGGGTAGTCTGCAGTATTTGGATACAGGGGATGTGATCTGTGTGGCAGTCAATGACACGGCCAGACAGAAGCTTGCCAGTGACCATGCGCTTGTCAGCCTGGATCTGCTTCTGGCCCCGAAGGGGCCACGACTCCAGAAGCAAAGGGACAGAAGACCCACTGGCTGGCGCAAAGCTTGCGTCAAGACGGAAAACTTTGAAGAGGCTGTCGCCTTGCTGCTCACACCCACCCTTAAACAGGATATGGTGACGCAGTGGGAAGCACTTCAACATCTTTCTCATCGCTGTTGTGTTGCTAGAGGGTCCCTGAAGTACAATGACAGCCCCTTCATCAAAGAGCTTTGCCGACAAGGACGCTGCCTCGTTGAACCCCAAGCCCGCGTTCGCCTCAGCCGAGTGATCTTGGCGCAACGGGCGCATGAACGGCGCATGTGGTGGGCAGAGTTGGAAAGCATGGCTGGAAATGGGGATGGAAAGGCCATAGCGTTCATCCGAAAGAGGGCTCAGGCCAAGCCTTGTGCGAATGGGTTTGTTGCCTCAGCTGGGGGTAGGACTAAAGCTGCCAGTCAACTCGAAGACCACCTCAAGGGCGTCCTGGCTTCTGCTTCAACGGGGGAACTTGCCAAGTGTGCTCAGCTGCTGTCGGCCCTTCAGGAAAAAGCTGAAGGCGTGCCAACGCAACCTTTTTCAAAGCAGGAAGTCAACATGCACATTCAAAGGTTTCTTCATGCTTGCAAAACCTCTGGCTGTAGTGGAGTTCCTGCTGAGCTCGTCCTAGCAGTGGCCAATACGGACGATGGCATGGCCTTCCTGCTTCGCCACCTCAGTCTGATGCTGCAGGATCCAAGTCATTTGCCCAGTGATTACTTTGAGTGCTTCGTGTGCCTCCTGCCCAAGAAGCTTCAGGTCGTTGCTGCTAACCAGTTTAGACCCATTGCTCTGATGGAGACCATGTTGAATTGTTTGGGGGTTTGGTCTTTAGGAGGTGGGTGACACAGAGCGAGCTTCCGGACAGTCAGAAAGGAGGTCTGCCTGGGTCGCAAGTCGTCACTTGTCTTTGGTGTGCCCAGCAACTACTCTACAAAGAGTATAGGACAGGGAGACATGGGTTGTGGTTGTTGGAGGATGTCCGGCAAGCTTTCGATTCCCTCAACCGGTCAGTCATTTTGCAGCACTTATTGAAAGGACCGCCTCAATTGCCCAAGGAAGCTACAGCTATTTACAAGTGCATCTGCAGTCATATGACCTTTCGCTTTGGGGATGAGTGGTGGAAGCTAGTACCGAACACTGGCACGCAGGGCAGCCTGATCAGCGCAGGTCTCTTTGCGATTGTGTTAGGGGAAGCAGTTGATCAGCTGTTTAACATGTGGCAGAACAATCGAAGCGTTCGTCCTAGACACAGGGATCATGCTGGTCGTCTGCTATTTGGCTGGTGTTACGCAGATGACTGCATCTTCAATTTTGACTCATGGAGCTCCTTCAAGAGGGGCCTCTCCGACATCATTGCTGCCTTTGCCGAGCTCGGACTACATCTCAATCTTGACAAAACACAGCTGGTAGTGCACCCAGACTGGTATCAAGAGGGGTTGGATTTCTTTGCTTCAGATCCTGATCACCCGGCAACGCAGTGTAAGTGGGTAACCGTTGGAGAGTATCTCAGGAGACCCCTTAGAAAATACCAAGCAGAGACCTCAGTCAGCTCGTGGGTCTTGGAGGCAGCATTGAAGGCCACACATGCAGGATGGGAGTCGATTGCGAGGCCTTTAAAGGCCTGTGATTTGCGTAGTCCTTCTGAAGCTTTAGTGCTGCTTGGAGTTTCCTGGCCCCCATGCTTGAGCCACTGCAGTCTGTTCTGCAACCTATCAAGAAGCTCCAGACCACCATGGTAGTGCTCATGCTGAAACTCCATGTTCACCACACCTTGTCCTGTGCCAGGGCGGTTGCCTTGAATAGGCAGCGAAGACGAGTGGCGCAGCAGTTGTTAAGATTGAATCCTCGCAGACAGTGGGCCTATGCGCTCGTCAGGCGTAAGTGGACGTACGTAGGGCATTGCTTTCGTAGGCGCACTGAGTCTCTGGAGTTGGCTTCGCTCCATGCGGCTTCTCGCGACGGGCAAGCCCTGGCAGTGGTAGGGCCCTGGAATCACATGCTCAGTTGGGCTTCGCAAGCTTGTCAGGCGTTGGGTTTGCTGCCCGAGGGGCCAGTTCAATCGGAAGACATCGCTGCATTAGCGCAGGATAAGATTTCGTGGAATGATAGATCTGACAGATCTGCGTTGCAGAACACTGATGACGTTGGCTACTATCTGCCTCAGATTTGGGAAAGCTGGCAGCGTCCTCTGCAGGCGGCTGAGTTTGCAGAGTAGTATATGCCTGTCTTTGTTGTTCCGAACCAGGGCGGTCTCAGGGCAGTCATCCTGGACAGAGAGCTTGGGGTGGGATGTCTCCAAGTCGATGATTTCCCAGGGAATGGAGAGATTGTGTGCAGACGTTTTCGGGCCTCAGCGGAAGAACAGCGGGGGAGGCAATGCTGGCAGTCATCAAGTCCGGTTTCAAAAAAAGGGTTTAGGGGGGTTCGGGTTTAGGGTCTAGGGGTAATAAGGATTTAGGGCTTTAGGGTTTTCGGGTTTTTTTTTGCGAGTTTCAGGGAGTAGGAAAGCGAATGCAAATTTTTAGTGAGTGGAATCGCTGTTCTGGAAGCAGTTCGTGGGAGACCATGGGAACATTGACTCCTGCTAGCCACTTGTGAGCAAGCCGGTGCATCAACAACCACGTTTGGGTTTAGGGTGAGAGGTCATGGGGCATGCGAGGGGGGTTCATGGGGGTAGGTATGTACGGAACCTTAGGGAAGCTTAGGGAGTAGTGGGGGAATGTTAGGTTACAACTCCCCTTGAACCCCCCCTCCCTTAAAGATCCAATAATGAACCCCAAACCCTAAACCCCTAAACCCTAAACCCCTAAACCCCTAACCCTAAACCCCTAAACCCCAAACCCCAAACCCCTAAACCCCTAAACCCCTAAACCCCTAAACCCCTAAACCCCTAAACCCCCAAACCCCTAAACCCCTAAACCCCTAAACCCTAAACCCCCAACCCTAAACCCCAAACCCCTAAACCCTAAACCCCCTCGAGGCTACCACCTCGTGGGCTTGGAGAACTTGGAGGTTCCTAGAGCGCAGATGCCTTTACAGTAAAACCTCCAGAAAGTTGGAACATGGTTTAGGGTTTAGGGTTTAGGGTTTTGGGTTTAGGGTAAAATGGCTACGGCTCAAGGGTATTTCGGCTACGAGACCCAACGCGGGTAACTTGCAGGAACAATTCGTGCCAATTTGTCGTTACATCACTTGTGGACTCGTCCTCGCCATGGTGTCAGACAGGGACATGGGCAAGCTGTATTCGTGCCTCGGCTATGCTTTGCGGAAGGTGCGAAATTCCAACATCTCGTCCGAAGTGGAAAGCCTTTTGTGGGCCGCCATGAGTGTCCTGAGACAGTCGTCGCTGGATTCACATGCAGGGTGCAGCGTTCACGCACGGGTTCCCCTCAAGTTGGTTGAGCATCTGACTCTGGTGAATCCTGGGCATGGCGATGCTCAAGCAGACGGCGGTGTTACAGCAGGACATGGCGGTGGCTCGCTGACAAATCCTGACACGTGCGCATGTGAAAACGAGGCTTTCGTTGCAGTTGGGCATACACACCTGGCTACAGATTCCAGATCGCATAGAGATATTTCAAACGTGGGCGCTGGTGCAAATGTGAAGCTCGCAGCCCAGAAGGTGCATGACCGATCGGAAGCCAGAGGTGACGAGCTTACTGCCACGACCGTGGAAGCTATCCCGTCCTTCATTGAAGATCCGGAGGGCTTTGTGCACAGGTATGCCGCTCTAGCGGCTAATGATGAAGAGGCTGTAAGGGGCTTACAGTCGGTCCTGGACGCTCATGGCTTATTCGTGCCTGCGTGTGCATTCGAGCAGAGATCCGCAACTATGGAGGCTGTCCGGTCTAGCAGGGGCGTTTATGTGTGAACCAGTGAAGAGGCTCTTTCGTCAGTTCTCATATGTAGTCCTGTTTAATCGCATCAGTTCATCATGGGCTCGTCAACTGGCCCGTTTGTCATAGACAAGGGTGAGTTTCATCCTGCCCGGCACACGAGATGTTGGGGCTAGGGTGGTGACGGCATCATCCAGGCGAGGACCTTCTGCAAGCCTGCTGCAAAAGGGTTTAGGGTTAAGGGTTTTAGGGCTAGGTGATAGGATGATTAGAGCCGGGATTCCCTTTGGTCTAAATTTTGGGGTGTGGGGGCAAGGATGTTCCAACTTTTTGGAATTTACTGTGTGTGGGGGGAGGGAGGTTGGTTCAGGGTTTTGGAGTTTAGGGTCCCTACTGTAGGGTTTAGGCAAAAAGGGCTTAGGGTATAGGGTATAGGGTTTCCATTTAAGGGTTGAGGGTTCTTATTTCGGGTTGAGGGTTTAGGGCTTAGGAGTGGCAATAAAGGTTTAGGGGTTTCTCCGAGAGATGTGACAGGAGCTCTTTTTTGTTTGCCTAAAACCCTAAGGTTTAGGGTGCACGGTGTGGGGTTTAGGATTTAGGTTTTTGGGTTTATAGGGGGCGGAGTCAAATCCCGAGCCTTAAAACCTAGCTTGAAACCTTGAAGCTTCAACCCTGAACCCGCCATGAAGCACATGAAGCGCAACGGGCACGGGGTTGGCGGGGGGAGAAGCCGCAGAGTGAAAACCCTAAAGTCTCACCCTAGGCCCTAAACCTGCACCCGATCTTCGCTCTTCGGAGAGGGTGCTGCAGAAACCTGAAACCCTAAACTCACCATGAACCACAGACCCATGAACACAGGAGAGGAGGGGAGGAGCCCCAAACCCACCATGAACCACAGAGGGGGGGTGGGGGATGGGGGTGGGTGCCTGCTCCCCACCATTGGCCAAGCCCGCCAGGCATGTTCTGGGCCCAGTTACTTCGGACCGACTGTAGCATGCTTTGTCTTTTATGTGTTGAAAGTTTAGGGTTTAGGGTTTAGGGTTTAGGGTTTAGGGCTACTAGGGTTTAGTATTTAGGGTTTAGGGCTTTCGGTGAAGGTTTTAGGGTACATAGACCCTGAATATGGGCCTTACAAGCTGTCAAACCTGAAGGGCCCCATCTCAAGGGACCGTGTAACTGCCCTAAGCCCTTAATGTCCCTAAACCCTCAACCCTGATAACCCTAGACCCTAGTAGCCCTAAACCCTAAACCTTAGTAGCCCTAAACCCTAAACCCTAGTAGCCCTAAACCCTAAACCTTAGTAGCCCGAAACCCTAAACCTTGGTAGCCCTAAACCCTAAACCCTAAGACTGAGGCTCGCCCATTTGGGCCGCGTCCTTGTCACACCCGCGGCTGTGTTTCGTGGCGGGTGGGGAGGCCCCGGTTTAGGGTTTAGGGTTCAGGGTTTAGGGTTTAGGGTTTAGGGGTTAGGGGTTTAGGGGTTTAGGGGTTTAGGGGTTTAGGAGTTTAGGGGTTTAGGGGTTTAGGGTTTAGGGTTTAGGGTAGGCTGCCAAAAAGGGTTTTTTGGGGGGGTTTAAGTTTCGGGTGGGGGTGGGGGTGGGGTGAGGTGGGGTCGGAGATCTATGTGAGAGTTTTGTGTTGTTTGTGTTTCTTGTAGAGTATTTGACCAGTAGTACGCTCCTCGTAGGTTGGGGTGTCTTAAATCTTGGACCCTGATTTGCTACCACGAGCCCGACCCGACAACAAGTCAACCTCCATAAAGAGACACTTGCAGAATCCCTATCAAGGTGTTTGGGGGTGTTAACTTGGGTGCGGGTGGTTGTGACAGAGAACCCTAAACCCTAAACCCTAAGCCCTAAACCCTAAACCCAAAACCCTAAACTTGGAGCTTTGGTTTTCAGGGCGGCACATCTTGACCCTCTCTTTAGATCGCTCTCTGTGTATCTCGCTCCCTCTCTCTCTATCCCTGGATGGCTGGCTCTCCCTCCCCGCTCTCTTTGTCTTTCTTGCTTTCTTTCTTTCATTCATTCTTTGTTTCTGTATTTCTCTCTTTCTTTCTCTCAGTTTTCTCTTTCTCTCTTGTTTTTTTCTCTCACTCTCTCGCCCGCTCTCCTCTCTCCCTCTCTCCCCCTCCCTCCCTCTCTCCCTCTCTCTCCCTCCCCCTCTCTCCCTCTCTCCCGCTCTCTCTCTCTCTCTCTCCCCCTCTCTCCCTCTCTCTCCCTCTCTCCCTCTCTCTCCCTCGATCTCGGCTGGCACACTCGTCATCGCCAGTCCCAGTCGTTGTCTGCGAAGCTGCTGGACCTTTGTGCAACTCGCCGAAAGCTAGTCGCGGCAGTACCTGCATCATACGTTGGGATGTTCCCCCTTATACTGACAGTCCTTGATCGGGATTAGAATATGGGGTACTATGATCCCTATAAAGGACTGTCAGGATTAGGGGAGCATCCCAAATCACACATGAAGCAGGGTTTACAGTACTGATTTTGGTGAGTGTATATAAGGTTCTTTTTAATATTGGTGGGTGTACACCTTGGGTGTCCTTTTGAGGTACAAGCAATAGAAACCCCACATCACATGTTACATGGCCTTCGGTTTTGTAGCAGGCCACAGGGCAGGATGCACAGGGGTTTGGTGCGCGGATGGTCTTCTTACCATTTGCTCTTGAAGCCCCCCAAAACCTCAAAGACAATAACCCCCATATTGCCCTTAGCAGGAAGAATGTTTCTATATATATATAATTATACATGTACTTTGTTCGTTTTTGTTTTTTTTGTGCGGGGCCCCGTATCGCAAATAGTAGTATAGAGCCCCAAGGCCAAAAAAAACTTCAGGTCCAGGCAACTTTGTTCTAGGCCTCCTTGGGCTTGGGCGTGGACAATCCTGCGGAATCTCACACAAAGAAGGTGCTCAGACCCCAGGTCCCAGGTCTTGCTGCCAGCAGACTTTTGCTGGAACCCACAGGCAACAAAGTAATGCCAGTAAGAAAACCATGCTAGTCCCTACACCCTAAACCCTAAACCCTATTCCCTGAACCCTGAACCCTAAACCCTACACCCTACACCCAAAACCCCAAACCCTAAACCCATAACCCTAAACCCTGCCCACCAAGGACCAGCAGTGCCACATCCCCGCGCTGAACTTTGACATGGCGAAGACCCCCGCAGAGCGCCGGATGCTGGGGCAGGAGCGCCCTGGCTGCGCGGAGCAAAGTCGGTTTAGGGTTTAGGGTTTAGGGTTCAGGGTTCAGGGTTTTAGTGTAAACCCTAAACCCTCAACCAAAAGCGAAAACTTGGTAGCCTAGTGGTACCCTTTTCCTTTTCTTGGTTCAAGGTTCCTTGCAACCCAAAAAAGGGTGAGAAAATGAGGACTCTCAGCCCCTTGAGGAGCCCTGTGTGTGCGTGTGTGCAGGGTGGGGGGGGGGGGGGAGAACGTGGGGCACTTGTAGTGAGCTTAAGAGGGCGAGTGTAGTGTGGTTGTACCAGGGTTTCGGGCAGTGGGTTTAGGGCAAGAAGGTTCGGCACACAGCATCGTTGCACCTTGCAGTTTACTGGACCTGTATGACAGGTCCACCTGGGATCTCGTGCTGCAATCTTATCTGACGCCTTTGAGTAGATACGGGAGTTTACGAGAATCAGGGAGCGTTAATATAGACCCCAGAATGGCAGGATTCCCTGATTCCCTAAACCCTAAACCCTAAACCCTAAATTCGGAACCCCCCCCCCCCATGTTAACCGCTGAGTTAGTTGCTGAGTGAGAGCATTGCGACACTTGGAGGGGAGCTGGGCAACTGAGGAGCCACACCCCATCCCTGAACTTGGCGCATGCTGCTTCCGGGCGTACAGTGTCGGGTTGATTTGGGTTTAGGGTTTTGGGTTTTTGGGTTTAGGGTTTTTGGGTTTTTGGGTTTTTGGGTTTTTGGGTTTTTGGGTTTTTGGGTTTAAGGTTTTTGGGGTTGAGGGCACTTGCACTGGAGGTAGGACTTAGGGAAATCTGAGTCAGCGACTTCCTGACTTCCCAAGAATTAGTCAAACACAGAGTGAGGTTGTCATCGCACTCTACGAGCGGCGACGACAGCTGAGCCTGCAGGGGATGCCAGCCACCCGAGAGCCGCAGCGCTGATCATCCAATTTTGACTGGACTCTTCAACTACCTCAGCTACTTGGAGGTGCACACTGCACCGAGGTGCAGACGCCCCAACGCAGACGCCTCAAGGCCATGAGTGGGTGCTGTGTGCCACCAGAAGGCCCAGTGCTCGCCAGCCCAAGCAAGACTTCCGCGATCCTTGCGCCACGTTCACTGGAAGTCTCAAGATGCGGTGGCCTTCCTCTGTTCGAGGGTGTGTGTGTGTGTGTGCGCGATTGCTCCTGGTTGTGCTCGAATGCTCTGCATGACTCGTCGCCGGCGCGACTGCTCCGCCAGCGAGAGACCTTGCTCAGCGTGATGAAACAAGGCCGCAAGTTACAACCCTAACCGTCACGAATTGCAGGCTTCTTTGGGGTACCCTTTTTCCTTTAAGAGCCTTATTTAGTGGGCGATATAAGGCGCACCCCTATTTTCGGAATCCCCATATGCATTCAATTCATGGTTGTAGCTCAAGAGATCTGCCTGTATACCGATCTGTCGTTTGGAAGTAGGTGGCTTACATGAAACCCTAAACCCTAGACCCTAGACCCTAAACCCTAAACCCTTAACCCTTAACCCTAAACCCTAAACCCTAAACCCTAAACCCTAAACCCTAAACCCTAAACCCTAAACCCTGCAGTGCCCTGGCCTGACAGGAGTGGGCATGTTTATCGGCGTCATTATGTAGGTCAACAGTGGCATCCCGATTCATTCTTTTGGCCCCCCCATGTAAGAATCGCTGCATGCTCAGCTTGAGTTTAGTTTGTTTTGCGGGTTTCGTTTTCTGGGCCACGTGTTGGGACAGCGCTGAAGCAAAGTCAATGTGTGTGTGTGTGTGTGTGTGTGTCCGTCCGTCCGTCCGTCCGTCCATCTGTCTGTCTGTCTGTCTGTCTGTCTCTGTGTGTGTGTGTGTGTGTCTGTGCGTCTGTGTTTCTGTGTGTCCGTGTGAGTTAACCTCAGTAAGCCACACACTGCTCGAAACATGTGTTCCTGCCCATGGTCCCGTGTTGAATGAACAACTACCGTAAAACATGTGTATATTTCCATTTGTTTTTTTTTATTCATGTATACTTAACGCCCTTGTTGTCAGCTAAATAACCTATTACAGTTTCTGGCTAGAGGCTGCAATCCCAAAGGCGAACGTTAAGCCCCCCCCCCCCCTAAGAATCTGGACAAGTAGGTGTATAGAATGAAAACGATACTGAGATTACTACTACTTGTAATATGGAAGAAAGAAGAAGAGAGAGAGAGAGAGAGAGAGAGAGAGAGAGAGAGAAAGAGAGAGAGAGAGAGAGAGCGAGAGACAGAGAGAGAGAGAGAGGGACAGAGAGAAAGATGCTTCAAGGTGCCAGGGTTGCTCGCGTATGGGTGCAAGCTTGTACAACTATCATCGGTATGTTGATAGATACCCCAGCGGGCTTTCAGCCCGAAGCCATACCACATTGTCCCTAGCACACAGTTCCCTAAACCCTAAGCCCTAAACCCTAAACCCTAAACCCTAGCAGCTCAGGTCACATTTGGCCAAGAGCTGGTTTGACCTTGCCCTGGAGGTTGATCGCAGCCTAGCAGCACTTCTGACGGATTGCTGTAGGTTCGAGTTGCTCTTCGAGCCAGGGGCTTAGGGTTTGGGGTTTAGGTTTAGGGTGCAGGGTTTAGGGTTTAGGGTTTGGGGTGCGGGGTTTAGGGACTGGGGTTTGGGATTTAGGGCTGGAAACCTGTTGCAAAAGCGTTGGGGGGATGTGAGGTCCCTGGCGCTGCATAAGCTGTCGGGGAAGCGTATACCCAAAGAGCCCAATACCCCTTAATTCAGGAATTTACCTTAAGCCATTTCAAGGATCCCTTTGTAAATTAAGCAATATTCCCTAATTAAGGAATATTGGGCTCTTTGGGTAGGGCATGAAAGCGAATCCTTGCGCCCCTGGCCAAAGGGGCCTCCTAGCGGTGCACGTGTGAACTTAGTAGCTGAGCGAGCACACTTTACACTTTTTGGGATACTATCATCCCCTATAGAACTGAACGTGTACACTTTTTTGGGGGCTTCTGAACTCAGCAACGAAGTTAACCCCAGAAGAAGAAAGACCACCTTTTTGTTGCTTAGGAGCCTGGGGGAACTCGCTGCCTCTCAAAAACTCCAAGTCTAAAGCCTTCTTTCCGAGTCAAACACACCCTAAACCCTAAACCCCGCACCCCTTCCGATGAACCCACTTTTGGCTGGTGGTGATTACAAGACGGTTGTATAGAACTCTTAGGCAAGCTAGAAGTAGGTCTCGGGACTCAAACTTAAATCCTAAACCCTCAAAAAAAACAAAGGACCAAACAGCAAGCCTTAAAGGCTAAAGCTTAAGCACTGAACCCTGAAAATAAAGAAGTCCTCAACCCCAAACCTTAGACACTAAATCCCGCACCCCGGAACCAGCAACACTTTTCTGCCCTTTTTTCGGCTAGGGGTTTCGTTTAGTTGTTATAGGGTTTAGGGTTTAGGGTTTAGGGTTACGGCTCCCTTACAATAAAGTCACTAACACCAAACAGGGTACCCTTATCAATACTGTTACTGGGCTACCAAGACAGGCTTGCGGCTTCGGGTTTTTGGACCCTACACCCAAAACCCTAAACCCTAAACCCCCTTTGGGGGGGGGGGGGGGCTCCTTGGCCCTGCTGCGGAACCCTAAAACCGAAACCCTAAACCCGAGGGTTCAACAAAAAAAACTCCGAGGCATTTGCCAGGGCAATCGCCGCAACAAGGCCTTGGTTTCAGGTGAACCACTGGGCAGTTTCGGGTCTGGGGTTTAGGGGTTAGGGTGTAGACACATGGGAAGTGTACCCGGTACTTGAGTGACTCGGGAGGGGATACAGGATAGAGGTTACCCTAGGTGAGTTGCGAATCCCAAGCCCGGATCCGCTCTCAACTACCCTACGCCCCTAAACCCTGAACCCTAAACCCGAAACCCTAAACGCTAAACTCCTAAACCCTAAACCCTAAACCCCTAAACCCTAAACCCTAATCCCTAAACCCTAAACCCTAAACCCTAAACGCACGCAGGACTGGTTGCAGGAGGCCCTACCGGCGGCCCCCGCCTCGGTTGAGAGCCCAATACCCTTCGGAGTGCAGGAAGGGTTAGGGTTTAGGGTTTAGGGTTTAGGGTTTAGGATTTAGGGTTTAGGGTTTAGGGTTTAGGGGTTAGGGGTTTAGGGTTTAGGGTTTAGGGTTTAGGGTTTAGGGTTTAGGATTCACGCAAGCCTGCTGCAAAAGGGTTTAGGGTTTGGGGTTCAGGGCTCAGGGATTTTCAGGGTTTAGGATTTAGGGTTTGGGGTCTGGGGTTTATACACGTATTTAGGCTAGTCTTGGTTTAGCTCATATATGTATATATATATATACATAGGCATAGGGGCTGGTCTAGGGTCAGGCTTAAGTTATGGTTTACGGGTTGGAGTTGTGGTACAGGCTTACTGATTCTTAAGGGTTTGAGCTTCAGAAGGGAACCTTTAGGATTTCATATAGGGTTTAGGGTTTAGGGTTTCGGGCTTGGGGTGCAAAACTTCGTCACACGGACGAAGAGTTGAACTCGAGAGCTCAGTGGCTTGAGGGTTCAGTGTGGTAGACGAGGTAATGGGCGCCCTATGCTCATCCCAAAGGGTCCGTGTACCCATACAGTATATGCTTGGGCTTCAGCGGTTCCGACACTGTAGCTTTAGGGCCCAAAAAATGACTACGTGGGTACACGGACCCGTGGGGTATGTTATAGACGTGGTAGCCCAGTGGTACCCTTCTTTGGGGTTCTGGTTTCCCTTATAACATAACCAACCCAAAAAAGGGTGCCCTTATTATACGATCAACTTGTGAGCGCGCGCGCGCGCGCGCGCGTTGCTTTTCCACTCTGGAGCTGGATGGCGTCGATGGGCAGCCCACGAGCTAGCTACCAATTTGTTTAGGGTTTAGGGTTTAGGGTTTAGGGTCTACTGGCTGCTGTTTAGGGTTTACGCCACTTAAGGCCTGGGATTCTCTTGGATGCACACCCTGGCAACATCTCAGAGTCCCTAAACCCTTAACCCTTAACCCTTAACCCTTAACCCTTAACCCTTAACCCTTAACCCTTAACCCTTAACCCTTAACCCTTAACCCTTAACCCTTAACCCTTAACCCTATCAGAGGTCATGGTTCACGCAATCTACAGGATGATCGTCCCGGCCTCAGGGCGCAGAAGCTGCTTCCCCTAAGGCTCCAAGTATACAAATAATACCTACAACCCTAAACCCTAAACCCTAAACCCTATTTGGAGCCTTAGGGTTCTGTGTACCCTAAACCCTAAACCATGAACCCTAAGCCCTATTTTGGAGCCTTGGGGTTCTGTGTACATCCGCATGACGCAGAGAGCGCGTGTGTTGCGGCTTAGAAAGGCATCCTGGGGGCGCTCTGGGGGTGCTCCTTAAACGCGCACTCCGAGCTTTCAGCTTAAGTGCAAAGCTGCACAGCCTTTCAAGGCAAACCCTAAAACCCTAAAACCCTAAAACCCTAAAACCCTAAAACCCTAAAACCCTAAAACCCTAAAACCCTAAAACCCTAAAACCCTAAAACCCTAAAACCCTAAAACCCTAAAACCCTAAAACCCTAAACCCTAAACCCTAAGCAAACCTAGGTCGAAGCGTTTCCGCCCGAGCAGAGGCTGCTTGCGCAACACAGCCAGGACAACTCTTTGATGGGTCCATGTACCTAAATGGGGTTTAGGGTTTAGGGTTTAGGGTTTAGGGTTTAGGGTTTAGGGTTTAGGGTTTAACTTAAAGTTAGTCCTTTCTATAGGGATTTTCGGGGGCCAAGTATATGCTAGTAAGGCACGTGGACCCTTATAAGGAAGCATGTTCGGCAGCTAGAGGTTTGAGACAGGTTGGGAGTCCGCACGTAGTGGGCTTGGCACTTCAGGTGCATATGGACGCCGAGTTCTCTTCACCCCCTTGGAGCCCCTAAGAACTCTCAGGTCCGCAAACCCTTAAAGTCCTGAACCCTAAACTCTACACCTTGAGGGTATTTTAACATTAAAAACCCCTCAACCCTTAGAATCCTAAACCCTAAACTCTACACCTTTAAGACCCTGTGTGATCATCAATCAAGTTCCGTGTCTTTGTCCACATGGACAGCAGCAGCGACGCACAAAAGCCCTCAGCCTGACCCGAAGTCTTCGGGACCGTTCATCCAGCTTAGGTTTTAGGCTTTTCATGCAGGAGATGATTTCCAAGTTGACCCAGATAGTCCAGCGAGAGGCGCCGCAATGGAGCTGCTGCGCGGGTCTGCCGGGTTTGAGAACCTTAAGCCGAAAACCCTTCGGTTTAAACGCTGCTGTCGGGTTTAGAGCGCAGGGCTCCGGGTGACCCTCCAGCTGAACACAGAACCCTATGTTAATTGGGGTTCAGTGTTGAGAGCTTGTCTTCCTGAGGATGTAGGCATGCCTCGTGGAATTCGCCCTCGGCCCTGTGCTTGCACGCTGCGGGGTTCCAAAGAACCTAACTGTAGGTCCCTGGAAATTTCGAGTACTCCCCCAGCTCAACTCAAGACCCCAAAACCCTTAAACCCTTAAACCCTGAATTCCCCTAAGCTTGAAACCCTAAGCCCATATAGACCCTTAAACCCTTAACCCTAAACCCTTAAACCCTATACACGGAGGTGACAGGCCTCCCTTGGACTCCGCAAACTTGGACGAAACTTCGACTCTTGGACCCCAGGGGGTGGATACAGGGTTCAGGCGATTTAGGGTTTAGGGTTTAATTCACGAGAGCTGTCCCTGGCAGGCTTGACGTTTCGAATGCCTGAGAGAGAGAGGGTTTAATTAGGGTTTAGGGTTTAGGGTTTAGTTCATGGGGTTCACAGGGTTTTAGGGTTTAGGGTTCGGGGTTTAGAGTTTCGGCTGCGCGCTGAGACAAGCCTGTGCAAAAGGGTTTCGGCTGGACAGGAAGTTTGTCGAAGGCCTTTCCCAGCTGACTTCAGGAGTCTGGGTTCAAAAGGGTTTAGGCACCCTAAACGCACAAACCCTGTGTTTATAGGGCATGGCCTGTGCCGAGGGTTTCGCAAGGCCCTTGCCGGCAGAATCTTCAGCCGTCCAGAAGCCCGAAACCCTTCCCTAAACCCTACAAACTTCTAAACCCTAAACCCTAAACCCTTGTCAAAAACCCTAAACCCTATAAACTTGAGTGACCCCATTCAGCATCCCATAGCGCGAATGTCTGAACAAATCCCCGGGCATGACCGTGGCAGTCAAGAGTTTCTGGGTTAAACAAAATAGTTGTTTGTCTTTGACTCCTCGCACCTTTCTCTATATCCCCCTGGGAATTGCTTTTATTTTTGTTCAGAAAAAGCCCAAGAGGATATTAACGATATTGTTTTATTTCGGTTCTAAGGGGAATATAGTTATTTGGTGGTGCTACATCCAAAGCTTGCTGAACTTCCCTAAGCCCCAAAGAGATTGGGACTGACGGGTGCCCGAAGGCTTGGCCTAAAGTTGGTCTAGGGTTCAGGCTTTAGGCTTCAGTTTTTTTGAGTTTAGCGTTTAGGGTCTTTTGGGTTTAGGGTTTCGGGTTTAGGGTTTTTGGGGTTTTGGGTTGAAAGGGTCCTTCCAGCACGTCCAGTTTCCAAAAACGTTGTTTGGGGCCCAAGGCGGATCATCCATCAAGGGCTGTGGTTTGTTTGTTTTTTTGGGTGGGGGGGGGGGGGGGGGGGGGGGGGGCGGTGGGGGGGGGGGGTGCGAGTTTAGGGGTTTAGGGTCTCTGTAAAGTTTTGAATACGTCCAGTTCAAACTACCTCTTCGAAGTAGATGCAGCAGAATCTTCTGCAGCCGTCGTCCGACGGTCAGAGGAGCGGCCGTTCACTTTCAACGGCGGTCGCCATTCTCATCGTTTCGCGCCGAACTCTATGCAAGTTCGCTGCAAGCTTGCCCTAAACCCGAAACCTTAAACCCGAAAGCCGAAACCTTCAGCCCTAAAACCTAAACACAAAACAACGAAAAGACACGAAAACCCTAAACCCTAAACACAAAAACACCAAAAAGACACAAAAAGCCCTAAGCCTCCAAAAGCTCTGCGCTGCTGAGGAGAGAAACTCTTTTGCCCGACCGTGTTGGCCACCCAGAGCGGCACTTTATTGACTCCTCCTATCAAATTTTAGGGTCTTGGGTTCAGGGTTTAGGGTTTAGGGTATATATATATATATAAGGTTTAGGAGTCAGGGCTTAGGTTTAGCTTTTAGGGTTTCAGGATTTAGGGTAGCCATGAAGACCCCAGAGCTCTAGGGTTTTGGGGCTTAGGGTTTGTAGGGTTGATGGCCAGGAGCCCCGTGCAACCGAACCATGGGTCCGGGATGTAGAAGTCAGACTCTGGCGAGCGGCTACTGCGAAGCCTTTGCCCAAAAGCTTGGGTGACGGTTCCCAGTACTTATGCAGGTGGATCCAGCTAGTAGAGGCTTGCTTGAGGGTGCAAGCGCAACGCTAAACCCTAAATCCCAAAAACTCTCTTGCAGGTTCAGAGTAAGGACTGCGGGAGTTGGGTACAATGTAAGCGCCTCGAAGGATTTTCGTGTACAGGGCGGGTGCAAGGTCTCCTGATTCCCGGAGTCACATCTCAAGCTGAGAAGTACTTCTCTGCTTCGCTCCATATCTCTAAGGGAAGTTACATGGTCCCTTCGTATGGGCCCTTAAAAGGGGCCCCCTTTCTCCTCCCTTTATACCCGAAACCCTAAAACCCAGGGCGGTAAGGGACCATATTCAGGGCCCGTGTAACTACCCTTAGAGAACATCACACCGAGGCTGGCCACGCCCCAGCTGAACCAACGTGAGCCAGGCGCTTGAATCTCTCAACGCCTGTGCGCAGCTCGCTAATTAGCTAGGTAGGCCCTTGGGAAGTTTGACATATTTCCCCTTTTTTGAGGTTTATGAGGACCCTATTTAGGAATACTTGTCAGGGGCTTTAAGGGCCACCTTGGATAGGTATTGCAAGGCCCTCCGTGGAAGAACCTTTGTAGCCATAATGGGACGGGTGGTCCACCCTGCGTCAATTTCTGTCTCTCCTAACTTGAGCTGCGTCTTGCGTGTCAGGAAGCCAGAAATCTTCAGGGTTTAGGGCTTGGGGATTAGGGTTCATGGTGTCTTGCATTATCAGGAAGCCAGAAGTATCTTCAGCTTTCGAACTCTTGAACAGGGTTTAGGGTTTTGGGTGCTGGGTTCAGGGTTCAGAAGTTCAGGGTTTAGGGTTTAGGGTATAGGGGTACTGAGCCCTAAAGTCCAGCTGCTGACCACGCAGAGACGGTGCTGAGGTCCATGGGAGCTTACCTGCGTCGCGAGCGGCGTGAGAGGGAGCAGCAGAAGGCGGCTCTGCTTTGACTGGCTGGTTCTTAGTACTGTAGGGGTTTAGGGTTTAGGGTTTAGGGTTTAGGGTTTAGGGTTTAGGGTTTAGGGTTTAGGGTTTAGGGTTATATCGGCAGGACAAGGCTGACGTTGCTTAAACCGTGCCGGTTCTGACGGGGGGAGGTGTGAGGGATTCTCGGAAGCGTTTAGGGTTTAGGGTTTAGGGTTTAGGGTTTAGGGTTTAGGGTTTAGGGTTTAGGGTTTAGGGTTTAGTGTTACCTCATGATTGCATACTTGGGCCCCAAAGTCCCTAATTAGGAGGTTGAGGCCCAAGTAGTCCCTATTTAGGTACATGGACCCCAAACCCTAAACCCTAAACCCTATTTAGGTACATGGACCCGTAGGGATACACTGAGGGGCACTTGATTGTACAGCCCAGGTATGTCCCTACATTGTGGCCACAGAGACCCAGCCCTGCACCCTACATGGAGCATCGACACCCGAAACCCTAAACCCCAAACGCTAAACCCTGAACCCTAAACCCGATAAACGCCTAAACCCTAACGCCTAAAGCCTAATTCCTAAACCCTAAACCCTAAACCCTAAACCCTAAACCCTAAACCCTAAACCCTAAACCCTAAACCCTAAACCCTAAACCCTAAACCCTAAACCCTCGCCCAGTACCGAGGACGTGGGGCCCCTGTGCTTCGGAAATGAGGCTATGAGCGCCCGAGTGCCCAGAGTAGGTGAGGCTCACCGCCATTTGGGAGGGCTCGGGTTTAGGGTTTAGGGTTTAGGGTTTAAGGTTTCTTGTAGATACTTTTATACACCAAGTGTCCCACATAAAGCGCTCCTTTTGGCAACATTCCCAGATACTGGTGTTGGAGGAGGCTCAGGCGAAGTCATCCGGCTCGCATAACATCACCGGACTAACCTCGGTCACGGGCAAGCTACCACAGGAGCCCTGAAGCAGAAAGGGTTTAGAGGTTAGACTCACCCCTTAACCCCCCGGAAGCCGGAGAACAGCCGGATGTGTGCCACGGGTGGTAGCACCTGCTCTAAATTGTGGTCTTGAGAGGCCCCCAAGCATTCCCCGGCACCGTCGGTCTGAAAGTGGACGGGAAGCCCCTTAGTGTTGACACCGCCTGGGTGGGGAGATTTTGTCAAGTCCCACTATTTTCCCCCGACTCTTGGGCCCCTTTGAAAACCCTAAACCTTGCACCCTAAACCCGAAACCCTAAGCCCTAAACCCTAAACCCTAGACCCTAGACCCTAGACCCTAAATCCTGGGCCCCGCCTTTGAAGGGGGGCTGAGCTCCGAGGACGAGCAGCTGGGCAGCGTGCTGATCATGCGGAACGAGCGCCTGCTGGAAGCCGCGCAGCAGCAGAGGCCCACGGTTTATGGGTATTAGGGTTTAGGGTTTATAGGGTTTATAGGGTTTAGGGTTTAGCGCTTGAGGAGTTTAGGGTTTAGGGTTTTGCACTTGCGGAGTTCAGAGTTTTTGCTCTTTCTTTTTTTTGTTGGGGGGGGGCGGGGTGGTTGGGGGGTGGGGTGGGAGGTCTAGGGGTTTAGCCCTTGAGGAGTTTAGGGTGTTTTTTTGTGGGGATTTTGGGGTCAGTTTGGCGAGTTTTAGGGTTTGGGTTTTTTCGGTTTTAGGTTCTTAAGGTCGTAGGGTCTTAGGGTGTTAGGGTTTGGGGTATTTTGGCGTCTAAAGGTTTAGGGGTTTAGGATTTCCCAACCCCACAAGCCCCGAAAAGCCAGGATCGGCATGGAGCGGGATCCCGAACTTGCCAAGAAGGCCTGCGCTCTTCGGGTTCAGGATGTTGTCCAAGGGGTGCTTACATCTTATATACTCATTATATACCCTACACAAAGTAAGGGCCCATACACCAGAACCCTTTACAGGAGGTTAGGGACCATATGAAGGGCCCATGAAACTACCCTTAGATGGCAGGCCGAAACCCTAACCTTAAACCCGAAACCCCAAACCCTAAACCCTAAACTCAGGGCCTAGGCCGCCCCCCTACGTTGGGGGCGGCCTCCCTGGGCCTTCCTGGGTTGCCCTGAGGTTACCTGCCTGGGCCCCCCTGGATCAGGGGGCCTTTCTGGGCCCTCCTCCTGCCCTTAAGCCCCCCCACACCCCCTTAACCCAAGGGGGGAATTGTTTTGACTCTCGGACCCAACCCCGAACGTCATGAAACTGAATAAGTTGAAGTGGACTGTTGCCTTGAGTTTAGGCCCAAACCCTAAAAGGAGTAGGTTTGGGTGGCTTTGCCGCCTCGGACGGCGTGGGGTGGGAGAAAAGTGTTAGATGGCCCTCAGCAATCGGGCCAAAGCTGCTCTTCGCACCTCACGAAGCTTTCGAGCTTGTTCCGACACCTAACCTTCACCTACACCCTATCACAGCAAACCCTAAACCCTAAAACTGCCCTAGGATGTAGCTGAGGGTCTGTGCAGGGAGGCCCTCTAGTTGCAAATGTAACTTGACGACGGGCTCGTCCATACCTCAAGGCTACAAGTATAAAGAAAAATACCTACGTTGGGCTCAACAGTCTGGTTTAGGGTTTAGGGTTTGGGGTTTAGGGTTTTGGATTATTTGGAGCCTTAGGGATAGTCTACAGTAGGCAGGGTCCCGATTCCTGGATCAGGTTTGAGCAGATGGTATCAGGGTGCCGTTAGGGTTCAACCCTAAACATTTCTCGCCCCTGACAAAGCCCCTTATACGAACAGTCCTTAATAGGGATAATAATTGGGGGGGGGGGTACAATAATCCCTATGAAAGACTGTTAGTATAAGGGGGAACATCCTAACCCGTAAACCCTAAACCCTCAACCCTAAACATCCCAAATTATAGGGTTAATTTGGTCTCCAAGGGCTGGACGAGCGAAGCGCTGCGCGCGCAGCTTGCGCCCGGCGTGGCGGAGAGGCGGCAGCCTCGGGTTTGGGGCTTTTGGGGCTTTTGGGGTTTTGGGGTTTGGGGGTTTAGGGTTTAGGGTTGAGGTTGAGGGTTTAGGGTTTAGGGTTGAACTTTTGGTTTTTCGAGGAGGCTTGCCGCCCTAAAGCCTGGACCTGTGGAAGGGCTGCCCACAGATGTGTTGCAAGCAAATGTGGGCACACAGCCGAGTGCATGTAGTGCAGCGAAAGATGCTTCGCGCTGGCTATCAACCCTAAACCCTAAACCCTAAATCCTCCCCCTAAGCCCTACACCCTAAACCCGGCAAGGCTCGAAGAACTGGCCCAGCGGGCAGATGAAGTCAGCGTGGACCGGTACGAGGCGCATTCGCTACATTCCAGGTACCCAGCTTTTGAACCCCCTTCGATTCTATCCGAATTCACTCTGGAAGTATAAAAGAGTGCCTGTCATTGTTGTGCTCCCTAAGCCTTAAGGTTTCTGGTATCCTACTTCTTGGGTCCTGGAAGTAGAGGGTCTGATCGACAAGCAGATATGTGTGAAGTGCTCGAATTCAGGCTCTCAGGCCCTCATTACCCGAAACCCTAAACCCTAAAACCGAAACCCTAAACAAACCCTAAACCCTAAACACGGATGTTTTTTCAAGTCCTATCACCCCTTGGGCTTTTCCGATCTTTCGGACCTTTGTGTTCTGTCGGGCGAAAACCCAACACTTGGTAGCCGAACCGTACCATGTTTCCCCTTTTTGGTTGGTTCCCGGTTCCCTTGTAAAGTAACGGACCCCCAGAAGGCGTACCCTTGTTACAATCTGGCTACTCCCTAAACCCTAAACCCTAAACCCTAAACCCTAAATACCAAGGACACCTCAAGAGCTTGCAGATCATTCCTTGGAAGCCCACCCTTTCCTAACACAACCCTAAGTCCCACCTCTGGTTGCAATCTTTTTCCAAAACCTCTCACAAACCAGATACCCATGAAGCTTCATGTAGGGTTTAGGGTTTAGGGTTTTGGGCTTAGCGTGTAGGGTTTAGGGTTTGGGGTTTAGGGCCGACTGCCCAAGCCGGATGCAAAAAGGGTTTAGGGTTTAGGGTTTGGGTCTAGGGTTTAGGGTTTAGGGTTTAGGGTTTAGGGCTTATAGGGTTTAGGGTTTAGGGTTTAGGGTTTAGGGTTCAGGGTTCAGGGTTCAGGGTTCAGGGTTTAGGGTTTGGGGGGGGCTTAGGGTTTAGGGGTTAGGGTCAGAACCTCCATGGGTCCTACACCTTGGTATAGGCTGCCGTGAATAAGCTTCCCCAATCCCTAGTTTTTCTCGCCATAGAAGTATGTAGGGCTTAGGGTTTAGGGTTTAGGGTTTAGGGTTTAGGGTTTAGGGTTTAGGGTTTAGGGTTTAGGGTTACCTGGACATACCCGGCCGACTCCCCAAGCCCGGATGCAACAGGGTTACCTGGACATAACCCCCCACATGGGCAGCTGGTTGCAGGAGCTGGCGCTTGAAGCAGAGGACTTGGCCACTATAGAACCCTATACTTGGAGGCACATAAATGTTCCCTAAAACCCTAAACCCTAAACCCTAAACTCTAAACCCTAAACCCTAAACCCTAAACCCAGGGTGTAGGGTTTTTGATAAGCAACCAAAGTCAGGTTTTAGCCAGTGATCCTTAGACTCAGACTTGACCCTAAGGGTCCGTGTACCTATATAGTATATACTTGGGCCTTCAAGGGGTTCCTATACAGTAGCTTCACGGATCAAGTGTATATAATATATAGGTACATGGACCCTTCTCGGCTTACCCTACATAGAACCCCAGCTACACCTCATGGGGCTGCCCCCCAAACCCCCCTAAACCCCGTAAACCCCCAAAAACCCCCAAAAGCCCCCTAAACCCCCTAAACCCGAAGCCCTAAGCCCCAACCGCTAAGCCCTAAACCCTAAACCCTGTTCGGGGCTCGCCGGAGACGGCAGGACATGATCATACGACAGCTTGACGACCTGTACGCCGATGGCTCGGGCCCTGGGAAGCGAGGCACAAGTGAGCAGGCTTAGGGTTTTAGGGTTTAGGGTTTGGGGTCAAGGCTTAGGGCTTAGGGCTTAGGGTTGCAGGTTAGGGGGTTTAGGGGGTTCAGCGGGTTTAGGGGGTTCGGGGAGTTTGGGGAGACAAAATCAAAGGGGCTAAGCCCAAAGAGCTCGAGAGCGTTTGGGCGGTAAAAAAACTGAGGGAGGTTGAAAGTTAGGAGCCCTAAACCCCTAAAACCTTTCAACAGGGCTTAGTTAGGGGTTCAGAGATGTTCAGAGCACCATAGCGCTGGCGTTGTTCTGAAGCCCTGGAGGTTCCTCCCTGCAATATAGGGGAATGAATAATTGGAACAAGGCTTTGGGGGTTATTATTGTATAATTACAAAGGGACCATCATATGGGACTATTACCCTAAGGGTCCATGCACCTCATGATTATACTTGGGCCCAAAAGTCCCTAAATAGGAGATACTGTAAGGCCCAAGTCATCCCTATTTAGGTACATGGACCCTAAACCCTGAACCCTAGACCCTAAACCCTAAAACCCTAAGCCCTAAAACCCTAAACCCTAAACCCTTAGGGTTGTTAGCAATTTTGCCGACCCCTATCAAAGCTCGGCCGCGCCAAGGCGGCTGGGAACCCGGCAACACTCCGCCGGAGCCAATGCCTCAACACTCGATACCATTTGTAGTTCTATATTATGGAATTAGGCACAAAAAACCGTTTTTAGTATGATCTTTGGGTACAAAATTCCATAACAGTACTACAAATGGACCGTTCGGGTATCACGGTCATGGCGCAGCACGCTGCTCGCACTTTTGACTCTGCGTTTCTTGAGGAGAATGTCTGCAACTGTTCGTTGTGTTGTGCTGGCGCATCTTGAACCCAAAGAGCCCAATATCCCTTAATTAGGGAATATTGCTAAATTTATATAGGGATCCTTCTTATGGTTTAAGGTATATTCGTTAATTTAGGGGTATTGGGCTCTTTGGGAAATCCACAAGGCTCGTGTCCAAGCTGGGTGAGGACGAGGACCAGCGTATCAGTCCTGCAGTTTACTCCGAATCAGCGCCGGATGCCAACAGAATGCAAGCCAACAGACATCCTACCCAACACTATACTACCATTTGCATAAGAACCGCCTAAAAGAATCGAAGAATACCAACCCTAAACCCCAAACCCCCAAACCCCCAAACCCTAAACCGATCCCTACATGTCAACGCTAAGGGGGTTCCAATGTCAAGAGGACGAGGGGCTAGGTCGATGTCACCACGCGGCACGCCCGGGCGGCGTGCGCGCTGCAGTCCGAGTTTAGAAGGGTTTAGGGGGCTGTTATTTTCTCGAAGTCACTCGCCTAGGCACGGAGGTGGCCGCACCTTCACAACATGTGAAACTGTCTTCGCTTTTGGCCTTCTGGGCTCGCATGGTCTCTTACTGTTTGCGGTCTACGCTGGCATGGCTTTCTTGTACCTTGTCAAAGTAACTGTTCCCAAAATGGTCTCATAATTTCCTCATAAACCGAATAGGAACCTTCAAGAATCAAGAGCACCTGTAGTTCAACCTCCAATGTGCCTGTTGTCGTATTGCCCAAAGAGCCCAACATCCCTGAATTAGGGAATATGCCTTAATTTATATAGGGATCCTTAATTCCTTAATTAAGGGGTATTGGGCTGTTTTGGGGATCAACTTGCTTAGGGTTTCGGGGTTGGGGGTTTAGGGTTTGGGGTTTAGGGTTTCGGGGTTTGGGGTTTGGGGTTTGGGGTTGGGGTTTGGGGTTTGCGGTTTGGGGTTTGGGGTTGGGGCAGGGGGATTGCAGAGAGGACCCCTTCGCCTTGAATGCCGCCGCTTCGAGCTCCGCCCCTCCTGTTTGGCAGGAGGCCCAGGAAATCTAGGGTTCTTAGGGTTTAGGGTTTAGGGTTTTTTTGGTTTTGGGTTTAGGGTTTAGGGTTCTGGGGGATTTTCCCCCTTACAATGCTAACAGTCCTTACTAGGGATTGTAGTACCCCCGATTAGAACCCCTCTTGAGGACTGTTAGTATAAGGGGGGACATCCCCAGTTCTGGGATTAGGGGTTGAGGGTTTTAGGGGGTTGTGGGCAGCCACTTGCCCAGCATCTGCTCCCTAGGCTGGATGAAGAACCCTTAACCCTTAACCCTAAACCAGTCTAATTTTGGGGTTTTTGCAGCATTGTGACGGGTTTGGGAGGGGTTCACAAGTTGTAGGAAGGACAGGGCTTAGTTAGGGTTTTGGGCTCATAGGTTTGAGGGTGATGATGTAACCCTAATCCCGAAACCCAAAACCCTAAACTACACTTAACAAAAAAAATAAACTAAACCCCAAGCCGCACACACAGGTTGTGGGGCCAGGCTTTAGGGCTTCTAGGTCTTACCCCGGTGATAAAGCCGGGAATGATCCAGTGGTCGCTTATATTTGCTCACCTTCTTAAGGGAGCCTGAACCCTAAATCCTCCAGCCCAACTGTTTTCCATTTTTGTGTTTCCTCCCGTTCTGTCTCTGTCTCGCACTTTCTCCGTCTGCGCCCGCTCTCCGGCTGAGACTCCGATGACATTCGAGAGCCGTATCCTCTCACCTCCTGTGCGCACCATCCATGAAAAGTGTGCCGGCAGTGTGCCCAGGCCATTAGAAACTCCAAAGGACTGCCAGCACAGTGGGCATCCGCTCTTTCCAGGGTGGTTGTATGAATTGTGGCTTGTGGGTGGTCCGTCCTTGGAGCTTGATCCCAGATTCCCAGATCATAGGCGACCAAGTGAGCCCTAAGCCATAGAAGGGGGTATGGCTCATGCATCTTAACCCTAAGGGTCCATGTACCACATGATTATATACTTGCCCCAACTTAGGGTTCATGTGGTCCCCAGGGATCCGTCACGTGCACGTTGCAGCACAAAGCACATGATTGGCCCTAGACCCTAAACCCTAAACCCTAAACAACCCCCCCCCCCCCCCCCCGGCTCCCCCTCCTTGTCTCAAACAACTCTGCAGAGGGCTCAGCCCAACATCAGAGAGTCAGAGAGAGGCGCTCTCCAAATCTTTCCCGGGTAGTTCTTGCCTGCCCATCTATAGCGCGCAACGCCCGCAAGCCGGCAATAAACCCTGCACCTTACGGATTCCAAGCTCTATGCAAGTATTCTTAGGGGAAGTATGTTAAATTGGCCGGTTTTGGGTACCCTGTATTTGGGCTCTGAATTTCAATTATTGTAATAAAACATCATTTCAAGAACGCCCCCCCGCCCCCCCCAATGTACTAGAATCTTTATAGGAACCCATAGAATTCGGCACCCCTGTTTTCGGAAACACCCATATCCAGGAGTACAAGAGAAGCGTTTCGCAGAGCGTCCCGGCCCTCAGCTTTACCATTTTGCGCAGAAACGCGAGTCGAGAGCTTTCGGGGACTCAGCGGCATGCAAGTTTGAACATGCCAGTTCTCTACTTTTGGGAAACACATACATATATATATATATATGTTATAACCTAGTCCACAGTTGCTCAAAATCTTGAAAGCCAACCATCTACAGGAATGGTTTCCACCCTGTAAAGCTACTGTATTGGAACCCCTTGTAAGGAACAAGTATATACCATCTAGGTACATGGGACCCTCAAAGTGGCTAGGCCTGTAGCTACGTGGTTTTTATGCCCTAAACCCCAAACCCTAAACCCTACACCCTACACCCTAAACACTAAACCCTACACCCTAAACCCTAAACCCTAAACCCTAAACCCTAAACCCTAAACCCTAAACCCTAAACTAAACCCTAAGTTGCAGGTGAGAAGTGGCAGGGACAGCGAGGAACTCGGCTGACTCGGCGACTTCGGAGCTGTGCCCGCAGCATCAGACCATATCATCCTATGCCATAATTCCATATCCCTAGGGCTCCAAGTATACAAACAACACCTACGTTGGGGTCTAAAGTCTGTAAATGATACCTACTTTGGGCTATTTGGAGCCTTGGGGTATAATAGCACAGTACTCATAGTACTATAGCAGTACGTATGAGTAGATCTATTAGATCATCGTCAGGGTAGAAGTATATCAACAGTGCTGACAAGTCCTGCATTCGCACACAGCGCTGGCCCCTCGACATGAGGAACCCTGCACCACTTCCAGCATTGGTTTGGCACTGTTGCCTAAGGGTCCCTGTAGTTGAGTAGGGTTTAGGGTTGAGGTAGGTTGATTTTGGCCATTGGGCCTTAAAGTGCTTCCTACATAGGGACGTTGGGGCCCAAGTATATCATAATTTGGTACACGAACCCTTACGAATTCCTCTTTTCAGGCACGGTGGCAGCGCGACGTGGCCTCCTCAGCAACCAATCGCCAGGGCCGATGCGCTAAACTACAGTCTTCCGCCCCCGCCCCCCCCCCCCTCTTCCCCTGCTCGATTTCTGAGCCCTAAGCCTTGAACACCCTGAATACCCTAAAACCCTACATACCCTAAATACCCTAAATACCCTAGAAACCCTAAACCCCCTCGAAAGTCCTTATCCAAGCTGGTGAGGCGAGCGCGAGCGTCGTGAGGCCGAAGCGCAGGAGAGGCGCGCCTCCGGATGGGCTGAGGGTTGGTTTCGGGTTTAGGGTTTAGGCTTTGGGGTTTATAAGGGGTTTTGGGTTTGAGGTTTGGGGTTGGCCCCCAAAGGTTCACAAAGAGAACTTGCGCCCAAGAGAGGGGCTTTGGGGTTTGGGGTTGAGGGTTTCTTCGAGAAGTTTCATGTTTGGCAGCAATCTCCAAGTCCGTTGCCCAACAGAAAGGGTTTAGGGTTTAGGGTTTAGCGGTTAGGGTTTAGGGTTTAGGGTTTAGGGTTTAGGGTTTAGTGGTTTAGTGGTTTACGGGGGTTTGGGGACTTCGCTGGTTGGAGCGAGGAAGCCTCACAGGCGACAGCACGTGTGATCTGAATAGACAGTGGTGCCCGTTTTCCTTTTTGGTTCAAGGTTCCCTCATGATGAACCCCAAAAAGGTGCCATTGGGACTAAGAGCGAACCGCAAGAAGGGTTCAACCCGCAATCTCTTCATACAGGGATTATTTTTAAGGTAATCATCCCGATCATAGGATAGATTTGGTCCCATGGCAAAGTTGTGATTTTAGAGCTGTGGGGGGATTAATGAGTCTCTCTTTAGAAAACCCTAACCCTTAACCTTAAACCCTACCTCTGGGGGGTATATCCTACACCACTTGGGGCTCAGAGTTTTGGAGAGGTGCCGACGCCTGCACCCTGCGATCCAAAGTCCTACCGGCGACTTCCAAAGCCTGCAAAAGAGTAGGTTGTGTCCCCCTGAATACAGGGTTTAGGGTTTGCAAACCCCCCCCCCCCCCCCCTCCCCCCCTAGGAAAACCCTAAACCCTAAACCCAAACCCTAAACTCTATAAACCCTAAACGGAAATAGAGGGCACAGCCCCCCAAAAAAGTAGGTAAATGGGAGCCCCCCACGTTAGAACATGCTCTGTCATAGCGCTGGAAGGCGGCGGCGGGAGGAGCTGGTTGAGAAGCACTTGCAGACCCCCCTGCCGAAGGAGCGACGCGATTCTGACTGAGTGGGTTTCGGGTGTCTAGAGAATGTGTAAGTCTTGTGCAGCAGGGTTTATGGGGTTAAGGGCTTTTGGGTTTGTCATATAGAGGTTATGGGGTATATACGGTTTGTAAGAATGACAGGACTTAGGTACGCGTTCGGGATTCTAGGGGACATGGCTTATGCCACGTTTTAGCATTTGGGGTTCAGGGTATCCCCTAAACCCTAAACCCTAAACCCTAATCCCTAATCCCTAATCCCTAAACCCTAAACCCTAAACCCTAAACCCTAAACCCTAAACCCTAACATGCACATGGGAGGGAGAGGGTCCTGGCCCAGGGCTCCTTTGAAAGAAAGGTGCCGCAGTCGCGCCGAGGTGCTTTAATCCCCCCCTAAACC
The DNA here is from genome assembly GCA_905221605.1 of Symbiodinium natans. NCBI lineage: Eukaryota > Dinophyceae > Suessiales > Symbiodiniaceae > Symbiodinium > Symbiodinium natans. Next base: position 2,678,207 of record CAJNDS010001112.1, read on the forward strand.
CTAAACCCTAAACCCTAAACCCTAAACCCTAAACGCAGTATATAGGGTGAAATAGGGTTCCCCCAGTAAACCCCAACGTACTCCATTCCTCCCAAGAACCCTCCAGTCGGTGGGTACCCCTATGTTACTACGAATCCCCCGCAACATCTTTCGCTCTCGGACCAAGTTTTGAGAATGGAAAAGTCAAGACATGCGACGTGCACAGCAGTTCAAGAACGGACCCCAAACCCCCCTAAACCCTAAACCCTAAACCCTAAACCCTAAACCCTAAACCTCCAAATTTCCCGGCTGGTCAGCAAGGAGTTCGCGCTGCAGAGCTTCGAGACCAGCCGCGTCTCCCCGGCCTCCTGGGCCGCAGTAGGGTTTAGGGTTTAGGGTTTAGGGTTTAGGGTTTAGGGTTTAGGACTATAGGGTTTAGGGAAGCTGGGTTGTCTACGTATTTGGTTAAGAACCACCCCAAACTGACCAACGCAAATTTATATTTTCGGTAAATATAGGAATCTCAAAACATCCTTGTGGGCGTTGCAAGAAAAGTGTTAGACCTGGCCTGTTGCAAAGCAGAGTTTGGGGTTACCCTGCTAACCCTCAAGCCGAAACCCTAAACCCCGAACCCTTCCCACCCCATTAATCCCAGGCACTAGACCGCTTGTCGCCGGGAGCCCGGGGGGGCCTTTTGCGCGATTTGAGAGGCGGATTGCCCCCCCCCCCCCCCCCCCCCCCCCAAGACTTTGCAGCCCAAGAATTAAGCCGTAACATGAACCCTAAGTTCTAGCAAGCCCACACAACTCAAAACCATAACCCCCCCACCACCCCCAACCCCCCAAAAGCAAACAAGGAATAAATCGACCCTATCGTAAGGCAGAAGAATCCCTAGCAAGCCCTAATAAAGACCCGCCGCGATACAAAACGAACTCTTCAAGGAGTCCTACGTGAAGCTTACGCTGGGGCTGTTCATTTTGGCATGCTTGGTAGGAGGTTTGTGTTTTGGGCTTTAGGGCAGTAGGGTTTTGGGCTTAGGACATTAGGGTTTAGAGTTAAGGTCTCTAAGTTTATGGCTGAGATGTGCTGAGTACGCCCTGCTGTCCTGTATGTGTAGTGGTTGTGTGTAAGTGCGTGTCCTCGTGGCCTGCGGGGTACTACACTTTCACGCTCAGGGCATATCTTGCCCTTTGCGTTTGGTCTGCTCAGTCGTGCCTCGTGAAAGGTCCCAAAGGGGAACCTAGCCACCTCGCAGGTGGGTGGGCTTCGATTAATCTTGCTTCGCCACCCGTAGAAAATAGCTCCCCCATAAGTTTCAACTAGATTGAGGAGATCTATATATACATACATACCCTAAACCCTAAACCCTAAACCCTAAGCCTTCTGGAGTCTGAACCCACACCTTCTTGAAAAGACCCCTTAGCATAATCTACCTCCAACGAGGGGATCCTTGTTTATTTACTTCGAATGTAGGGTTGAGGGTTTAGGGTTGAGGGTTTAGGCTTGGTGGGTGGGCGGCTGGGTTGCAGTCCCAAAAGAACTGCAATCTTTCAATCGTCTTGAGGGGGATCGAAGCTATTGAGTTTTTTGTGAGCTTCTGGGGAATGCAAGAAGAACCCTTGCCAGCAAGGTGCACCGAGGGAACGCTGCTTCCGGGTCTCAAGACTCTGCGGCAGAAGGCAAGCCGGTGTTGAATGCCATGGCCGAAACATGCAGAATTGCGGGCCACAATAGGCATCCATAGCCAGGTCAGGGATGAATACATGCATCCTCAATCCCACTTTGTATGTACTGTGTACTTTCCCATATGTATTGCCCGCAGAGCGATACCCTTCCGCTGCGTTGGAAAGAAAAGTACTGTGTATTTCCTATGGTATGTATTCCTTCCCCCTGAGGGTTCAGGGTTTAGGGTTGAGGGTTGAGGGTTTACGGTGGAGGGTTGAGGGTTGAGGGTTCCTTCCCCTCCATGCTGCAAAGCAAGCAGACCGTCAGTTGCAGGTGCGCATGCTTGAGCCGAAGCCTCACCTGCTGCCTGGAGAGGATCCGCTGGGGCCCGGGAAGAGCAGGCGTTAAACGTGCAAGGGACTGCGCAGAGCTTAGCTTGAGTACCCAAAGCCTACCTTTTTTTGTAGGTCACCTATGAGTCCTGGAAGGGGCTTTATAGGAATTATACCTACAAAACGAGTAGGTTTGGGGTTCTTAAGGACTTAAGGTATGGTTCATCAGAGCTTACAGGTCTTAGAGTGTCGGGTTTAGGGGCATTTTTGGGGGGCTTGTTCCGTTTGGTGGTCGGAGCCTTGTGTCCCCCCCCCCCCCCCCCTGGCCACCCCAGGGCCAAGCGACTTGACCTTTGTTGGGGTCGTATCTGCCCTTCACAATCCAAAGGTCAACCTTTGGTTCCCCTTAGGGTTTAGGGTCTAGGGTTTAGGATTTAGGGCTACGGCTCAAGGGTTTCGGCTCGGATTCCTTCTTGGGTGTTGGTGTAGTTGCTTCTGACATGTCCGCTCTCATGTATAGCCCTTCTGCTGGTCCTGTGAAGAAGAAACCTCGAGGGCATGATGTGGACGGGGATCTTCATTTCCCGATAGGGTTTAGGGTTTAGGTTTTAGGGTTTAGGGTTTAGGGTTTAGGATTTAGGGTTTAGGGTTCATGGTTTAGGGTAGTATACTGGACAACTAAGAAGCCTACTAAGCCATACCAAGCCTAAACCCTAAAACCCTACTAACACATGGAATCTGCTTGCTGTGACACATGTGGTGGTCGTGGCAGCCAACTCTCCTAGGGCAGGTGTTTCAAACATGTGTCAGTCACCCTAAACCCTAAACCCTAAACCCTAAACCCTAAACCCTAAACCCTAAACCCTAAACCCTAAACCCTAAACCGCCGGAAGTGCCTGGGATGCACCAGGTCTCTGACCAAGCCCAAGGCGCGGGCTGATGTGCTCGGAACCCGGCTTCGGGTTCTCCCAGAACGTGATTTGAGGGGAATTTCCCCCTAGCCTTAGGAGGTTAGGGGTTTTTGGGTTTAGGGTTTCGGGTTTAGGGTTTCGGGTTTGGGGTTTAGGGTTTAGGGTTTAGGGTTTAGGGTTTGGGGTTTGGGGTTTGGGGTTTGGGGAGCCAACATAGCGTATGGGGGGTCTCCTGTGCCGTGACTTTGCGGGCCTCCCAGGATGCGGCATATGCGCCTGCAGGCTTACCATCCCCCTTCCTCGCTGGGTGTTTGGGGTTTGGGGTTTAGGGTTTAGGGTTATCGACGCTGGCGAAGTCTCTCGGGAAAAGGGTTTAGATTCTTGGGAGCCTGAACCCTTATGCCCCAAATAGATTCACAAGCTCTTATGGGGGGAGGGTGGGGTTCTCCAGTTTATGGTCCCCTTTGAGAACGCGCAGCCTGATGTATACACATAGATGTGTGTGTCGGGTTGGTCTGAACAATCAAATGTGTATGTATGTATGTATGTATGTATGTATGTATGTATGTATGTATGTATGTATGTATGTATGTATGCGTGGATGTATGTATGTATGTATGTATGTATGTATGTATGTATGTACGTACGTATGTATGTATGTATGTATGTATATATATATATATATACACATGCACACACACACACACACATATATATATATATATATTATATTATGTGTATATATATATATGCACATATACATACATACATACATGCATGCATACATACATACATACATATATATATATATACATATGTATACATATGTATGTATGTATGTATATATCTTTCTATCCATCTACGTATGCATATACACACCATGTGACATATTCAGAAGAAGGGAGTAACGAACATTCAGGGATCCCTGAGATAGGTCAAGTTGCATGCCTTCACCAAAGGGTATTGGGATGCCCCTGGCAGGTATTTGAGGCAGACCAGCTGCCCTTTTCAGAGCCCCCTCTTGAGTGGTCGGATACTTGTGACCTGTAGCCCGAAAAAATCCTAAACCCTAAACCCTAAACCCTGAAAATGAGTAGGGGTCCCACCTGCCCAGCTGCCCCAGGCGCTCTTCGCAACCGCCTTCTGGGCAGGTGAAGGCACCCGACAGCCACCTCAAACAAAGGAAGGCGATGTATAATAGGGTTTAGGGTTTAGGGTTTAGGGCCTAGCGTTGTGGATGCGGGTTTCTGAGAAGTTTGAGGTGGGTGGTCTTGGGAGGGTTAAGGTTACTCTTATAGACCCCTTTTAAACCAAAAGGGCACCCTTTTTATCCATAGATCACTCTTGGCCTACTCTGGCGTCGCAGTGGTGGAACCAGCATGGTAGTGCTCTGGACGATAGGGGGCGACGGGGCGAGGCTCGAGCCTCGTTTCTTTTAGGGTTTAGGGCTCAGGGTTTCGGAGTTCGGAGTTCGGAGGTCTGCATAAACTCTAAACCCACTGCAGAACAAACCCTTTAGGGTTTGGGGTTTAGGGTTTAGGGTTTAGGGCTGAGAAGTCCTAGCAGCGACCCACGTCACGCAGGGCCGTCAGGGGTCAAAGGGCAGCGATGGCGGCAGTCAGAGCGGCGTCCTGAGCATGGCAGCCTTGTTCCGTTTTAGGGTTTAGGGTTTAGGGTTTAGAGTTTAGGGTTTAGGGACCATATGAACACTGAAATTGGGACCACATACCCTATGCCACTATAATCCCATAACCCGACAATTCAGACCATATACCCTGCACTACTATAGTCCCTGTTGAACGCATACGAACCCCAAAACCCTTTCCGGCTTCTTTTGGCCACAGTCCCTTACCCTGAGGCCCCAAATAGCCCAAAGTTGGTATTATTTGCGGAGTTTAGATCCCAATGTAGGTATTGTTTTTTATACTTCTAGCCCTGGGGTAAGGGTATGTTGGGGCGCGGTTTAGGGTTTAGGGTGCTGGAAACTCCACAACCCTACAGTAGCCATCCCTAAGCCCCAAAACGCACCGCCTGAGGCCAGTCACAGAACTCATTCGCGGGCGGAGGGGGTGCCATGCCCTCGGGATTGTTGTGTTTTATTTTAGGGTTTAGGATTTCGGGTTTAGGGCTTAGGCTTAGGGTTCTGAACTCCGGTGTCCTTTTGCAGGTATCCTCATGGCTTTAAGGGGCAAGGAGACGTGTATAGCAGAATCCATGCCGAAAGAAAAGCCTCACTCGAAACCCCTAAACCCTACACCTTCTAAGGCCCTTAAGCCTGCTACAGTACGTCTGCCCTGCCACAATTCAATTTAGATAGACCTAAATATAATTTAAATATAGATTTAAATATCGTTAGAAATAGAAACAGAAATAGAAATAGAAATACTTAATTATAGATGAGTAGAAATATAAATATAAATATAAATATTCTTATAAATGAAAATTCATACATAATTATAGATAAATATAGATATGATATAAGTATAAATGTTCATTCAAACAAGAATATAAGTATAAGTATAAGTATAAATACACATAATATAGATATACATACCAATATGGATATGCATATGAATATGAAAGTGTAAATGCTATATATAAATATCAATACATTTTTTGTACTTATATTTTTATATAACAGACAACAACGCAGACCGAAGCCTTTCGAGGGCGTAAGCGGTCTGGGGTTTGTAGGGCTTAGGTCGGGAGCAGCTTGGAAGATGTAGTGTTCAAGGCTTGGGGAAGGGATTTATCGGGGGTTTAGGGTTTAGGGTTTGTAGGGCTTCGGGTTTCTAAGTTTCGGCACCTGCTTTTCCTGAGTGCCCTCGCCATGTCTCAAGGGCGAAAAGGGTTCGAATATGTGCACAGAGAATACCCAAAGGCTCCAATGTAGTCCCTTTCGGGGTTAGTTAGAGGGGATTCTAGTATACTACTCCAAGAAGGTACTACATAGGAGCCTTTGGGTAACCCAAAGGATCCATGTACCTATGTAGTATACACTCGGGCCCTAAAGCTACTATACAGGAACATCTGTAAGGCACAAGTATATACTATATAGGTACATGGATCCCTAGGGTAAGGTCGAGTTCTTCCTTATGCTCTTGGGGTGGCGGTGCCTAATCTATGCAAGTGTGTCGTCGCAGGCTTGGCTCGCGCGCCCCTGTACAGACACGCGTACCGTCAGGCCAAGCTAAAGAAACCACCTCGCACAGCATCGAAAATTCAGAGGCCTGACCCCAAACCCTGAACCCTAGGCTGGTGCCGCCCTGAAGCCAAGATACACGAGCCAGGTCCATGGGGTTACATGTCTGTACACCGGCGTACACATAGATCTATATATAGACCTCATATATATATATAGATAGACATGCTAGTACTAGTATTCCTGTAATATGTACCATTATGTGATGATTAATTATTATGCCTAGTATATATATATATATATATATAGATATGTGTGAGCCGTTCCCCGCCTGCATTCATGAGCGTGCGCTTGAAATGAAAATCTTGGCCTGTCGCGCCTTAGAAACCCTGGATAGATCCTAAACCCTAAACCCTAAACCCTAAACCCTAAACCCTATATCTTCCTCGGGCGTCTTCCAGCATGGACGCCTTCTCCTCGCCCGAAGCAAAGCGCTTTCGGCAGAGGCGGCCTTCATATTTGGATATGCTACATTCCTGGCTGCAATGTAGGGTTTAGGGTTTAGGGTTTAGGGTTTAGGGTTTAGGGTTTAGGGTTTAGGGTTTAGGGTTTAGGACCCCCCCCCCCCCCTTCCCCAAATCGCAAAAATACTCTTCCTTCCCAGACCCAGGGCTCCAATTTTAGAAGCAACACCTACATTGGGGTCAAGGTCTGTAAATATTACCTGCTTTTTTTGTTGGGGTCCTAAAGCAAATAGTAGCTATATTACCTGCTTTTTTGGTTGGTCCTAAGCAAATAGTAGCTATGTTACCTGCTTTTTGGTTGGTCCTAAGCACATAGTAGCTATGTTACCTGCTTTTTTGGTTGGGGTCCTAAGCAAATAGTTGCTATATTACCTGTTTTTTTGGTTGGTCCTAAGCAAATAGTAGCTATATTACCTGTTTTTTGGTTGGCCCGAAGCAAATAGTAGCTATGTTACCTGTTTTTTGGTTGGTCCGAAGCAAATAGTAGCTATATTACCTGTTTTTTGGTTGGTCCGAAGCAAATAGTAGCTATATTACCTGTTTTTTTGGTTGGTCCTAATCAAATAGTAGCTATATTACCTGTTTTTTGGTTGGCCCGAAGCAAATAGTAGCTATGTTACCTGTTTTTTGGTTGGTCCGAAGCAAATAGTAGCTATATTACCTGTTTTTTGGTTGGTCCGAAGCAAATAGTAGCTATATTACCTGTTTTTTTGGTTGGTCCTAATCAAATAGTAGCTATATTACCTGTTTTTTGGTTGGCCCGAAGCAAATAGTAGCTATGTTACCTGTTTTTTGGTTGGTCCGAAGCAAATAGTAGCTATATTACCTGTTTTTTGGTTGGTCCGAAGCAAATAGTAGCTATATTACCTGTTTTTTTGGTTGGTCCTAATCAAATAGTAGCTATATTACCTGTTTTTTGGTTGGCCCGAAGCAAATAGTAGCTATGTTACCTGTTTTTTGGTTGGTCCGAAGCAAATAGTAGCTATATTACCTGTTTTTTGGTTGGTCCGAAGCAAATAGTAGCTATATTACCTGTTTTTTGGTTGGTCCTAAGCAAATAGTAGCTATATTACCTGCTTTTTGGTTGGTCCGAAGCAAATAGTAGCTATATTACCTGCTTTTTGGTTGGTCCTAAGCAAACAGTAGCTGGGTGGTGGCATATGAATGAAGCTGGTAAGCGGGCGTGTCCAGAAACATGGGGCCTCAGCTGCCCAAGTTCACGTGGAATCGTTCTTTGCATCGAAATAAGCAGAGGCTGTTTGGAAGTATGAGTTTGAGACGTTTTTGTTGGCAGGGGGGCCTAAACCCAAACCCTAGGAGTCTCGACATCAGGCGTATGGATTGTTTCACGACACAGTGGCACTGGAAAACTGAGTGAGTGAACATCATGTGACTTCGTTTAAGGTATGCTGCCAGGACTTGACACCTTCCGTAGCCATGGTCCCCTACTTCAACCTTCTGGTTTTTCTGATCAGAGAAGCCGGGAAGTAGGTTCCCGTTCTTTTTTTATATAATCATAATCGCAGTGCCAGTCCCTTCCAAAAATATATAATCATAATGACCAAGACGGTATACCTCATGTTCCCTCGAATTCCCTACTCAGAACTCAGAACCAGTAAGATAAAGAGGATGGTCTTCCATTGCGCAACAACTGTGGGCTTCACGTGCGCTGCCGCAGACCTGGCATCCAACTTCCGAGGGTTCAGGGTTCAGGGTTCAGGGTTCAGGGTTCAGGGTTTAGGGTTTAGGGTTTAGGGTTTAGGGTTCAGGGTTCAGGGCTAATGATCCCGTGCTCTTCAACCTGTTGAGGCGATGATGAGCCCTAAACCCCAAAGCCGAATTTGCACCAGTGCGTTCCCCTACTACCCGCCCTATGTAACCCCCCGGTTTAGGGTTTAGTGTTTAGGGTTTACGGTTTAGGGTGTTCCCCTCAGAAATACGGCCATTTTGGGGATGCCAAAGCCAAATCAATGTTATTTCAGGGGGAACCTAGGGGGGGTAGTATAGAACGGGGGGAACCCATGAAGCCGATACGAGTCTATTTTAGGAACCCAGAACCTACTACTTGGTCTGTAAAATGCCTAAGAATTTTCAGGGCATCTTGTCATCACAACATACAGAAGAGTAGGCCTGGGCTGCTTGTAAGGGAGACCTCGGGGTTTCGAAGGTCTACTTGATGGGAGTTCTGCGTGCCGTTCTCGAGCCCTTCTTCTGGGCTCTCTTCTTGGTCACCGCGCTGGTGCCCTTGGCAAGGCTTCATGTCTGCAGCAGTCCTGACAGGTGAGGTATTTCGACTTATTCTTGATATTGGCAATCGTATTGGATGACTATACTGCTGCTACTGCTACTGCTACTGCTACTGCTACTGCTACTGCTACTGCTACTGCTACTGCTACTACTACTACTACTACTACTACTACTACTACTACTACTACTACTACTACTACTACTACTACTACTACTACTACTTCTACTACTACTACTACTACTACTACTACTACTTCTACTACTATTGCTACGACTACCACTACCACTACCACTACCACTAGACGACGACGACTTCTACTACGACTACTACTACGACGACGACGACGAACAGGGACCAACATGTAGAGAGCTGACTAGGTGTGTGCCCCCCAAGAGACCCTCAGACAAGACCCTCTATTGGGCTCAGAGGTGTAGGGCTTAGGGATCTCGTAGGGTTTAGGGTTTAGGGTTTAGGGTTTAGGGTTTGGGATCTCTTAGGGTTTAGGGTTCAGGGTTTAGGGTTAGGGATCTCAACCCCTGAACGTAACCTGAACTCCCATGGGTGATCGTGTTGAGTTGGGTTTGTGTATGCAGGTTCTTCGAGTGCCTGCTGCTGCAGGCCGAGCTGCTCCAAGGGTGGTACTCTACTTACCATGCAGGTTGGTTTGGGGTTTATTGGGTTTATAGGGTTTCTAGGGTTTATAGGGTTTATAGGGTTTATAGGGTTTATAGGGTTTATAGGGTTAATAGGGTTTATAGGGTTTATAGGGTTTAGAGGGTTTATAGGGTTTGTAGGGTTAATAGGGTTAATAAGGGGTTAATTATAGGGTTTGTAGGGTTTTGGGGTTTAGGGTTTAGGGGGTTGAAGTTAGGTGTCTTGGGGCTGTGCTAACCTTAGTTGAATCCCGTGGCGGGGCGGGGTCAGTACTTGCGTTGACACTTGTCGAAAGTTGAGAAAGGGCGTGAGTGAGACTGGAGGGGCTGTGCTCAGAGCAAAGCCGAAGAGAATCATGCACATCGATGACCATCAATGCCTGAGACCCACCCACAGGGAGAGAGAGAGAGAGAGAGACAGAGAGACAGAGAGACAGAGAGAGAGAGAGAGAGAGAGAGAGCGAGAGAGCGAGAGAGCGAGAGGATAGAAGAAGATGCGACGAGCGCGACAGAGAGTGAGAGAGCAAGGAACCGTCAGTGACTGAGTCAGGGGCCATGGCGGAAGTAATGCAGCCCCTAAACCCTAAACCCTAAACCCTAAACCCAGCACCCTTGAGTTGTACCCAAAATACAGATGCCAAGTAAGTGGCAGAGTCAGCGTCAGCCATAAGTGCTCCCTGTGCACTGGATTCCTTTCCTCCACTGAGTTCTGCTAACACTAAACTTACCCTAAACCCTAAATCCTAAACCCTAAACCCTAGACCCTATAGGCCAGACCCTCGACCCCAGACCCTAAACCCTAAGCCCTAAGCCCTAAACCCTAAACCCCAAACCCCAAACCCTAAACCCTAAACCCAAACCCTAAACCCTAAACCCTATGCCGTAACATGCGCCAGCAGGGCTGAGACAGAGCCCTCAGACGTGGTAGGAGAGGTGCCCCTCCTGCCCAGAGAAAACGCGCAAGAAACCTAGACCAAGGCGCTTGAAACTACATAGTTGAGACAGACAAAGAGGGGACCAGATTCCTAAGCCCTAAACCCTAAATCCTAAACCCTAAACCCTAAACCCTGAGCCTAGAAGACAGAGACGCCGCCAAGAGGTCGGACAGGTCTTCTGCGGGCAGTTCAGCCACAGCCGCCCCAGGAGTATCCCTGAAGGGCTTTCGTGAGGGTTTAGGGTTTAGGGTTTAGGGTTTAGGGTTGAGGGTTTAGGGTTTAGGGTTTAGGGTTTTCCAGTCGCAAAAGGGTTCGGGTTCAGGGTTCAGGGTTTAGGGTTTAGGGTTTAGGGGAGTACAGGCCCTGCATTGCTCGTAGCTTTGCTTCTGGAGTTGTAGGCTTAGCTAGGCTTCTGAGCCTGAGACTCACATGTCGGCCCCTAAAGCCCTAAAGCCCTAAACCCTAAACCCTAAAGACCTAAACCCTAAACCCTAACGCCCTAGGCGTATGTTAGGTGCATCCCTTTGGGGAACCAAATGAGCCCTAAAATTGGGTCATCTACCCTGTACCAATATACTTCCTACTGAGGTATATGATCCAGAAACCCAAGATGTCCTAAACCCTAGACCCTAAACCCTAAACCCTAAACCCTAAACCCTAAACCCTAAACCCTAAACCCTAAACCCTAAACCCTAAACCCTAAACCCTAAACCCTAAACCTACTGTTGTTCCGGCGGAGGCCTCAGCATGACCAAAACATGGCCAACTGAGGGGATCCCCAACCCTTTAGAGTTTAGGGTTTAGGGTTTAGGGTTTAGGGTTTAGGGTTTAGGGTTTCAGTTTAGGGTTTCAGTTTAGGGTGCAGGGTTTAGAGTTTCGGGTTTCAGTTTAGGGTGCAGGGTTTTCGGGTCTATCTTGAGAGGAGACCTCGCGTTTCTCATAGCTTCACCATGGCCTGTTGAGAGAATTGCCCTAAACCCTAAACCCTAAACCCTAAACCCTAAACCCGGTTGCTGCATGTTCGGCTCTCAGCTGGCTTAAATCGGTACTGCGCCAAGCTCCCGACGATGTGTCTTGGCAACATCCGGGCGCTTGATGGCCTTCGAGGGTTCATGGGCTCCTTACCCACATGGGTGTTTAGGGTTTAGGGTTTAGGGTTAGGGTTTAGGGTTTAGGGTTTAGGGTTTAGGGTTTAGGGTTTAGGGTTTAGGGTTTAGGGTTTAGGGTTTAGGGTTTAGGGTTCGGGTTCAAAATAGAACAGCATCCCCTTAAAGGGACCCCCCAACAAGGGCACCCCTATTTTCGGAAACCCCCGCATGTCGCTCAGGCCATCATATATATATATATATATATATGACACACTAGCACAACATAAAAAAAACTCCGACGGTTTGCGTACAACATGTAGTACAAGAAAGTGCGGTGTGATAGAACTATCGTTTCGGCAGCTAAGGCCCTGATAAAGCTTTGAAATCTGGGTTTAGGGTTAGGGCTCAAGGTTTAGGGTTTGGGGTTTAGGGTTTAGGGTTTAGGGAGTGGGGTTTGGGGTTTAGGGTGCCTGCATGCCACCTCAAATCCCTTGCAACATCAAGACTTCAATAGGGAACGAGCAAGGACGATGTCACTTCTGAACGCATCCAAAGAACATGAATCATAGACTCCATAAAGTAGCATAGACAAACTGCACTTGTTTTTCCATACACATGTATATATATATATATATATTTAAAAATCATTTATGTATGCACGCACGTTGGGGCCCCCAGAAGTCTCCGTAGGAATTGTTCTGGCTGCTTGAACTGTCTGGGTATACCCCTAAACGCCTAAACCCTCAACCCTAAACCCCAAACCCCAAACCCCAAACCCCAAACCCTAAACCCTAAACCCTAAACCCTAAACCCTATACCTCAACCGTGTAGAAGATTGCGATGCCCAGGTCACGCCCCCTCAGTGGGAGCCCTCCTACCCGGACTGGTGCAGACCGCTCCGCGACACAGTTTTGAGCTTTCGGGTTTAGGGTTTAGGGTCGTTTAGGGTATAGGGTTTAGGGTTTAGGGTTTAGGGTTTAGGGTTTAGGGTTTAGGGTTTAGGGTTTACCTCAACGCGTATCCATTTGCAGCCGGGCCAGATTCTGAACCCTAGTAGCATCTGGACGACAGGATTCCCCGGCACACGTGTCAACAACCATGCTCTATCTAGAGGTTCAGTGGTTTGGGGGTTGGGGTTGCGGGTTGGAATCGCACAGGGGCTTCATTGTCTGATTATGGCGTAGATGCGAGCATCTTGAGTCCACACCGCCGTGAGTCGAAGAGAATGACCCTAAGCCCCATACCCCACAACCTCGTAGAGTTCTAGCATTCGCATATAGTGGTGTTTGGCGTGTATTGTTTTCGTTTAGCCTGTGTGTGGTATACGCAGTTTGGGTTTGCATGCCCGCTTGTCACTCGAACCGAGAGCCTACGCGAGTCGCGAAACTGTATGAGCATAGTCATCAGGTCTCGACAAGTGGGTCTCACACAATTTTTGACCTTTAAGTGCTAACCCTCAGCAGAAAAGCTTTGTTTGTCCATCTCCTCATAGCCATGTCGGTGGCTGCTCCGTTCCAAGCCTGTGACCACACTCCGCCAGCCAAGGATTTCAGAACTTGCTAACTCAGATACAAGAGGACATCCGGATGCGGGTTGTTCTTGGGCGGTTGCCACGCCTAGCAAGTGTTAGTGGACAAGCATCCTGGTCTACTATCTGCTTAAGAACCCATCAAAACATCAAAGATGATAATCTGAGAATCCCTACATTGCCTTTATACGGAAGACTTATGCAAATAGCAGTCGCGTGCAGCCTTAAAGTGCCTCGACAGAGCCGCTTGAGCCCGCTTGGCCTAAACCCTAAACCCGAATCAGCATCCGACAGGAGCACGAGAGAGAGATCCGCCGCCTTAAGGTGGCTTGGCGTTGTTCAGGGAGCCTGTCGTCACAGGCGAACAGGATGCAACCGTGCTTCCCACCAGGGGCCTGTGAAGCGGTCTTATGGGTTACGTGTAACTCAGGTATAAAGTTTGGAAGTAGCATATAACCAACTTATACACCACTTGTAGCCAAAGGGCCGTGCTGATACACTAAAACCCTAAAGGAACCCAAATCCTAAACCCGAAGCTTCAAAAATGACCATAAACCCTAGACCCTTATTTAAAACATCTTAAGCCCCCTAAGCCCCCTAAACCCTAACCCCTAACCCCTAAACCCTAAACCCTGAACCCTACACCCTAAACCCTAAACCCTAAACCCTAAACCCTAAACCCTAAACCCTAAACCCTAAACCCTAAACCCTAAACCCTAAACCCTAAACACTAAACCCTAAACCCTAAAAACCCCTCCCCCCCCCCCCCCCCCAATGAGGCAGACAACGACCGCTTGCTTGAGGAGGCTGGGCTTCGGCTTCGCGGGTCCTCTCCGGTCTTACCGGGCAGGGTTTAGGGTTTAGGGTTTAGGGTTTAGGGTTTAGGGTTTAGGGTTTAGGGTTTAGGGTTTAGGGTTTCGGGTTTCGGGTTTCGGGTTTCGGGTTTCGGGTTTCGGGCTTCGGGTTTCGGGCTTGGGGCTTGGGGCTTGGGGCTTAGGGCTTAGGGTTTAGGGTTTAGGGTTTAGGGTTTAGGGACAGTTGAACTTGTTTCTCGACGCTGGCATTGTCGGAAAGCGACGTCCAGTCAGCAGTACTGCTCCTCTGTTCATGTCCCTAGGGCTCCAAGTATACTACCCTAAACCCTAAACCCTAAACCCTACATTGGGGTCTAAAGTCTGTAATTAGTACCATCCCCGGTCGACTGCCCAGGGTTTAGTGTTTCGGGTTTAGGCTTTAGGATTTAGGGCTTAGGGCTTAGGGCTTAGGGTTTAGGGTTTGGGGTTTGGGGTTTGGGGTTTGGGGTTTGGGGTTTGGTATCTTGGGTCACTTGTTTCGATCTTGAGGGCTTCTAATGCAGCAGCCTTCATGCACCCCTCCCCCGCCCCACGCTATGCCTTCCCCCCCCCCCCCCCCCCCCCCCCCACCCCCCGGCGACTTGGAGTTCAAGACTTAGGGTTTAGGGTTTAGGGTTTAGGGCTTAGGGTTTAGGGTTTAGGGTTTAGGGTTTAGGGTTTAGGGTTCATGGTCTGTGGTGGTTCAGAGTTGGGCTTTAGGGTTTTCACTTTGGCCCCCCCGATGTTCATGTTCAGGGTTCAGGGTTTAGGGTTATGTTGAGGGTTTAGGGTATAGCCATTTTGGCTCAAGGTTTGGCTACGAGACCCGAAAGGGTAATGCTTGACAACTCGTAGAATTTCTTGCCTCACTTGTGCCATGGCAGACAGAAAACTCGTTGCTTGCATTGGGTATACTCTGAGATTAGCACAGAGACAGAAGGAGATTGATGTTGCTGGCCACCTCTGGCATGGTTTGTACTCTTTGACAAAGACAACCAGTGTCACAGTCCGCATCAAAAAGCCAATCAGTCTCTACTCGGCATTGGGCTTCAGTGACATGATGAGTGAAAGCATCTCCACGGTGCTTGTCGACGATGCTCCAAGCCAAGGGTGTGATCCTTCCATTCAGACCCAGTCAAAGATGCAGACTTCGACTGTCGTTGATGTCGACAGCAGTGCTCTCAGAAGCGGTGCTTTCAGGCATGAAAAATCCTCTGACAAGGGCAATCCAGACAACGAGGGCTGCTTTGTGCAGGCGCGTGGAGAGCTGGACTGTCGGGAAAGCGCCACGCAAACCGAGGTAGAGGTCATCTCCAGGCCGCAGTTTGAGCTCATCATGGACGGCATGAAGAAGCAGGTTGAGAACTTGAGCGCACAGGTGGCCCAACTCAGCCATTCCGTTGGCGAACCCATATCAACTCGGATTATGTCCAGATGCGAGCCATCAGCAGAGGCAAGCAGTGATGTGTCGTCGTCGGTTGTGATGCCATGGTTGCCGCACATGACCCTTGAAGAGGTGCAGGCACGGGCTTATGCCAAAAAGGTTGACGACAGGAGTCGTCGCAGGCAGCAGCGCCTCCAGTCACTTGGAAAATGTGCAGACAACACCTGACCTGAACTGGTGTGCGTGTCGTTAGTCTTCTAGTTTGTGCTCGGAAGTGGATCTGTGATGCATAGCGTCAACACATGTCCCCTGAGCTGCCGGCATGCCCCTCAGTCCGTGCTCAAAAAGGGTTATGTTGAGGGTTTTACAGGTTCAGGGTGTAGTGTTTCCCCCGTCCCCCCCTGTGGCTGGTGACAGGGTTTATGGGGTTTATAGGGCATAGAGGATTTATAGGATTCACAGGGTTACGGAGGGCCTTAACGACATTCTGAAAAACAGTTTTAAGGTCGAAGTCCCCGTATGACGACAGGGGCCTATCATGCTCGGGAGCCTAAACCCTAAACCCCTAAGCCCTAAACCCTGAAAACCCCTGAGCTCTAAACCCTGAATACCGTAAACCCTAAACCGTAAAAACCCCGGAGCCCTATAAGCCCTGCACTGTGGACTGCATTGCAGCTTGCCGCATTTTCCTGCCCCATCCCCAAACTCGAGACATCGGAATCGTGCGGAGACGAGGAAGCCCCGTAGCACCTGTGTTCCTTGTTTCAGAGCTGATGTAGTGTGAATAGGGTTTAGGGTTTGGGGTTTAGGGTTTAGGGTTTACGGTTTAGGGTTTAGGCTCCCGGCGGAACCTGAACCCGAACCCGAAAGTCAAAGAAGATATCTCCGCGCAGCACGTCGCCCAGGTGCGACGCTTGGGAGGCAACCCGGGAGGTAACGCTGCTTCCCAGGACACTGCAGGGCTTAGGGTTTAGGGTTGAGGGCACCCCAAACCGAAACCCGCTAACACTGGCAACAACCCCCTAAACCCTAAACCCTAAACCCTAAACCCTGAACCCTGAACCCTAAACCCTAAACCCTAAACCCTGAACCCTAAGCCCTAAACCCTAAACCCTAAACCCTAAACCCTAAAACCCTAAACCCTAAACCGCGCGGAAGGAGCTTCGGCAGGTCGCTCTTCCCCACGCCGATGCTCCGAAGGTGCCTCCAACGACTCTGGGGCCCTGTAGTGAGTTCATAGGGTTTAGGGTTTAGGGTTTAGGGCTTAGAGTTTAGGGTTAGGGTTTAGGGTTAGAAAGAGAGCTTCGAAATGAGAGCCAAAAACGCATGGGGAGGCAGCCACGTGCATCCGACCCTCTCCTCAAGCCTTGAGGAGGAGCTACCAGCAGTTCCGTACTACCCTAAAACGTCCATGTACCTAAATAGGGAATACTTGGGCCTTAAGTGCTTCCTGTCTAGGGACTTTGGGCCCAAGTATATCATAAGGTACATGGAAGGTTAACGTACTACAACCCCATTTGTCCCCCAGGCCCATACCAAGCAGTTGGAGTTAGAGGCCAGCAACCCAGCTTCTGTAGTCGAGCTTGGAGTGGCTCTAGGGTTGAGGGTTCAGGGTTTAGGGTTTAGGGTTTAGGGTATGACCCCCTGACTCCACTGAAGTTGGCAGGTCTTGCCGATCGCGAACCCGACCGCAGAGGATGGCGAACCCAGTGAAAATATCTTTGTCGAGGCGTGGGCTTGAAAAACGGGTTGGAAGGAGGCTTCTGCGGCTCATCCGGCGTGCTGGGATCTACTACCCAGATCTGCCAAAACCCCTGAATAAAGGAATAGACCCTGGTTCGTACTAAGGATCAGTTTTATGAATCAGGGCATATTCCACATAATTAAGGGGTTTGGGAAGATCTGGGTAACTCGACTTCAGCCCTGGTCAGGTCAATCTCCACGCTCTGAAGGGTCTCCCGCAGGAGCTGGTGTCTAAGGCCGAACTGGCTGCCGGAGGTGGTGAGCTTACATGCCAGGCCGTTGCACACGTGGGCTCTGAGAAGACCTCAACAGAGTGGCTCCCCTTGCAGAAGGAGATGTGGAAAGCAAATCCCAACATGGTAACTTGGTAGCCCAGGAATACCCTTTACTCTTTTTTTTGTTTTGGTTCTGAGTTTCCCCTACAATCTTAGCCAACCCCCAAAAAGGGTGCCCTTATTCTCAGATGGTTGCTGGGCTACCAAGGTAAGCGCTGGCGAGGTGACCTGGGAAGGTGTGTGGGAGGCCAGCCGTGCGCTGAACCTCTGCATTCCCTCCGAGACTGAGTAGCTGAGAACACTTTACACTTTTTGGGATACTCTAGTTCCCTTTTCCAGAACTGAAAGTGTACACTTTTTTGGGATACTATAGTCCCCTATTAGAACTGAAAGTGTACACTTTTTGGGATACTCTCATCCCCTGTTAGAACTGAAAGTGTACACTTTTTTGGGATACTCTAGTCCCCTATTTGGAACTGAAAGTGTACACCTTTTTTGTTGGTGGGGCTTATGAACTCAGCAACTACCCAAAGAGCCCAATACCCCTTAATTAAGGAATATACCTTAAGCCATATCAAGGATCCCTATATAAATTAAGCAATATTCCCTAATTAAGGAATATTGGGCTCTTTGGGTAAGGAGACAAAGACCATCGCCGTGGACTTTTGGCTGCCCAACCAGCCGAGACCCATGGCCACCACGAGCCTCAAAGTAGGAGCCTTGGTTTGTTCAGCTTGGTTACCCTTCTTCCCTTTTTTTGGGTTTAGGGTTTAGGGTTTAGGGTTTAGGGTTTAGGGTTTAAGGTACCCTTTGCCCTTTTTGTTTTGAGTTTAAGGTTCCCTTTCTAAGTAAATAAACCCCGAAAGGGGTGCCCTTATCAGAATATGGTTACCTTTTGGCTACCAAAGGAGCTGGGCGGCAATCCTGTAACTTGGACCGTGGCGGCTTCCTGGAGGTGGACGTCGGCGGCAGCGAGGTCAAGAATCGGAGGGCCTCCGAGCATTCCTTAGACACTGAGTAGCTGAGTGAGTACACTTTACACTGTTTGGGATACTCTATTTGGGATACTCCAATTCCCTTTTGACCTCAAAGTGTACACCTTTTTTTGAGGGGGCTTAGAACTCAGCAACTAAGGACATGCTGAAGTCCATCACACCCCAGCCCGGCACCGTCGCGCGGCTCCAGAAGATGTTCCGGGTGCGGGACGAAGCGGCCAAGGTGGTGATGGCTCGCGACCTCGCCGGCGCCCTGAAAGCCACCTTGCACAAGCACCTTTGTAGCCCAGTGGTACCCTTTTCCCTTTTTTGGGTTCTAAGGTTCCGATATACAGTAGCCAACCCAAAAAAGGCTGCCCTTATCATAAGATGGCTACTGGGCTACCAAGGCACAAGCACCTCAACGTGCCCTTGGAGCAGACGCAGCTTGAGGAAGTGATGCACAAGCTTCGGGAGGTCTATGCCGAAGCGTTTGGGGACGTGGCGCACGTGAGTTCCCAAGCTAACAGGCGGCTAAGGGGTAAAAGGAGGGACCCCTAGAAGGGACCCTTCATCTTATTCCCTTATAGAACCCCTGCATAGACCTAAGTAGCCCCCCCTAAACAACCGCTAACTAACCCCTTAAAGTCCCTAAAGTCCTTTAGCCCCTTGAGGCAGCACACGAGAGGGCCTTCCATCATGCCTTGGAAGGGCTTTTTGAGCTGCTTGCTCTTGGAGACTTGGTAGCCCAAGCTTGGTACCCTTTGTCAAGGTTCCCTTAAAAAAAAAAAAAAAGTAACCAACCACCCGAAAATCTAAAAAAGGGTACCCTTTTGCCCCCCCCCCTTTTTTGGGGTTCAAGGTCCCCTTAACAAGGAAGTAAGCAAACACCCCCCAAAATCTCAAAAAGGGTGCCCAAAAATCACAGTATGGCTGCTGGGCTACCAAGGAGAAGCTTCCGGACTATGCTACCGGCCAGCTCGCCCTCAGGTTGTTCACCATCCAGAAGCTTAGTAGTAGAGTAGGTAGCCTTTAGCCGTTTTGGGGTAGTAGAATCCCCTTATAATCCAAAAGGTTAACCTTTAGTTCCCCTAGGTACTGGACAACTAAGGAAGTGCTTGTTGGGCGATGACTGCCCGACGAACATGACCTCCCAGGTGATCATGCAAGCGTATGAGCAGGCCGGGGGGGGGGTTTAGGGTTTAGGGTTTAGGGTTTAGGGTTTAGGGTTTAGGGTTTAGGGTTTAGGGGTCTATGGGGTACGCATGCTTATGATTATGAAGAGGCATTCATTGTCAGGTGTCTCCTTTGTCATGAGGGCCCATCCCCTCCTAGGTGAGGAAGCCCGTGACGTCGTGGGAGAGGAGCGTGCTCGTTGTAACGGCCATCTCCACTATCCTCATTGCTTGCAGCTTCATCGCGACAGGCGGGGCCTGTGTCGACCCCTAAACCCTAAACCCTAAACCCTAAACCCTAAACCCTAAAGACTCGTAAGCTCAGCCTGGCTGTAGACCTGAAGCGCTTCACGTGCTGAACGGCTCATGACCGGCCCTTTCAACGGCATAAGCTGGCCGAAGTCGTGGGCTTTCATGCTCTTATTTGGCATGTTGTGGTCACACGTCCTCACTAGATCTTCGTAGCTGAGTGAGTACACCTTACACTTTTGGGATACTCTAATCCCCAAGCGAACTGCAAGTGTACACTTTTTTGGGGGCATCTGAACTCAGCAACTAAGAGATGATGCATCTTCATGGGCAGCGTGCGAGGTCCCAAACCTCAGGTCACACCCTAGAATCCAGGGTTTAGGGTTTAGGGTTTAGGGTTTAGGGTTTTCGTCCTGCAAGGCATCTCCCTGGACTACTCGCCCGACTGGGCTGGATGGTTCTATGTGGATACGGGCTTTGCCGTAGTCTTCATCTTGGAGGCATGGTGCGTGGGGCCAGTTGTATGGTTAGTTTCCTTATTAAACCGAGAACATGCTGATATGATGACTTAAATCTTAAATGCAACCCCATTTCGAGCACTTGGCTTTTTCAGCGACTATTTTACATATAAGCCCTAAGCCCTATGCGTAAGTGCCAGAGACAGAAAGACAGCGAGTGCGAGAGACGTGAAGGGGGGGCTCTGTGCGCATACTTCCGGGACGTGCTGTTGCGAAAGGGCTGCCGGGAGTATCGGCATAGAGGGGCAGTCGATGCTTATGTCGTGCCGGCAATCTCTACGTGAAGGTTTTTGTCAAGCTCATTTGCCTTGGACCACGGGAGTACTTCTGTGGACGCTCGGCGCACTCAATGTCAGGACCTTGCATCTTCTCAGATCTTCCAAGACCCCTTCATAAAGGAATATACCCTCATTTATACTAAGGATTGTTATTCTGAATTCGGGTGTATTCCTTGATTAAGGGGTTTTGGAAGATCTGGGTTCTGAGCGTTGGTGACTACGCCCACTCAGGGCTTGGAGGGACTTAGGCTGACAAAAGCGCAGGTAATAGCATAGGCAGTATGATATATGTCCTTGCTTGTGTCCATGGCTACTGTGCATGTGTATGCGTATGGGAACATTTCCTGGTGCAAGATTACCTTACCCAGATTTTGCAAAACCCCTTAATTAAGGCATATACCCTGAGAATAAAATAGGGTATATGCCTTAATTAGGGGGCTTTGGAAGATCTGGGTATATCTAGTAAAATTTGCTCTTCTCCCGCAGGCTTTGCTGTGCATGCTCGGGACTCTAAAACATCAAATATCCTGGGCAGACCTGATCCTAAGGCACTAGACGTATAGGGGTTATTTTTAGGGGGAATGCGACTATATAAGGGGTCGCTTCTAGGGGTCCCTAAACCCTAAACCCTAAACCCTAAACCCCTAGCTTCATGATCAGCCCCAGGAAAGGAATGCGTCTGGAACATTTTCGACATGACGCTTTCCACGGGTGCCGCGGCGGAGATCGCTTACCAGGCTCGAGTGGATAGGGTTTAGGGTTTAGGGTTTAGGGTTTACGGTTTGGGGTTTAGGGCTTAGGGGTCGAAACATTTCGACATGAGGCTGGCTCGTGGAGGCTTTAAGCTCAAACTAATATTATAGCTTAAGAACCCCCCCCCCCCCTCCCCCCAATCAAAAAGAAAAATATCAATTTCTCTCTCTCTCTCTCTCTCTCTCTCTTTATATATATATATATATATTTCCTGATATTCATATTCTTCCTAATGAGGGCAATATAGGGATTATTTTCTTCAAGCTTTTGGGGTTTCTTGAGCAACTCGTCGTAAGGAGTGACCCTTAGCCTTGCCTCAGTTGACCCTCTGCTTCCAGGGACCTCTTCAGGTTGCTGGAACCCTTAGGGTTTAGGGTTTAGGGTTCAGGGTTTAGGGTTTAGGACACAAACAACTGGTAGCTACTGGTACTTTGGAAGGGATACATGATCCGGGGAGGTGGTGATCAACGGCGCTTCCACGCCGAGCCGAATCGCCTTGACCATTCGGGTGTTGCGGCTGGCGCGGGTCTCCTTCTACATGCGTCTTATCAACACGTCTCCTGGCCGCCAGTCAGACCCCTAAGGCTCCATCTAGCCCACAGTAGGTAGTATCTACGGACTTAAGACCCCGATGAGGGTATCATCTGTATACTTGGGAGCGCTAAGGGGACCAAAGAAAACAGCTGCTATTGAGACTTGTCCCCAAGAACTTTCGGGGCGCTGTTTGGCTTCCTTTTTCTAGGGGAGCCCTACTAAGTTGCAGGGTTCTGGCTGGTCCCCGATCGGATCACAGGTTTGGGGTTCAAGGTAGATAGGGTTTAGGGTTTAGGGTTTAGGGTTTAGGGTTTAGGGTTTAGGGTTTAGATGGGTTAAAGGCGTATAGGCCTGTATGGCTTTTGTTGAGGTTCATAATATAAGGTATTTTGTTTTTCCCCACACTCAATGTGAGGTTGTTAGATGTTAAACTCAACTCTTCTCCTCTTCTCCTCGCCCGGAAGTCTTCTCCTCGCCCGGTCTACTCCTCGCTCCCAGTGCCAGTCTCTCTGGAGTGCCCAACCCAGGCTCTCCCTAGAGTGCCCAACCAGAGTGTCGGAGTGCCCAGCCCCAGAGTCTTCCTGGAGTGCCCAATCCCCGAGTCTCCGTGGAGTGCCCAGCCCCGCCCAACCCCAGAGTATCTCTACCAAGAGAGGGTGGGGGATGTTCGAAGTAAAATATTTTTTGCGGGGGGTGAAACGACCCCTACCTTCCTTCCACAACGCAAGCCTTATCTCAAATTCCGTAGTCCCACGAACTGGGACTCTGCGCAGAAAGCCCCTTAATAAAGGGAATATGCCCTGACTCATGATAATGATGATCCTTAGTATGAATTACGTAAGGTATATTCTTAATTAAGGGAATATACCCTGATTCATGATAATAATGATCCTTAGTAAAGATTACGTAAGGTATATTCTAGATTCATGATAATGATCCTTAGTATAGATTACGTAAGGTATATTCTTGCTTATGGAGTTTTTGGGGAAGATCTGGGGCACCGACCTGCAAAGGCCGCTTCTCACCGAGCTGTCCAACATCGTTCAGGGATTCATCATCGCAGTGCCCTCACTGCGCCTTGGGCGAGGTTGGAAGATCCCTAAACCCTAAACCCTAAACCCTAAACCCCAAACCCTAAACCCTAAACCCTAAACCCTAAACATCTCTCTCTCCCTCTTCTCCCTCCCTCTCCCTCTTCTGCCTCTTCTCCCTCTCTCTCCCTCTTCTCCCTCTTCTCCCTCTTCTCCCTCTTCTCTCCCTCTTCTCCCTCTTCTCCCTCTTCTCTCCCTCTCTCTCCCTCTCTCTCCCTCTCTCTCCCTCTCTCTCCCTCTCTCTCTCCCTCTTCTCCCTCTTCTCCCTCTCTCTCTGTCTCTCTGTCTCTCTGTCTTTCTGTCTTTCTGTCTCTCTGTCTCTCTGTCTCTCTGTCTCTCTCTCTCTCTCTCTCTCTCTCTCGTTCTCTTTGTCTTTAATGTCAGGCCATGTTGGTTGAAGTATACATTCTACATGTTACATGCTGGACAACCCAGGAACGGATAGGAACAATCAGTCTAGGTTCTGGGTCATGCTGACCCTTCTGGTCATTGTGTACGTCAGCGCCCTGGGTTCCTTGGCTGCACTTGGCGGGACTCGGAACATGCAGCAAGTCCTTGACATCCGATACTGGTGGGTTTAGGGTTTAGGGTTTAGGGTTTAGGGTTTAGGGTTTAGGGTTTAGGGTTTAGGGTTTAGGGTTTAGGGTTTAGGGGGGCTCTTATATCTATGTATGTAGGACCTTTATGCGTTATTTGACGGTCCTGCTTCGCCTTCCAAAACTTTAAGGATTTTAAGGAATTTAGGGGTTTTCCAAAATTTTAAAAGGACCACAAAATCCTTAAAATTTTGAAAGCCCGGACCTTTCAAAATTTTAAGGATTTTAAGGAATTTAAGGCCTTTTAAATTTCTTAAAATCCTTAAAATCCTTAAAATTTTGAAAGAAAATTAAATTATTTTCCGGAAAGAGGCAGGCCCATTTAAAATTTTTAAAATCTTAAAAATCCTTAAAATCCTTAAAATTTTGAAAGCCCGGGCCTTTCAAAGTTTTAAGGATTTTAAGGAATTTAAGGCCTTTTAAATTTCTTAAAATCCTTAAAATCCTTAAAATCCTTAAAATCCTTAAAATTTTGAAAAAAAATTAAATCATTTTCCGGAAAGAGGCAGGCCCATTTAAAATTTTAAAAATCCTTAAAATCCTTAAAATCCTTAAAATTTTGAAAGCCCGGGCCTTTTAAAATTTTAAGGATTTTAAGGAATTTAAGGCATTTTAAATTTCTTAAAATCCTTAAAATCCTTAAAATCTTGAAAGAAAATTAAATTATTTTCCGGAAAGAGGCATGCCCATTTAAAATTTTAAAAATCCTTAAAATCCTTAAAATCCTTAAAGTTTTGAAAGCCCGGACCTTTCAAAATTTTAAGGATTTTAGGGAATTTAAGGCCTTTTAAATTTCTTAAAATCCTTAGAATCCTTAAAATTTTGAAAGAAAATTAAATCATTTTCCGGAAAGAGGCAGGCCCATTTAAAATTTTAAAAATCCTTAAAATCCTTAAAATCCTTAAAATTTTGAAAGGTTGGGGCTTTCAAAATTTTAAGGATTTTAAGGAATTTAGCGCCTTTTAAATTTCTTAAAATCCTTAAAATCCTTAAAATTTTGAAAGAAAATTAAATTATTCTCCGGAAAGAGGCAGGCCCATTTAAAATTTTAAAAATCCTTAAAATCCTTAAAATCCTTAAAATTTTGAAAGGTTGGGGCTTTCAAAATTTTAAGGATTTTAAGGAATTTAAGGCCTTTCAAATTTCTTAACAACCTTAAAATCCTTAAAATGTTGAAAGAAAATTAAATCATTTTCCGGAAAGAGGCAGGCCCATTTAAAATTTTAAAAATCCTTAAAATCCTTAAAATTTTGAAAGCCCGGGCCTTTCAAAATTTTAAGGATTTTAAGGAATTTAAGGCCTTTTAAATTTCTTAAAATCCTTAAAATCCTTAAAATCCTTAAAATTTTGAAAGAAAATTAAATTATTTTCCGGAAAGAGGCAGGCCCATTTAAAATTTTAAAAATCCTTAAAATCCTTAAAATCCTTAAAATTTTGAAAGGTTGGGCTTTCAAAATTTTAAGGATTTTAAGGAATTTAAGGCCTTTTAAATTTCTTAAAATCCTTAAAATCCTTAAAATTTTGAAAGAAAATTAAATTATTTTCCGGAAAGAGGCAGGCCCATTTAAAATTTTAAAAATCCTTAAAATCCTTAAAATCCTTAAAATTTTGAAAGGTGGGGCTTTCAAAATTTTAAGGATTTAAGGAATTTAAGGCCTTTTAAATTTCTTAAAATCTTAAAATCCTTTACATTTGAAAGAAAATTAAATTATTTTCGGAAAGAGGCAGGCCCATTTAAATTTTAAACATCTTAAAATCCTTAAAATTTTTTAAAAGCCCGGCCTTTCAAAATTTTAAGGATTTTAAGAATTTAAGGCCTTTTAAATTTCTTAAAATCCTTAAAATCCTTAAAATCCGTAAAATTTTGAAAGAAAATTAGATTATTTTCCGGAAAGAGGCAGGCCCATTTAAAATTTTAAAAATCCTTAAAATCCTTAAAATCCTTAAAATTTTGAAAGCCCGGGCCTTTCAAAATTTTATGGATTTTAAGGAATTTAAGGCCTTTTAAATTTCTTAAAATCCTTAAAATCCTGAAAATTTTGAAAGAAAATTATATTATTTTCCGGAAAGAGGCAGGCCCATTTAAAACTTTAAAAATCCTTAAAATCCTTAAAATCCTTAAAATTTTGAAAGGTTGGGGCTTTCAAAATTTTAAGGATTTTAAGGAATTTAAGGCCTTTTAAATTTCTTAAAATCCTTAAAATCCTTAAAATTTTGAAAGAAA
This sequence comes from Symbiodinium natans, assembly GCA_905221605.1. Lineage (NCBI taxonomy): Eukaryota > Dinophyceae > Suessiales > Symbiodiniaceae > Symbiodinium > Symbiodinium natans. Next base: position 2,703,839 of record CAJNDS010001112.1, read on the forward strand.
ATTAAATCATTTTCCAGAAAGAGGCAGGCCCATTTAAAATTTTAAAAATCCTTAAAATCCTTAAAATCCTTAAAATTTTGAAAGCCCGGGCCTTTCAAAATTTTAAGGATTTTAAGGAATTTAAGGCCTGTTAAATTTCTTAAAATCCTTAAAACCTTAAAATTTTGAAAGAAAATTAAATCATTTTCCGGAAAGAGGCAGGCCCATTTAAAATTTTAAAAATCCTTAAAATCCTTAAAACCCTTAAAATTTTGAAAGGTTGGGGCTTTCAAAATTTTAAGGATTTTAAGGATTTTAAGGATTTTTAAAATTTTAAATGGGCCTGACTCTTTCCGGAATATATTTTAATTTTATTTCAAAATTTTAAGGATTTTAAGGATTTTAAGAAATTTAAAAGCGCTAAATTCCTTAAAATCCTTAAAATTTTGAAAGCCCCAACCTTTCAAAATTTTAAGGATTTTAAGGATTTTAAGGATTTTTAAAATTTTAAATGGGCCTGCCTCTTTCCGGAAAATGATTTAATTTTCTTTCAAAATTTTAAGGATTTTAAGGATTTTAAGAAATTTAAAAGGCCTTAAATTCCTTAAAATCCTTAAAATTTTGAAAGCCCCAACCTTTCAAAATTTTAAGGGTTTTAAGGATTGTAAGGATTTTTAAAATTTTAAATGGGCCTGCCTCTTTCCGGAAAATATATTAATTTTCTTTCAAAATTTTAAGGATTTTAAGGATTTTAAGAAATTTAAAAGGCCTTAAATTCCTTAAAATCCTTAAAATTTTGAAAGGCCCGGGCTTTCAAGGATTTTAAGGATTTTAAGGATTTTAAGGAGTTTTAAAATTTTAAATGGGCCTGCCTCTTTCCGGAAAATGATTTAATTTTCTTTCAAAATTTTAAGGATTTTAAGGATTTTAAGAAATTTAAAAGGCCTTAAATTCCTTAAAATCCTTAAAATTTTGAAAGGCCCTGGCTTTCAAAATTTTAAGGATTTTAAGGATTTTAAGGATTTTTAAAATTTTAAATGGGCCTGCCTCTTTCCGGAAAATAATTTAATTTTCTTTCAAAATTTTAAGGATTTTAAGGATTTTAAGGATTTTAAGAAATTTAAAAGGCCTTAAATTCCTTAAGATCCTTAAAATTTTGAAAGCCCCAACCTTTCAAAATTTTAAGGATTTTAAGGATTTTAAGGATTTTTAAAATTTTAAATGGGCCTGCCTCTTTCCGGAAAATAATATAATTTTCTTTCAAAATTTTAAGGATTTTAAGGATTTTAAGAAATTTAAAAGGCCTTAAATTCCTTAAAATCCATAAAATTTTGAAAGGCCCGGGCTTTCAAAATTTTAAGGATTTTAAGGATTTTAAGGATTTTTAAAATTTTAAATGGGCCTGCCTCTTTCCGGAAAATGATTTAATTTTCTTTCAAAATTTTAAGGATTTTAAGGATTTTAAGGATTTTAAGAAATTTAAAAGGCCTTAAATTCCTTAAAATTCTTAAAATTTTGAAAGCCCCAACCTTTCAAAATTTTAAGGATTTTAAGGATTTTAAGGATTTTTAAAATTTTAAATGGGCCTGCCTCTTTCCGGAAAATAATTTAATTTTCTTTCAAAATTTTAAGGATTTTAAGGATTTTAAGAAATTTAAACGGCCTTAAATTCCTTAAAATCCTTAAAAATTTGAAAGCCCCAACCTTTCAAAATTTTAAGGATTTTAAGGATTTTAAGGATTTTTAAAATTTTAAATGGGCCTGCCTCTTTCCGGAAAATAATTTCATTTTCTTTCAAAATTTCAAGGATTTTAAGGATTTTAAGGATTTTAAGAAATTTAAAAGGCCTTAAATTCCTTAAAATCCTTAAAATTTTGAAAGGCCCGGGCTTTCAAAATTTTAAGGATTTTAAGGATTTTAAGGATTTTTAAAATTTTAAATGGGCCTGCCTCTTTCCGGAAAATATATTAATTTTCTTTCAAAATTTTAAGGATTTTAAGAATTTAAAATGCCTTAAATTCCTTAAAATCCTTAAAATATTGAAAGGTCCGGGCTTTCAAAATTTCAAGGGTTTTCAGGATTTTAAGGATTTTAAAATTTTAAATGGGCCTGACTTTTCCGGAAAATAAATTTATTTTCCAATAGTTTTACTGAGTTTGTTTTTTTTATTTAAATGGGCCTGACCCTTTCTGGAAAATACTTGAATATTAGTTTAAAATTTGATAGATTTTAAGGAAACTAGGGGCATTTCAATATTTGGAAAGGCCATGAAGTTCCATGGGTACGTTATATTTTTGGATTTTTGTTTGTAATTTTTGGCAAATAAACCATTTAAGTTTTTTTTTTTGCAATTTTCCTGAAATTCTGAAAGCCTAGGCCTTACAAGAAAAATAAAGAAAACAGCAACACAAATACTCATTCAAAATATTTAAATGCGCTTCTTAGTCCTTTTAAAAAAGAACATTTTGTTTTGTTAATTCATAAGGCTTGTAAAAAAAGCCGGAGGTCCGGGGACGAGCGTTAACAAAAGCATTCCCCTTGAATATTTCTCCCGCGAAACTTTTCTCCCGCGAATTTTGGCGGGAGAAATTCCCGCGAGCTCTCCCTTGAGTTTTTCTGGTTTTCCCGTGGTTTCCCTTTGATGTTTTTTTGGTTTCCCTTCAGTTTCCCGTGAGAGTCAAATCTTCCTTTTACTGTTCCCTTGGACTTCCCTTTGAACTTCCCTTGGTTTTCCCTCGGATCCCCTTCGAAATTAAAACGCATCCCGCGAGAAATCTCGCAAGACTTCAAAAATAAGGGCTTCCTTTTCCCACGGGATTTCCCGCGAAGCAGGCCGTAGGCCCCGAGCTGTGGCTGTAGTCTGCAGGCCCCCGAGCTCTCTGACTGTAGAGTCTCCAGGCCCCCAAATGGGCCTGACCCTTTCCGGAAAATACTTGAATATTAGTTTAAAATTTGATAGATTTTAAGGAAACTAGGGGCATTTCAATGTTTGGAAAGGCCATGAAGTTCCATGGGTACCTTATATTTTTGGATTTTTGTTTGTAATTTTTAGCAAATAAACCATTTAAGTTTTTTTTGGCAATTTTCCTGAAATTCTGAAAGCCTAGGCCTTACAAGAAAAATAAAAAAACAGCAACAAAAATACTCATTTAAAATATTTAAATGCGCTTCTTAGTCCTTTTAAAAAAGAACATTTTGTTTTGTTAATTCATAAGGCTTGTAAAAAAAGCCGGGGGTCCGGGGACGAGCGTTAACAAAAGCATTCCCCTTGAATATTTCTCCCGCGAAACTTTTCTCCCGCGAATTTTGGCGGGAGAAATTCCCGCGAGCTCTCCCTTGAGTTTTCCTGGTTTTCCCGTGGTTTCCCTTTGACTTTTTTTTGGTTTCCCTTCAGTTTCCCGTGAGAGTCAAAGCTTCCTTTTACTGTTCCCTTGGACTTCCCTTTGAACTTCCCTTGGTTTTCCCTCGGATCCCCTTCGAAATTAAAACGCATCCCGCGAGAAATCTCGCAAGACTTCAAAAATAAGGGCTTCCTTTTCCCACGGGATTTCCCGCGAAGCAGGCCGTAGGCCCCGAGCTGTGGCTGTAGTCTGCAGGCCCCCGAGCTCTCTGACTGTAGTCTCCAGGCCCCCGGGCTCTCTCGTTGTCACCAGGGTCCGGGCTGTCTGGCTGTAGTCTGCAGGCCCCCGAGCTCTCTGACTGTAGAGTCTCCAGGCCTTTGGGCTCGCTGTAGTCACCAGGGTCCCGGGCAGTCTCAGGCCCCCGAGCTCTCTGACTGTAGTCTCCAGGCCCCCGGTCTGTCTCGCTGTAGTCACCAGGCCCCCGGGCTGTCTGGCTGTAGTCTGCAGGCCCCCGAGCTCTCTGACTGTAGTCTCCAGCCCCCCGGGCTCTCGTGCTTGCTTGGGTTTATATTGTTTTTTACTTAATTAGATTGACTTAAGTAATTGAAATAATTTAAAGAATTTAAGTATCGAAATTTATTTAAATAATTAAATAACTTAAATATGACGGGCAGGTTTCGGATTTAAATTACTTAAGTTATTTAACTTCGGCCGGGAATTAAATAATGTGAATAATTTGTAAATAATATCAACAATTTACATAATGTAAATAATTGAAATAGTTTAAATAATTTAAATAATTTAAATCCGAAAAGGGGGGGACCACCCCCCCCCTGCCCCCTAAGACTTAAATAATTCAAATAACTTAAATCCGAAACCTCCCCGTCTTATTTACACTTTTTGAATTATTTAATTCTGGGGAGGGGGGGGGTGGTCCCCCCCCCGCCCGCCGGATTTAAATCATTTTTCATTATTTAAACTATCTAAATTCTTTAAATCGCCTGGGAATCAAATAATTTCAATTTGAATATGACGGGCAGGTTTCGGATTTAAAATATTTAAATTATCTAATTCGGCCGGGATTTAAATAATTTAAATAATTTAAACAATTATTTAAGGCTTCGAACGGATTTAAATTATTTACATAATTTCAATAATTTCAATAATTTAAATCCGAAAAGGGGGGGGGGGCCACCCGCCCTGCCCCCTAAGGATTAAACAATTTAAATAATTTAAATCCGAAACCTCCCCGTCTTATTTAAATTATTTAATTATGTAATTCTGGGGAGGGGGGGTGGTCCCCCCCCCCTTTCGGATTTAAATTTTTAAAATTATTAGATTGTTTAAAATATTTGAATTATTTAAATTATGGCACGGCTCTACTGACACATATTCCGCGGAAAGATTGTCATGTTTTTGGTGAAATTTACGAACACTTACCCCCCGATAAGCAAGATCTTGGAACCACTCCGCGTACTCAGCCTTTAAGAGTTTAAGGGGGTTTCAAATTCAGGGATACTTATATTTGCTCCTGTAAACTTACGAACACTTACCCCCCGATAAGCAAGACTTGGAGCCTGCAGACAACAACAAACAGGTCTGTCGCAAAACCGCGACCATTGATACATACCCCCTGTAAAAGGGTATGTCGCGTATGTGGGCCGCGGCCCGGTTACAAGCAATTAATATTGGCACGCGGCCATTTGTTTGCAAGAAACAGGGGTCTGCATACCGCAGCAAAACATAAACACATGATGACGATGCGAACAACTGACTAGATGATGAAGATGATGAGGATGAACAAGATCAAGGAGCTGATGAAGATGATGAAGATGATGAAGATGATGATGCTGCTGGGAAAGCTTTATGCAATTGATGCAGTGAAGTTATGCCAGTACAATGAAAGGACTCATGCAGATGAAGAGTGTGATGACAATGATGATAGAGCTTTGCGCTTTATTTTGTCACCCCGTCTCCTTGCTTCCTGTCTCTTCTCTTCTTTCTAGTACCCTTCCAGAAAAATGGCATCCTTGTTCTCTCGCCTCTCTCACTTCCCTTTCCCTTCTCTCTTTCTGTTACTTTTTGACTGATGAACAACAAGAAAGAAACTTGCAGGATAAAACAGTGGCAGGGTAAGCAGACGTTGCGCGTGGACCTTGCCGTACTTCATCATATCCCTCTTCTCGGCCCATCTCTTCTGCTCCTTTCCTTACTCTTCTCCTTTTCATAATTATTCCTCTTTAGTTGTTCTTATCTGGAAAAGAAAGAGGGAAGGGAGAGATAAGGGAGGGAGGATAGATAAAGAAGAGTGCCATCTTCTCTGCGCCTTGTTTTGTCTCTCCCTCTTCTCTATTCATCTCTCTTCTATTCTTTTCTTTGCTGTTCTATTGAAATTGGATTCCCTGTATCTCTCCTCTGTCCTTCTCTCTCGCTCCTCTTCTCCTGTTCCCCTCTAAACGATTGCTCTTTACAGATAGGTGCCCTCCCTCCTCTTCAGGAAATCTCTTTTCGCTTATTTTGCTTTTTGAAGCGAATAAAACAACGGATAAGAGAGGAAAGGGAATGACTAAGTAAAGACAGGAGCTCTTCAATAGGTGCCCTCCCTCCTCTTCAGGAAATCTCTTTTCCCGTATTTTGCTTTTTGAAGCGAAGAAAACAACAGATAAGAAGAGAGGAAAGGGAATGACTAAGTAAAGAGAGGAGCTCTTCAATTTCCCTCCCTATATCTGCCCTTCCTTCTCCCTTGAAGATGCAGAAAACGATCAGGAAGGACACCCGTTCCATCGCCCATATATAGACAGAGATAAATCATGAGCATCAGCTGGGTTTGCTGCCGATCCAAAATGGGCGTCCCTTTTCATCGCTTTCTGTGTCTTGAAACGAGCAAAAGGGGCACCCTTACTAAGTGTTTTCTTGTGGTGTCCCTTTTCTTCGCTTGAAGATGCAGAAAACGATCCAAAAAGGACACCCGTTCCATCGCCCATATATGGGGAGAGAGATAAATCATGAGCATCAGCTGGGTTTGCTGCCAAATCCAAAATGGGCGCCCCTTTTAATCGCTTGCTGTGTCTTCAAACGAGCAAAAGGGACACCCTAAGTGTTTTCTTGTGGTGTCCCTTTTCTTCGCTTGAAGATGCAGAAAACGATCTAAAAGGACACCTGTTCCATCGCCCATATATAGGGAGAGAGAGAGAGAGAGAGAGAGAGAGAGAGAGAGAGAAATCATGAGCATCAGCTGGGTTGGCTGCCAATCCAAAATGGGCGTCCCTTTTAATCGCCTTCTGTGTCTTCAAGCGAGCAAAAGGGACACCCTAAGTGTGCTCTTGTGGGGTGTCCCTTTTCCTCGCTTGAAGATGCAGAAAACGATCAAAAAGGACACCCATTCCATCGCCCATAGAGAGAGAGAGAGAGAGAGAGAGAGAATCATGAGCATCAGCTGGGTTGGCTGCCAATCCAAAATGGACGTCCCTTTTAATCGCTTTCTGTGTCTTCAAACGAGCAAAAGGGACACCCTAAGTGCTTTCTTGTGGGGTGTCCCTTTTCCTCGCTTGAAGATGCGGAAAACGATCAAAAAGGACACCCATTCCATCGAGAGAGAGAGAGAGAGAGAGAGAGAGAGAGAGAGAAATCATGAGCATCAGCTGGGTTGGCTGCCAATCCAAAATGGACGTCCCTTTTAATCGCTTTCTGTGTCTTCAAACGAGCAAAAGGGACACCCTAGGTGCTTTCTTGTGGGGTGTCCCTTTTCCTCGCTTGAAGATGCAGAAAACGATCAAAAAGGACACCCATTCCATCGCCCATATATAGGGAGAAAGAGAGAAATCATGAGCATCAGCTGGGTTGGCTGCCAATCCAAAATGGACGTCCCTTTTAATCGCTTTCTGTGTCTTCAAACGAACAAAAGAAAACACTTAGGTTCCTCACTTGAAGGTGCAGAAAACGGCCCAACAAGGACACCCGTTCCATCGCCCATATATGGAGAGAGAGAGAGAGGGAGAAAGGAAAAAATCATGAGCATCAGCTGGGTTTGCTTACATGTTCATTGTTATTCCTTTTGTTTTTTCTAACGGAAATGAACAAGAGAAGAGAAAAAATAAGAACCAGAGGAAAGATGAAAACGAGCACCATCTTCTCTTTGCCTGATTTTTGCATTTCGCCTGTCCTCATTTCTCTTCTATTCTTTTCATTGCTCTTCCATTTAGAGTTGCATTCCTGTTGATCTCTCCTCTCTCCTTTCTCTCTCCCTTCTCTTCTCTTGTTCTCCTTTAAATCTCAAAAACACACAAAAGGAAGCTTCTTTTCCTTGTTGAATGAAGAATGAAAAAAGAAGAAAAGAGATAGGGAAAGAAATTGAAGAGCTCCACTGCCTATTTGTTCATTCCATTTCCTCTCTTTCTATGTGTTGTTTTCCTTGTCGTTTCAGAAAGCAAGCAAAATAAGGGCAAGGGGGCTTCCTGAAGAGGAGAGAGGGCACCTATCTGCGAAGAGGTCTTGTCCTTTTTAAGAATAGAGGGAAAAGGGAACAAGGAAGGGAGAGATGATAGACAAAGAAGAGTGCCATCTTCTTTGCGCCTTGTTGTGTTCCTCCGTCTCCTTGTTTCTTGTCTCCTCTCTTCTGTTCAGTACCCTTCCAGAAAATTAAAATGGCCTCTTTGTTGTCTCTCCTCTCTCACTTCCCTTTCCCTTCTCTCCTTCTGTTTCCGTTTAACTGACAAAGCACAAGACAGGTATGATAAAGCAGTGGAAGGTAAAGCAGAGGGTGACTCCTTGCGCTTGGACCTTGCCGTACTTCATCATGTCCCTCTTCTCGGCCTATCTCTTCTGCTCTTTTCCTTACTCTTCTCCTTTTCATAAATTCTTCCTCTTTAGTTGTTCTTATTTCGAAAAGAAAGAGGGAAGGGAGAGATAAGGGAGGGAGGATAGATAAAGAAGAGTGCCATCTTCTCAGCGCCTCGTTTTGTCTCTCCCTCTTCTCTATTCATCTCTCTTCTATTCTTTTCTTTGCTATTCCATTGAAATTGGATTCCTGTTATCTCTCCCCTCTCCTTCTCTCTCGCTCCTCTTCTCCTGTTCCCCTCTAAATGACAAAAAACACAAGAAAGGAAGAACAAGAGGGGCATGTGTTGCAATAAAGCAGGAAGGGAATTGAAGAGCTCCTCTCGCTACTTTCTCATGCCCTTTCCTTTCTATCTACCACAATCTACCACACCAAAACACGACTCTCAGCTTCCAAATATACTTCATCATGGGGAGAAGGGACATACTTCATCACAGACTTGGCCCACAGGGAGAGGGGATATACTTCATCACGCTGCTGGGGGGCTGGATCACAAACATGGCCCACGGGGCGAGGGGACATACTTCAGCCACAAAGAGAGGGAACCTACTTCATCACGCTGGTGGGAGGCTGGATCACAAACCTGGCCTACGGGGAGAGGGGACATGCTTCATCACAAATTTGGCCCACGGGGAGAGGGGACATACTTCATCACAAATTTGGCCCGCGGGGAGAAGGGACATACTTCATCACAGACTTGGCTCACAGGAGGCGCCAAAATAATCTAAATAATCTAATTATTCAAACCCATTGGTTCCTCTGGAAACCCAACCATTTAAATAATTTAAAGAATTTAATTATTCAAATACCTGGGTTTAAATATTTTAGTTCTGGGCGTCCCATCAAAAGGGAATAGGGAGAGACAAGGGAGAGATGATATATATAGAGCTTTGCGCTTTATTTTGTCACTCCGTCTCCTTGCTTCCTGTCTCTTCTCTTCTTTCCAGCACCCTTCCAGAAAAATGGCATCCTTGTTCTCTCTCCTCTCTCACTTCCCTTTCCCTTCTCTCTTTCTGTTACTTTTTAACTGATGAACAACAAGAAAGGAACTTGCAGGATAAAACAGTGGCAGGGTAAGCAGAGGTTGCGCGTGGACCTTGCCGTACTTCATCATATCCCTCTTCTCGGCCTATCTCTTCTGCTCCTTTCCTTACTCTTCTCCTTTTCACAATTATTCCTCTTTAGTTGTTCTTATCTGGAAAAGAAAGAGGGAAGGGAGAGATAAGGGAGGGAGGATAGATAAAGAAGAGCGCCATCTTCTCTGCGCCTTGTTTTGTCTCTCCCTCTTCTCTATTCATCTCTCTTCTATTCTTTTCTTTGCTGTTCTATTGAAATTGGATTCCCTGTATCTCTCCTCTGTCCTTCTCTCTCGCTCCTCTTCTCCTGTTCCCCTCTAAACGATTGCTCTTTACAGATAGGTGCCCTCCCTCCTCTTCAGGAAATCTCTTTTCGCTTATTTTGCTTTTTGAAGCGAATAAAACAACGGATAAGAGAGGAAAGGGAATGACTAAGTAAAGACAGGAGCTCTTCAATAGGTGCCCTCCCTCCTCTTCAGGAAATCTCTTTTCCCGTATTTTGCTTTTTGAAGCGAAGAAAACAACAGATAAGAAGAGAGGAAAGGGAATGACTAAGTAAAGAGAGGAGCTCTTCAATTTCCCTCCCTATATCTGATGTTACGTTTCCTTCTTGGGCGGTGCCCTTCTTTCTCCCTTGAAGATGCAGAAAACGATCAGGAAGGACACCCGTTCCATCGCCCATATATAGACAGAGATAAATCATGAGCATCAGCTGGGTTTGCTGCCGATCCAAAATGGGCGTCCCTTTTAATCGCTTTCTGTGTCTTGAAACGAGCAAAAGGGGCACCCTTACTAAGTGTTTTCTTGTGGTGTCCCTTTTCTTCGCTTGAAGATGCAGAAAACGATCCAAAAAGGACACCCGTTCCATCGCCCATGTATGGGGAGAGAGATAAATCATGAGCATCAGCTGGGTTTGCTGCCAATCCAAAATGGGCGCCCCTTTTAATCGCTTGCTGTGTCTTCAAACGAGCAAAAGGGACACCCTAAGTGTTTTCTTGTGGTGCCCTTTTCTTCGCTTGAAGATGCAGAACACGATCTTAAAGGACACCTGTTCCATCGCCCATATATAGGGAGAGAGAGAGAGAGAGAGAGAGAGAGAGAGAGAGAGATCATGAGCATCAGCTGGGTTGGCTGCCAATCCAAAACGGGCGTCCCTTTTAATCGCTTTCTGTGTCTTCAAACGAGCAAAAGGGACACCCTAAGTGCTTTCTTGTGGGGTGTCCCTTTTCCTCGCTTGAAGATGCAGAAAACGATCAAAAAGGACACCCATTCCATCGCCCATATATATATAGAGAGAGAGAGAGAGAGAGAGAGAGAGAGAGAGAGAGAGAGAGAAAAAAATCATGAGCATCAGCTGGGTTGGCTGCCAATCCAAAATGGACGTCCCTTTTAATCGCTTTCTGTGTCTTCAAACGAACAAAAGAAAACACTTAGGTTCCTCACTTGAAGATGCAGGAAACGGCCCAACAAGGACACCCGTTCCATCGCCCATATATGGAGAGAGAGAGAGAGGGAGAAAGGAAAAAATCATGAGCATCAGCTGGGTTTGCTTACATGTTCATTGTTATTCCTTTTGTTTTTTCTAACGGAAATGAACAAGAGAAGAGAAAAATAAGAACCAGAGGAAAGATGAAAACGAGCACCATCTTCTCTTTGCCTGATTTTTGCATTTCGCCGGTCCTCATTTCTCTTCCATTCTTTTCATTGCTCTTCCATTTAGAGTTGCATTCCTGTTGATCTCTCCTCTCTCCTTTCTCTCTCCCTTCTCTTCTCTTGTTCTCCTTTAAATCTCAAAAACACACAGTGAGGAAGACAAGCTTCGAGGCGCTGGAGCCGTGCCGTTTTCAGGCATCGGCTTGGTCAACGAGTTGCTATTTGTTGTCCGCAAAGTTAGTGTCTTAAGATTGTTCACCGATTGTTGTATGATGGTCACTGATTATCCGAGAAGTTTTCGCGGGTCTTTTGCAATGGGTGCTGTCGTTGCTTTTTTTTGTTGGCTCCTTCTCGGCGGGGCAGTGGCTTCTGCGGTCATGGGAGTGTCCGTGGCGGAGGTGGACTGTAGCGGGTTGTGCGGCTGCATGATTCCAATGCTTGCGGTAAAGGCATGTGTCTCAAGGTGATTTTCTGTGGGAGTGTTTTCTGCACGAGACGGTTCAGGGCACTGCAGGACTCGCGTCCACTTCAGTTTGTGAAGAAGAGTACGAAGTTCGACAGATTGTCGAACCGACGTCTGTACGCGTTGAATGATAATGTAGATGTCTTGAAAGAGTTAGGGCATCTTCATGAGAAGAAGCCTCTTTCAGTAGCAGTGATCTTTGCCGACGCACACCAAGCAACAATTGTGCACGACAGCTGGCGAGACTTGGCGTCGGCCGCAGCAGTTTCCCGAGTCAGGAAGACAAGCTCCGAGGCGCCGCAGCCGTGCCGTCTTCAGGCATCGGCTTGGTCGACCAGTTGCTATTGGTTGCCCGCAAAAATAGTGTCTTAAGATTGTTCACCGATTGTTGTATGATGGTCACTGATTACGCGAGACGTTTTCGCAGGTCTTTTGCAATGGGTGCCGTCGTTGCTTTTTTTTGGTCGGCTCCTTATCGGCGGGGCAGTGGCTTCTGCGGTCATGGGTGCGTCCGTGGCGGAGGTGGACTGTAGCGGATTGTGCGGTTGTATGATTCCAATGCTTGCGGTAAAGGCAGTGATTTTCTGCGGGGGTGTTTTCTGCACGAGACGGTTCAGGGCACTGCAGGACTCGCGTCCACTTCAGTTTGTGAAGAAGAGTACGAAGTTTTACAGGTTGTCGAACCGACGTCTGTACGCGTTGAATGATAATGTAGATGTCTTGAAAGAGTTAGGGCATCTTCATGAGAAGATGCCTCTTTCAGTAGCAGTGATCTTTGCCGATCCACACCAAGCAACAATTGGGCACGACAGCTGACAGGACACTTCAATGTGCGCACAACGGTGCGCAGCCCGACCCGAGAGACCGCTTGGATCATCCCCCACGCAAGAGCAGAAGTGATAGCTAGTATTCGTTGCCAACATCTGACTGCGTCTGTACGTTCACATCAAAAAAGAGTAAATTATAAATCGTAAACCCTAAACCCTAAGAGAACGAAATTGGTGAATTTGTGCTTCAGGTTTCTTGGATTTAGTTTGTTTATAGGTTTTTAAATACAAAACAAGAGAGAACGTCAAATAATACATAAAGGTCCATGCCACATATAGATATATGCGCAGGGCTTGGTCAGGTTGTAGAGTTCAGGGGGGCGAAACATGGAGCCCTGATGCGCAGGGAGTTGGGGCTAAACCCCAAATCTAAAACCGCAAACCGCAAACCCGAAACCCGAGACTTGAACCTGAGGCCTCGACGTACACCCCAAACTCGAAACCACAAACCCGAACCCCTAAACCGCCGTGGCGGCGGGGCAGGGGTGCGTGAGGGGTAAGGGGTAGGGAGCTGGGTCCATGAGGGGTAGGTCAAGGCCAGAGCGGAGTAGGCGGAGCTGGAAGGGCGGAGGGGAGCGGGCGGAGCGGGCGGAGGGCCTGGGCATGTACTGGGGCCCTGGCAAGGGGGGGAGTATGCGGAGCGGGAAGGGCGGATGGACGGGGGGCGGGGTGCGTGGGTGGTGGGGGTAGGGCAAGCGGGCTGCACTGGGGGCCGGTCGAGCTTGGGATGAAGAATGGGACCAGGAGCCATGGGTCCATGAGAAGCATGGCGGGGTGCGTGGGGGGCTTGGGCAAGGGAAGGAGTATGCGGAGCGGGAAGGGCGGATGGGCGGGGGGCGGGGTGCGTGGGTGGTGGGGGTAGGGCAAGCGGGCGGGCATGCACTGGGAGGAGCCATGGGTCCATGAGAAGCATGGCGGGGTGCGTGGGGGGCTTGGGCAAGGGAAGGAGCGGGGGGCGGGGTGCGTGGGTGGTGGGGGTAGGGCAAGCGGGCGGGCATGCACTGGGGGCCGGTCGAGCTTTGGATGGGGTGGAGTAGGTGGTAGGGGCAATGGGTCTTCACTGACGCCGCCCCCCTAGGGGTCGGCGGATATACCACAAATAAATATATATCATATATATATATATATATCATGCAGATATACAGATATGTATGTATGTACATATCTTTATGCAAAACCCCATATATGTAAACACATGCAGCTGTGAATATCTGTATATATATATATATAGATAGATAGATAGATAGATAGAGGGATAGCTGCTTTTACGATGCCTGAATCAATGCCAGGGCGCCCGACGATGACGCCGTTGCCGTCCTTCGCAGGCTAGCGCTGCTGCGCCTCAAGCAAAGATTTAGAGTTTCAGGTCCTAAACCCTAAAACCGAAAACCTACACCCTACAAACCGTAAGTTCCTTCCAGGAGACACCCGCAGTCGGTGGGTTACACGCAGCAGTATGTGGGCGCATTAGTTTTGTCAGTCTCTTTGGAGCAGAGGCTGGAGTTGTCGGAGGCCTGTAAGAGTCAGACATATGTAAACATACTCAGAAGTCGTGCGAAGCAAAGATGAGTGTATTTTCCCAAAATGGGGGACCCCCTTATATAACCCCAATTTAGTAAATCGGCAAACAGGGTAAAGGCCCTCCTTCTTGGAAATCAGAATAAATATTCCCAAGGCAGTCGGGCCTGGGCGCAGTTCTCCACTGTGCCTCTGTGATCCGATGGCCCACACCTTCCTGCGACTATCGAGTACCACCGCTGCTGGTACTGCTGGCATACTTCCTCCAGCCCTGGACCCTTTTATGAGTTAACTTTCAGCACATGTAGCTATTTGCACATGTTATGTTGCAAATCTCTCAGAATGCCTGAATGCCTTGCTTGGACTACCTTGTTTTTGAGCAATCCAAGGATGAATTTTGCCTGCTTCCTGGCGTTGTTGAGACCAGACGACCACAAGCTCGGGGGTGGACTGCTTACGGACACCCCCCCCCTTGCCCGACTCCTGGTAAGAGAAAAACCTTCACACGTTTCGATGGCTTTTATCCCGTAGTCCCTTACTCGGTTTCTTGGGGTGCCTTGGAAAAGGCTCAGTGGGCCACGACCCTTGTGATTGTAGGCACGGCCAGTCACCACAAAGCCTGAACTCGTGGCGGGAGGACCTTTTCGCGATGGCCAGCTTGACGCTGCTGCGCATCGTGATTTTCGGCCGGTATGGAAGGCGCAAGTACCCAAGGACAACCAATGTATGAAGAATCCATCTACGAATCCGGGGGCTTCAGTTCATATGTTTCGAGTCATCTGACATTCCGGGATGCATGTTGTGAAACTACTTGAAACACATATTCGTATCTTGGGGTTTGACATCGGTTTCCGACATGACGTTTGCGTTCCTGGAGAGATACCTCATTTCATTCACTCGGAATTGCTGCATCCTTGTAAGCCCAACTTGCAGCCTTCATGAACTCTACGTGGTGCCTCGGAATTCTGCCTCTACAGTACCTTTCGCGAGGCCTCGGATGCCAAGGGAAAGCCAATCATGGCACTCGCGCCTGCGGGACGCCATCGTCATGGGCTTCTTCATGCTGGGCCTGGACCGACTGTGACCCGAGATTCCTGCTTGCCACTCAGCGACCCCGGACACAGAATGCAACCCTGAAGAGGATCTCGCGCTGCTGCGGAATGCTTGGATCGAACGCCGCAGAAACTGGACACCTGGACTGAACTGCAGCCTTGCGATAAAGCATGCCCGATGTTCCCGATGTCTTGAGCTGTTAGGAATTTCAGTGCGTGTCGAAGGTCTAGGGTTCTCCCCTTGGGTCCTTGAGCAGCTTCTTCCCCTTTTGAGCAAAGGAAGTACGTTTTCTCCTTCGTGGTGCTGCTCGCGCCGCTGCCCTTCTGGCGGCAGCTTCTCAGCTTCTTCCGCGAGGACGAGGCGCTCCCAAAGCCTCAGAAGAAGGCGCGCCGAGCCTCGCAGGAGCAGTGAGATGGCTGGAGTATGCTGGAGTTGGAGCATCGGAGCCTACTGTGCCACGCTAGTCGGAGCTTTCATGAGCTTCCCCTGTGTGGGCATAGCACGACACATCCCAAGCCTTTATTAATGTTGGGCCAGGTGAGAAAGGAGGGCCGGCCGACTCGAGAGGAGTGCTGCGTGCTGTATGTCAGACCAAAAAGGTCAAAGGGCTCAATTGCAAGGCTACTACCAGATGTTACCGTATTCAAGGGAATATGCATGTTTTTTCATGGCAGGACGTGCGGGCAGACATCTATGGGAAGATGCGGCCAGGGGTGCCCAGCGCCGCAGTCTCTTGGCGACCACCAGTCTTCACCCGGAAATCCAGGTGCCACCATCTAAGAATGGTTGCTGTCAACTTAGGGTTTATGTGTGTGAATCCGAAATGTTCCGAACACCCAGCTCCTAGGATCTACCTCCAGATGCTTCAAAGAAGATCCGCGCGCGACGCGCGGAGAAACTGGCAGAGCAGCATCGTCGGGGAGAGGCCGCCGGCCGACCACGTGCGGTCTGTGACTTGTGCCATCAAACCTGGGTTTGGGGTTTTTTGGGGTTTGAAGCTTAGGGTTTTTTGGGGTTTAGGATCACATGGTGTGTCCAGAGATGTCTAGCGTCATAGATGGTTGAAGCGTCTGATGCCGAGGGCCATGGGTTCTTGCTCCATTGGTCTGCTTCGACAGGGATAGCTGAAACGGAGCACTGTTAGGTAACCTTTGGGTTAATTGACGAGATCCTCAACCTCGTCACAACTCGTCCTGTCCTCTGCAACTTGTCTTTCACCCTCAACGCAGCTAGACGCTCTTCAATGCCCGTCAGGCAACACCCACTTGGGCATGTATTGTTGCACATCGAAGATGTAGCCGTGACAGGCCTTTGCCACCCCGGGGCAGCTACCAGTCGCTGGCTTCAGGGCAGCCAAAGAAGCGCCCGGCCCGCCAAGCAGCATGGCAGCACAAGAGCTTGCGTCGATCTCTCGCGTGCCGTGCAGATGGTTGCGGTATCGCCGGAGTATGTTACGCAAAGACTTCAGATGACTTAGGCGCGCCCAGCCGAAGGCAGCCTGGAGCGTAGCGAAGCTTGGCCGACACGCAATGCCGCGTCGGAAAACAAACCATGGCATGCCCGGATGATAGCTCCAACTCAACCCTCTGACCGCTCGTCACATACCAAGTGTTCATCTTGGTTTTTGGCTTACAGCTTTAGGATTTATTGCCTGAGACAAGGGAGGCATCAGTACGTGGCACCTTTCTGGTTAGCATTTGCGATGCATCAGTGTTTGCGTCTGTGAGGGCGGTTGCATATCAAGACAGCGGGGAGCAGACGATGGTTGCACCCTGTCACCATGCATTCTTTGGCATTAGTCAACACAAGCAAAACATCCTTAACTAGATGAACAACCGTTAGACGCGGCAACAAGAGCAAGAGAACGTTGCATCGTGCTCGATGAAGCGCACTGTTTGGCCATGGTCGCTTTCGCAGAGAGGACATTGGAAGTGTCTCTGCATGAGGCCGTCTTGGCATTTGTTCTGCTATAAAGGCTTCGGCTTCGGTGCTGATAACGTCTGCCCTTGGGTTCATGCCTACGTGGTTTGAGCATGTATACAATGTATCTCAATCATGGTTGAAAATGAGCTGATCAGTTGCGGACACAAGCATATTCCTAAAGTCTGTTTGTGAACACGTGGAGGCGGTTTCCTTGCAATAGTCTTCTTGCCCAGCCGCTGCTTTCATGGACGCTGGCCTTTTATTTTTTGAACTCGACCAAAAAAAACTGTTCATCCGAACTTTCAACCCAGCTTTGAAGCGATCAACCCCAAACCCATGCCCAGACGGGCACAATGGGAGAATGCGGCGACGGCCGCAGCACGCGTGCTCTGCAACGGCGACTGGGGAGCGGCCGCATGTGCACCAGGGTCTGTGATGGTTCTGTCGATGCGAATGATCTTGGGTAAGAATCGTCGTTGTCTTGCGAGATTCTTTGAGATTGTTTGGGACGGTCATCTGAGACAGGCGCATCATGAGACTTTAGAAAAGTTGGAAGCCTCAAATGGCCGTCATCAACTCAACGCCAGAGGAGCTTCCTCCTGCTGCATTGCGCCGCGCTCCTTTCGCAGATGCTGGCCATGGTGGATTTCATCATGACTGCAAACTACAACATGAGCCTCGGAGCAGAATGTAGGTGGGCGAAGCGAAGGACCTTGCATTTGTATAAGGTAGTGCTTCGCCCAAGTGAACGGACTGATTTGAAGGAGTTCATGACTTGCTAATGTTAACTCTTCCTTTCTAGTGGGATCCCTACGGCCGACGCGTGACCCCAGTCTACCAAAATCCACCGTCACGTCCAAGTTAAGAGTTAAGGACTGTCGTGGATGTCATTTAAAGCTACCTCAGAAACCCAGAGCCTTCACCAAGAGTCTCCGCAGATCACATCACCAGACGCCACGCATCTTGAGGATCTACGCCATGATGGCGCCCCTTTTTCTTTCAGGCACGCATACTATGCATATTGTTGAAAGAGTTCGATGCCTGACTTGAACATTTGTTCGGGACCTCCTATGACTGCCAAGTTATGTCGAAAGAATGGCCGTCAGTGACAGCTGTTTGCATGGTGCAGCTGCATTTGGCTCGCGCACCACTTGCAGAATCTGACAAGCAGTTTTCAATTTATTGTGTGTCATCTTGTGGTCCTTTGTTGATGTCCGTGGTGGTGTCTAACCTGGCTGGTGGCATCCTGGCCGAAATCAGCCCAGTCCCCGAAGATCTCCTCGAGCTTCGGTTGAAGATCGAAGAGATCACTGGCATCCCTGGCGCGCTCCAAAAACTGGTGAAGGATGGCGAGCTACTAACTTCACTTGACCTACCAGCAGAGGGCTTCGAAGTGCTCTGCGTTAAGGATGAGACACCGATGTGCTCATGGGATTCGGATGGCAATCCGGATTCAGAACAAATTGAAGTCGATGGTGCAGTTGTTTGTTCTCCAAACCTGCGTACTGACTTCGTCAATGTCTTGACCAAAGAGCCCATGCGGTCGGGGATGCACTACTACGAGTTCGTTCTGCACAAGGTCGGTGATGAGCAGTGGTGTGGAGTCACAATGTCGCCGGAAATGGCAGGTCAAAGGTATGGTGGCAGAGAACTGGAAGCTTGGACGTACTATTGCGGCCGCGCTGGCCGTTCGGGAGGTTCCATACACAACGGCAAGGGCGCGCTTCATGCGTGCACAAAGGCTGTCGCAGAGTTCGAGAAGGCTTGCACACCGGGAAACGTGATTGGTATGTTGGTGGACGTTGACAAACGCGTGCTTGCCTTTGCCCTTGACGGGCGCGTGCAAGGCGCCTGCAAGCTTCCTGGCGACAAGCCCCTTTATGTTCTGACTCATGTGGACACCCCTGCAGATCACGTTGAGTTGCGGAAGCCATCTTTGGAAGAAGCGCCCCCTGAAAATCTGGAAGCCCTCAGTGGTGCTTTGCTGGATGCAGAGAAGGGCGAGACGCTGCATTGGTAGAACGCTTCGTATAACGCTTCGTAGGACCTTTGAGATAGCGCCGCGAAAGCGGGCGCACCAACAGTAAATGATTTCTTGGAGCCATTTGAGGCCCAGAGCCCCGAAGCCCGAAGCGGCTGCAGATTTGATATGTACTGCGGCCTAATCAAGCATCTGGAGCTGTGATCCGTTGACTGCCGCCAGATGTAGCACCATTTCATCTGAAGCCCTGGAGTACAGTACGCCCGATACACCATGGTACAACCCCTCACACAAAGAATGCCGAGCCCACATCATGCCGCACCCCCCTGAAGCCCCTGGAGAGGCCTTGTCTGCACCCACGCCGCATGGTACGCGGAGCCCACGCAGCTCTACTGGGCCTGGGGCCTGCCCCTGCGGAGTCAGCCTTGGTACCTCAAGGAGCCAGTGGAGTTTGAAGACAAAGTTGAAGTTGAAATTAAATCGCAGGTTGTCTTCAGGGCGGCCTGGCTGAACCGGGGGGGAGGGCTGAAAATCTTGCTGAACCCATCTATGAAGCCCGCTGTGTGGTGTTGTTTGGGGTTTGGGGGGATGTTTCCAGGCTACGCTGTGGATGCCTATGGGCCTCTTCCAGGCCACTCTCAGCGGAAAGCCAGAGGTCTTGGGATGGTCCGGCGTTGGTTTTTGTTGGGGATTCTGAGGCACATCCGGGAGCATTGGCGGTCTGAGAGGGCAGGGTGGAGCTCACATTCCGTTTGTGAGCGCAGGGCGTGATCATCTTGCTCGCATACGACGAGTATCTCGACCGCCAGGACATGGCATCAACGCATCCTCCTCTTTGAGTTTGTATGATGTGAGGGAAGCCAGTTCGAAAATGAGGGATCACGCCGTGAATCACGCAGCTTTTGTTGGAAGCCGTCCCCCACCTTATTACCAAACAAGTAACGTTTTCGATTGCCAGGAGCAGCAGCATGGGCAGACCCAACATCGCGAGATGTCGGCGTGGAATCGATATCATTGCAAGGCCGTGGCGGCCTTGTGCGAAGGCTTGCCCGCCATTACCGTCTTGGCTTGTGCCTGGTGGAGCCTGTCCCTCGGCATTGAGAGACTTAAGGAGCTTTTCATTTCGGCCCTTTTTTGGGAAGCTGAATTCTGTGACTTTGGGGGGGGGGGGGGGGGGGGGGGGGGGGGGGGGGGGGGGGAAGTTGATCGCAGGAACTATCCACCCGAGAACCCGCTCATGAAAATGTCCTGGAACTATGAGCGCCCCTTTCTGGGCACGCTGGGAGCCTTGCCAAAGTTCATCCCCTCAAAAAATCGAACCACACACACACACACACTTCAATCAAGGAAGAAGTATAAGTCAGAAAGTAGAAACAAAAGGCAACCACCGCCAAAAGACCTCCTTAAGGAGTCATCCTTTTCATCTCTGCTGGGTCTGGAATGGTCGAGTTGGACTTCTGCTGCTCCGGAGCTGTGGCACGGGAGATGCGAAAATCTTTGAGGCACGAACATCTGTTCAAAGCCGGAGGGGCCTCGGGATGGAAGTGGTGATAAGAAGTCAGTGCGGAGGGAAGGCAGCAGAATTAGTAAGCCTTGGCGCAGCATCTCAGGGTCAAAGGAGGGTTCTTGTGTAGCGAAGCTGGAACCCTTTCACGCGTCTTCAGGTACGAGATGCTGCACCTGTTGTTTCGGTTCTGCCACTGGGCAACGGCTGGGCAAGAGTAGATGAGAGTGGCGGCTCCCATCCGCGGGTATATGCTTAGAAGATGACGTGCCGTTCGAACTAGAAACACTGTTCATCAGCATAACAGAGAAGTAGGGGAGAAAACTGTAAGCCCTTCCCCCTAACATCAACCCCCCCCCCCTTTGTCGTAAAAACAGACTACCAAACCTTCAACGGGTTGTTAGCATCAGGGGGAGGGTTCAAGCTTTAGGGCTACTAGGTTTGTGGCATCCCCCTACCCCGAATTCGAAAGAGAAGTTAAAGGGGGCGAGGGAGACTTAAGGAGAAGGGCGTATTTCTGCCAGGGGGAAAGGAGTACCAAGTTGGCTTCTCCCCTTCTTGTTGCTGCTATGGTACTGTAGCTGAGGTGAGGTGGTGACTCGCACGGCCCCTTGCTCAGCCGCCAGCTGCAACGAGCAACCCAAGCCAGATAAAACTCGGCACAAGGTGATGATGGTGGCTTTCGTCGTGACCACACGACATTTGGTTTCTTGGTGGTGGTGTCCAGCTGCATCGAACATCATCTTCACCTACCTGCTCGCGACTCTTCTGCAATTGCACCAGAGGCTCATGGATTCAATGGGTTCCCAGCTGCCACGTTTCAGGTGATCTACCACGGGGGCGACGAGTGCCGATCCTCCGTGCGATTGCTGTGCTCTGTGCCTTGCGCGTGGGCTGCTAGCCGGAAGTAGAAGCGCTGCGACAGATGCCCTCAATGTTGTCGACTCCACATCTGGGCCCCCTTGACACCTGAGGTCAACTTGTTCTTTTTCGTGGACTCGCCATACAAGCGGCGTGCAGCACGGAAGATCTCCAGGTGGGAGGGGGGCGAAGACACCGCACCAGGGTCACAGAGAGTCACGAGAGCATGTGAGAGCTCAAGATGAGGTGGCTGGACCTCAAGTTCCTCCTGGAAGTGATCATCCTGCCACTGCTTGTCGTTTCGGCGGCCGGTTGTGCCGGGGACCAGGCCTGGATTGACTTGAAGAAGAACGTCTACATGCACATCTCCGAGTGCCTTGACTGTCAAGTGAGCCCGATCTCTGCAGCACGGTGCAGTACTCGTATATGACAGGATGATGATTTGAGATACTCCCGGTTACGGCACTTTGGGGAAACGTTACACGGTAGACTACAGATTGCTGTGCCCGTGGTGCCTGCTGACTCCAAGGTTTGCGGGCGGCCTGGTGCGAAATGGCAGTCGGAGCAGTGTTTCTACTGCTACGAAGATTGAATATTGTATCCGTGGGTCTATATATATATATATACCATATAGTCCTTTCAGAGTTTTCGTGATAGTACAAAGCTGCAAGCTTGAACTTCATTCAGGCATGGCTCTTTGCCTGTGCGGCTACTTCTGCTTGTGGTTGTGGCTGCAATGCACTATCGTCCGAAAGACTCTTGGCTCCAAAGCGCTGTGGGTTTTGAGCTCCCGAGTTTTGTCCGGCACTTCGGCCTACTCCGACCATCGCCAAGGA
The DNA here is from genome assembly GCA_905221605.1 of Symbiodinium natans. Taxonomy (NCBI): domain Eukaryota; class Dinophyceae; order Suessiales; family Symbiodiniaceae; genus Symbiodinium; species Symbiodinium natans. Next base: position 2,725,691 of record CAJNDS010001112.1, read on the forward strand.
TTAACCTCATAGACATCTACACTGCTGCGGAGAACGGCAACACGCAAGAGGTGAAGGACCTGAGACCTCCAAACCCTTTCATCATAAGAAGAATCGCAGTCCGGATCTCATGATAATTCATGGTCATCATTATCGCCGTCATGGTAGATGAAGAGAAGATGCAATGTGTAGCAGCCCGGGCCCGCCCCGCACAGGACGTGATGGAGAAGTTGGTGGCAGAAATCAAGGAGCTCACCCGAGACGTGGCAAGGGAATTCAGAGCTTACTGAACTGAAATTGGGAGGCTTTTCCACAACTTAGAGGGGGGCACTTTCTTGGGCCTGTTTTTTAGGGCTTAAGGGTTTGAAGGGTTGAGGGGCTTTGTAGGGCTTTGTATGGATGTATTAGTTGGGTCTGACAACCCAGGAAGTGCTTCGGCCGACATCGATCTGAACAGGCTCGGCTGCGGCTACACGGGCTTTCGGGTTCGCCCCCAGGGGGTGTTGCATGGTTGTTCTTTTGCTTCATTTTAAAAAGCCAATTCAAGACAACACGTGTTGCCATTATGTGTCTAAGGCGATATATACACTTATTGCAAGGGAATGATTCAAGACAACATTTCGTGTTATTACATGTCTGAGGGGGTGCTTGGAGCATGAGGACGGGTGGTGCAGCAGAGGTCTTTCGTTGTGGTTTGACCCAACTGATAAGCCGAACGGAACAGTCTCCCCACTTGCAGTCTCCGTCATGTAAGTTGTGCCATGAGTTGGGCTTCCACATGTGCAGTTCCAGAAGTGTGCGGGAGGAAGTTGAAAGCCGGTTCTCCGCATTATCCCCCACAAGTTAATGTCCAGAAGGCCGGATGTGGATGGCAACACGCCTCTCATGCTGGCTACGCGCCAAGGGCATGCAGAGGTGGGCTTAAGCAGCGTGGGGGCTGAAACACGATGGGTAAGCATACGGAGACCAGTACAGCGGTTTCTTGAGATTTTTCGACTTTCTCAAATGCTTTGCTCTGCAGGGCCTCAGTTTAAGTGCTGACTCATTCTCCAAAGATCACCGGAGGTTTGCGAATGCTTGCTCCAAGCCGGCGCTTTGGTGAGCACCAGGTGCGCAGAAGACGTAGAACTCAGACCCCCTCTTGCTTCCCCCCCCCCCTCACATACAAGGGTTGCAGGGTCTCAGGGACGGGTTCAGGAGTTCGGACTTGCTAGATGGTTTAGCTCTTCTGTCTCGTGAACCTCAAAGCCTTCCTCATAGCGGTTGCTGGTGTTGGTGAGATTGGTGCTCTTTGTACTCGCGAAGAAGCCATATGCTGCATCTCACATTGTATCAACCCTAACCGCAGAGACCTAAACTACAGGCACTCGGGCAAGCGCTCATCGCCACGGAACTTCTTCTCGCGACCTGCGCAGCGCGGGTGGACGGCGCTGCACGTTGCCGCATGGCAGGGGGAGGCCGGAGAGGGCTTGGGGTTCAGGATGTAAATGCTATAGTTGAGTGATGTTGAGTGTCTATGAAGGGTTTGCAAGAACAGTGCCAGGACGTTTTCTTAAGCACTTGAAGAAATTTCGACACGCTTCGACTCAGGTCCGGGGTTGGTATAGTGGCTAGGAACGCTTCAGACTCGGTTGCTCACTCATGACATCTATCGGCTGGGTGCACGTGCGATGGCTGAATCTTCAACAGTTACGCCTCCTGCAAGCATCTTGTGTTTTGGGGGACCAAGAAGAGCCAAAAAGGGCCATTGAGTTCGACCCGGAGGATGTTTTACTTGTCGGTGAGTTCTCTAGGGTGAAGCGGCGTGATTTTGATGTCTGCGTGTTTCTACATATTTCTGCACGTAGGCTTCGAGGAAGCGGATGAATGATGAGAAGCCCGCGTTAAGCTCAACCCCAGCCAGGATCGCGTCGTTCGCGCATTGCTGGAAGGTGGGGCCTTGGAGGAGGCGCGCTGAAGTACCCCTGGGGCTTTGTTGGGGCTTTGTTGGCCCCAACACCCTGCCCCCTCAAAGGCCTACTTGACGTGGGAAGTCTGAGAGCCCCATCAGCCTGTCCCAGGAGGGTGTTGACTATGTGGACCTCTATGGGGAGACGCCACTGCATGTGGCCGCACGCTATGGAAACCTGGAGGTGGGCCTCTTTTCAGGATTTTACAAGTTAGGAGTGATGGAGAACTCCACGACCTATGCCATGGTTGCTTAAGCCGGGATTTCCTGCCTATATTGCGATCCATTTGTTGCAGTTCTCGCCATCCAAACATCAGAAGCACCAGCCATTTCGCGGAGCAACTGCAGTTCATGATGTATTCTTTGCTCTTTGCATCAAATGTGTCAAGTCTTTGATGCCAAAGCATACCAAAGCAGCTGGCAAAATCATGCAACCTTCCCGTGCCTTCCCTATCAACCGGCACTCCGGAACTCGGAACTCCGTTGATGTTGATGATGATTGATGGTGATGATGGTGGTGATGGTGATGGTGATGGTGATGATGGCGTTGTTGATTATGTTGCTGGGGATGTTGCAGAAAACCGAACTCAGAAGTCAGTCGAAGACTGCTATTCCCTTAAAAACCACCAAAAGGCCCTCAGGCCCGCATGAGTCTTCCACTCAGAATTTTCAGGCAGCACGACTGTTGGCCCTGGCGTGCCCGCGGTGGACCGCAACGTTGGACAATCGGAGGAGACGGACCCATGGTCAAATTGATTAGGCTTTTGGGTCTTTAGGGATGGGAGAGCGGCCACCCGAGAACCCAAAAGCCCACAAGACCCCCCCAAGCCCTAAACCCGACCAAACACCTCAACGCCCCTGTAAGACCTTCAAGCCCCACCCCATAAGGCCATCGAAGACTCTGAAAGTCCGCTGAGGCCCTGCGACTTAGCGCGTTCCGAAGGTCTACGCATGTCGTTGTCGCAGAGCTGGGGCTCATGGGACCCCCAGCAGTTCCAGGCGGCTGTGAGTTGGTGCCGTTGAAGGAGGGGTTTAGGGTTTATGGGTGGACTCGGGATGATTCAGGCTTTATGGGTGTATGGATTTGCGGGTTCAGGGGTTTCGGAAAAGCATCTCCGGAAAGGACTGAAGTTCCAGCAGGGAGTGTGATGATCCTGGCAGGCGCGAGCGCTGGCAGCAGCGGAGGAGCTGAACCTACCCACCTGGCGGAATCCTCCGCGTCGATTCAACGTTGCTCTGATGCGCTTTGAACTGGGGACTTTGGGGCTTGACCGGGAGTTGACTGACTCCGTGGCTCCAAACCTTCCGCTGCCCTCATGATCATGAACTGAGGGGGCCCTGGGAAGCGCTCATTGGGTTTAGGTCTCCCTTCGAAGACACACCGTGAGCTGAGGGTCAGGAAGACTGGTGTTCGGTGCCGCTTCACATCTCCAGGCCATGCTTTCATGTGGGCTGGCTCTCTGGGCACAGCATGCAACAATGCAACGACACATAGCTGACATAGCATGGCTCTCCCCAAGAGCTCTAAAGCAACTCATAGCTAAACACATTCCTTCTCCGCTGTGGCTTGTGGCTATGGCTTTCGCCAAGAGACAAAGATGTAAAGACATGTGTGGACCATGTAACAGAGCTCAACATCCCATCCAGGAACAAGGAGTCGTTGGTGGCACCGGGTCTGTGTGCCTAGCCAGCAAGTACAGCTTGTGAGGAAGGCGGTTCCCTTTGATTTTTGTGGTGATTCACAGGGTCCACGACAGGCTGTACTATACGAAGTCGATTCCCAGGCTCCTATGTTGCCGCGAGTTGCGGGGGTGCCCTGGGACGGCTATGCCTCACCAAAGCGGAAGAGGCGCTCTCTTAGCCGCAGCCAAACAGAGAGGGCCCACTGCGATTGCAAAGGGACACCCCCGTGGCTCTGGCAGGTCAGAGCAACCCAGTGCCAGCCTGAGGAGGAGCGGCTGAAGATGGAGGACCCTGCAAAGCCTAAGTCCCTAAATCCGAGGAAGCGGTTCGTCAAAGTGTTGCATGACAGGCTCGGGGGATAGTGGATTGCAGGGCACCATTGGCAGAAGAGTTTCCGCTCTTCCTCCAAAATAAGGTGAAATCCCCCCAGCCCTAACAACTAACATTCAATATTCCTGTTACTATCGCATGTTAAAGTAGCTGACATGAAGGGTGTGGAGTCTACCCGCTTCGTGCCTCGAGGACCTGGTCCAGATTGATCCCTTCGGCCGTGAGGTGGCTGCTGCAGACAGAGCGAGTTCCATGTATCTCAAGCTGGAGCGCTTTAGTTTAAGAACCTCAAGATCTCACGTTTTTTCGCAGGTTAGCTAAGAATCTTAGGCTCTGGGGCTCGATAACAATGATAACAACACCTTCAGAACAGCGGAGCTGCGGGTGTCCCTGCTGTGAAACCTTTCTGATGCGGCCTCTAGGAAGGGTGAATTTCCTTCAGGTCGTTGCAGCGATGGCTTGTTCAGAAAGCAGCGTGCAACTGCTTCCTAGAATGGGGGCCTCCTAAATAAACCCCAACTCCCCCCCCCCCCCCCAAAAAAAAAAAAAAACCACATTGGGGGATGCTCCCAAAAAGAGTATGGTCCCAAGCTCTCTTATCTTAAACCCTAAACTTTCTCTCTGCAGTTGCCACGTGGAGCTTGGCTAGATGGGTGGCAAAAAATCCGATGTTGCCCGCCCTAAGTGTGGTGGAGGTGAGCTACTTCGGCCGAGAGTTGAGCCCTTGGCAGAACGCCCCGGCGTTGATCGGCGAGGGCCGCTTCGGAGAGGCGCGAGCGTTCTTGGGTTTAGGGTTTAGCATGCAGGAATCTTGGGTTTGTGGGGACCATCTTGCACGCCCCTCGGATGTCTTCTCGTCTCATCAGGATCGTAGTAGGTTCTTTTCTTAAGCAGCCTTGAAGCTGGTCTTCTGCAAGGTCTTCCGGGCGAAGCATCGCCAGAGCGGTGCATGGTATGCCGTGAAGGTGTCTCGACACATCCTGGTGGTCGGAAAGCGGTGTTTACTGCACGGACGCCGTAGAAACGCAGGCGCAACAAGCCGGAAGATTGATGAACAATCTCAGGTTTTCAAGACGCAGCAGCGGCCCGTTGCCCCGGAGGTGGTGAGAGAATGCGAGGCGGCGGACGTTTCCACCCCAACCATGAATTCCATGTAGCTGTGCAGAAAACAGGCAGAGAGTGTGCCTTGAAGCTCCTGTGGTTTCGTGATTTCGGAACCCATGCAGGACATTCATGTGATCCATTGCGGGTACATGCTTACAGCAGCGAACCGTGCATGCACGTACGCGTACCCAACTGCAGCCAGGTGGGAACACATGTCCGTCAAACACCACACCCTTGCATCGTGCGGCTGCACATGGTCAACCTGGATGATGCAGGACAGGCGCTTGAGTCGAAGACACCCTATCGGGTCTGGGAATAACCAAATTCAAAATCTGCCCGTTATTCGGGAGGACTGTACACCCTTGTCATGGAGTTCTGCCAATCCAATCTTCTCCAGCAGCTTCGGCACGCCAAGATTGGCCAGAGAGTTTTCAGGCCAGGACAAGTGTTTCCTGTTGGCGTGACCCTGTCCCTACCTACGGAGTCAGGCCCCCACCGCAGACCCTTGACTGGGTGGGCCAGATCTTCCTTGGCCTGGAGCACATGCATCACAGGCGCGCCAACTCCGATACAGAATTGGTGTTACACTGCTGGATCATAAAAACCCTAAACCCTCAACCTCTGCCCAGGCTCAACACCATGTTCCGGGATTTGAAGCCCGATGCGTGGTTGCACAGCAATCTTTCCCAGCTGGCTTAGGGATTTAGAGTTGACTGCCTTCTGCTATATGCATCATATGTTTACATACTCTTCATGCATACAGCATATATATGTAGACATACATATCATGATTTACACAGAAGCTTTTCTGCTCAAGGAGAATGTGGTCCTGGATGGCCAGCTTTGCTGCAAACTGGCGGATTTCGGTGCTGGCCGACTCGGCCCTTCTTCCGGCACCTTTTCCTTTGGCCATCCGGCAGGCCGAGGGCCTACGGAGAGAAATGGCTCGTAGGACTATAGGACCCTCGGGTGTCATGTTTGGGGACTTTGGGATGTTTTGGGGTTTTCAAGTGATAGGAGGACACGGAAGTTGCCTCAAGGCAGCCCGGGCTACGTCGCGCCCGAAGTGCTCGGCGCGAACCTGAGCTGAGCTTTCGGATATCACAAAGAGCCAGAGAAGTGAGTCGTAACATCTTTCAAGCACCTTCTTACCGGCCCTGAGCCCCTGAACTTCAAAAACCTAAGCCCTAAACCCGAAACCCTAAACCTCCTGTTGGGGACCCAGGCGGGATGCCCCACGATGAAGGCGCAGACCTCTACTCGTTGGGAGCATCTTGGCTCACACAGCTGCCTCGGGTTCGAAACCCTCTCTAACCTCCGAAACCCCCACAACACCAACCGCTTATCCGATCACAAACCTTGAAAAACCATAAAGGCCACAAAGCCTGCTTAACCCTACACCCTTGAGCCATAAACCTATTCAGCCCTAAACTACAATTCCTGCCTGTCCCAACCTGGCCCATGAAAAATCGCCTCAATCCCGAAAGGTGCTGGCCTGGCTTCTCTTCACTGGAGGGATGCCCAACGAGGCGCAGATACGGAAAGATGTACATGATACTGGCGGAAAATAGATATGGGTGTTGGGTTAGCCCATTCATTATACATAATTGTATCACATTGAAATCCTGATAATACAAAGAATACTACGGTATTCATAAGCTAAAGTGAACCCTACACCCCGGCCCCGCAAGCAGACCAGGTGCCGCCCATGGCCGTCCGAAGTGAGTGGCAGGCTCCCTTGGCTGCCATGGGGAAGTCTGCAGAACGTAGGCAAGCCACGGGCGCCGGAGAGGAACCGTAGGGCTTCGTAGTTTGGGATTTTGGTGACACTAACCTCAGCGCGAGGCACACCTCTATGACTGGACGTTGCTGGACAAGTGCATTCGCGACAACTTTCCTATCTTCCAAGGCACTTTTGCATTCAAGACTTGTAGAATCTTATTTGATTGCGCGTCTCCAAGCCACTAACCTCTGAAACCCTGCTTCGTAGTTCCCCAAGTTACTACTGTTTCCTCTACTAGTCTAAACTTTGAAGGGCTGAACGCCAGGAATGGAGCTGGCAGGGCAAAGCCAGGCCAGTGAGGCACGAATTTGAATGTTCTTTTTTGGTTGGTGGCCTCCGCAACTTCGAATTTGTCCTTGGAGCTCTTGGGGCCACATGTCATTCGCTGCCGTGCCTGCGCGCGCATGCATAGGAATCTGTTCACTGCTGCAGACATGTGTGGCTTGACCTTGCTTGCCTCCGGATAAACGCTGACGCAACAAAAGAGCGCACATCAGAGAGATTCTTCCGCAAGTAACGACAGCCATTGAAATCGTTGCAGTCTGAGAGTGGGAGGCACGACAGTTCGTGGACTTGCTCATCAAGCCTCCCACAGCGCGCATGAGGCACCACTGTCATGGCACACCCAACCATACCATCCAATCCTAAACCCTAACTCCTAAACCTAAACATACCTTTGTCCCCACCAACAAGAAAGGGGTGGCGCTGGCAGGCATGAGCAGATTCGTCACCACCCATTGCTCGAGCCGCAGCCCGGCGACGAATCAGCTGCCCTGGCCTGTGGCCACTGTAGGGCCTGTAGGGTTTAAGGTTGTTTTGGGTTTAGGGTTTAGGAGGGTTTAGGGTTTAGGGTTTAGCCCTCTGGAGGTGGGTTGGGGCGTCTTTTTGCCTGAGTCAGCTTCGGACTCATTCTAGTACCGAGGATCCAGCTGCCCGAGTTCGCCGCAGCCCCTCACCAGGCTTTGAGTCCCCAAAAGTTTGGCCTCGAATGTGGGCTGCAATTGTTCTTAGGCCCTCGGAGGTTTCATGTCAGGTATCTTAGTTGATGACCTTGTCGTGCCTGAACTTGTTTCGTGTAGCAAAAGTAACCAATTGACTGTTCGCTGGGGCCTCTATGTCTTCTGTCAAGTGGGGGGAGCCCTGCTAGCCCCTCTTTGCAGTGACTTGGGGCTTCTTCTCACTCTTCGGGGCTTCGGGGCCCCGACTTGGTAGGTGGAAGCCTGGCTTCTTCTGCGGGGCTTCAGCAACCCCCAGCGCCCTCCGCGGCCGGCCTCCACGTCCTGGGGCTCCATCTCTTCGGGAGGCGGACCTGGCAGGGACAGGGCTTCGAAGTTTAGGGTTAAGGCCCGTTTAAAGTCTTAGGCGTTTCAGGTCTTTGATGGATTTTCCTTACTCAGTTGAGGGTACCTCAAAGGGACCATACACCACATCAAACCCCAGCTGCAAGGTTCAATGGAAAGTTCATGCTACAAGGGGCAGGAAGGCAATTCCCCAACGTTACTCGATTTCCCTGGGTCCCGGGGGGGGGCCAAGCCCGCGAACGAAGATGGAGGTCGATCGGCGGCCAGCGACCCGCCTCGTGCCCTCGGCATGGGTTACGTGCAAAGTAATTATGGTTGGTTAGTCCTGGCAGGAATAGAAAAGGAAATGTAGCAGATCGAAATAACCATGTGCCGGCAGTGTGACTGCTAGGAAAAGCATACTGGTGAGCGTTTCTACGCTGCCATGTTCGTGGTTGTGGTTGTTGTTGTTCTTGGGATGGCAGCTATCTTTGCAGTGCCATGTAGTTGGAGGACACGTGTCCCAAAAGTCTTCTGCATCAATCAGCAGGTGGCTGCTAATGCTGCGAATCCACACCGAGACTTCTCAGTGAGCCATCGAGGGAGTAGCCCTTCGCGTTGTAAAGATCTGTGAACTGAACATGTGCACAGCCTGCAGCAAGCCTTTGAATATCAGCTGCGGAAGGTGCATTGTGGGATCACATGAACAGCCCACCTCCGAAAACGAGCACGCATGGCATGCGGTTGTACTCCCGGAGAATGCTGCGCGTGCTCGTTCATTGAGTTGGGACGACAAGCTGTCCATCATCGCGGTCGTTCTCGCGTGCCTTTGGCCGTGTTGCTCTTCCACACGTTGCATGGTTTCGCCGGCAAGCTTAGGCCGGTTTTAGCTGCTGCTTCAGGATAGACTCTCCTGTAGAGCAGGATTACTTCCTGTCGCCTCCCACCGTATCTGGGGCGTCGAAAATCTGCAGGAGCGCCTCTGTAAACTGCGGGATGCATGCTTCTGCTTGGAACACACAGCAAATTACCTTTGGAGGAGTAACTCTCTACAGGCAGGTAAATATATACTCGGATTCACTGCTGCAAAGCTGTGACTTCCAGGGCCGTCACGTGTACTTGAGGGACCTTGACGCTGGCTGCATGCCCAAAAAACCTGACGAAGCCTTTCAATCCCCAGAAACCCAACAAGCCCTAGAATACCTTAAAACCATAAACCCTGAAAGTCTAAGTGGCCATGAGTCGTTGAAAGAGAGCCATAGTCAGGGACCTGCAGAGTGGTCCAGCTATGCGGGTGCCAAAAAAAGGCCTAAGCTCTAAACCCTGAGCAGTAAGCCCTGGGGCCATCTTGTTCATGTCGGCTTGCTGTGCGTAGCTGGTACTTGCCATCCACCACCTGGTGGTGCAGGGAGGGCCCCTTGCAAAGGCCGGGAATGGGGGGGGGGTTTTCCAAGATCGAAGGGTGTCATAGGGTATCCCCGTTTGACAAGGTTCTGATTGTTTAGGGTTCTAGAGTTTTGGCAGTCCATATCGTAAGGAACTCTATTGCTTTGACGAAATCCCTGAGCTCTTTGCTCCAGATGTGCTAATCCCTCAACTCTAAACCCGAAAACCCTACAGCAAGCACCGGAGGCGCCACGGCAGAGGAGGGATCCCCTCGGCTAGAAGAGGCCTTCGCAAGCACGCCCGCAGAATTCGTGACGCTGGTGGTTGGTGTAAGAACTAGTAGGGTAAGATGGAGGGGCTTCCATAGCAAGCCCTGCTTTGCTTGGGCAGGAGTCTTGTGCTGGGTGTGTGTGGAAGATGTTCGAGCTTTGCCTCAGCCCGGCTGCGCAGTCCGATCCAGCCGTCTCTCGTCACATAGTGCCATGTAATTATAATGTTGGGCCGTCTTCTTTATGCAACGCATATATACGTACCGCCAGGACTCCGGAACCACTGCTTGTCGGGCAGCTCCTGCACACTCCGACATTTGTAGTGACTATGTATCCTTGTCTCATCAAAGCGGCCAAGGAGGTGTGCGCAACCGAACCCTTTAAACAAGCCCCTAAACCCCAACCCCCAACCCCCAAACCCAAACAAAGCCCGTGACCCCTCAAGCCTGAAGGAAACCCCAGAGTCCTCGGATGACGACACAGGAGCCCCAACTTTGTGGTTGAGATTTTCCGATGGGAGGTTGGAGTCTACATCCATTGGTCTGGTTTGGTTTCTCTCGGGGTTTTGGTATCCTGAAGTATGTATCAGTAATGTACGAGTCAGGTTGGTCTGCATCAATGGTTCCTTGTGGTTTTGGAGTCCTGATGTATTCATAAGAGCGACGAGCAAATATCACTCACTCACGCACACACACACACACACACAACACCGTCAGGCCATTCAGCAGGCCTGTTGAGCAGCTCCCTCACCAGTTCACAGTTGGGGCTGAGGGGCCGGGGGGTGTGGTCAAGGTTTCCGGGAGCGCCCACATCCTAACCCTAAACCGCCCTAAACCCTCAAGCTTGACCTTTGCAGGATTCGTGACCGCCCCCAGTTCGAGGACGACCCTCAGGGCTGCCAAGGGCTTCTCCCGCTGGCAGCGTGACCTGGGTGAGGCCCTCTCGGGGTTTAGGGTTCGGGGGTTTCGGGTTTAGGGTTTAGGGCCGTTTGTGCTTTCGGGTTCAGGGTTTTAGGAGGGCAGCAGCATCTTTCTGCTGAAGATGCCAGCTGCGAGTACGTACAGCCTGTCCGCAGCTTGCTTTGGTAAGGCTATCACACCCAGGTGAGTTGTTCAAGCTGGACTTCTGATCAGGCTTGTTCCTTCAGCAGACCTCCTTTCAGCAGTGGATGGCACTCGTTTTTCAGATTTCCCCTTCGTAACAAACACTGCGCTCAAAGGCCCAGAATTTCAGTCCGCTGCGAAAAGACCGTTCACACCAGACACACGCAGCACCTTCACACGCCGGCCCAGCCAAACGACACCTGAGGTCTGGCGTCAGACATGTTCATGTAAGTGACGAGTTTGGAATGTTCAGAGCTCCCAAATAGTCATGAGCACAGCTAGGCACCTGGCAACCTGTCCATAAACCGGTCAAACGTTTCTCTGTCCACCTCTCCTTGACAGGAGCTCCTTGCCCAGCGTTCCGCACGGGCTGTGCTCCGTGCCGCCGCAGGGAAGCGCCTGGACGCGGCGACTCGGAAGGGCAACAAGGGGGGCTCAAGATCTAAGAACACTTGTACCAACAGGACTTCGGCAGAACACCTTTTTCTAGGCTGATTCAGCTGCAACCTCCAGGGCTCAGCTTTGTGCCCTGAACACTGGAAGACTGGAAGCTGCCTGAACCAGCAAATGCCAGTGCAGACAGGTGACGGCTGCCACCGCATTGTGCCGCTTAGCCAAGTGCCCAGATGCGGCGGGCGCGAGTGACGAGGCTTCACGGAGGGAGGGGGTTTCCAACCACGGAAAACCGAAGCCGACGTTGAACATCGCAAGCAATCTCCCTTCAACGGTGGTTCCTAAACCCTAAACCCTAAACCCTAAATTCCCATGTGGTAGGTGCGCTCCTCGGGTCTCTTGAGCTTCATCGACCAACCTGACGCGCGTGGCCTGGCGAACTCGGTGTGAGGCCCAGGCGCTGCTCGGAGGGTTCAAATGGGAACGAACCAATTGAAGCGCTTTCGCAGCTACTCCAAGGAAAGTCCCCTCTAACTGTGGGAATGGCATGGCATGGCTGGAGAGTGAAGTGGGAAGTTCAAGGGTTGCAATTGCTGGGGACTTCATCTCCTGCCCCCCTTTTCTCGTCTGCAAGAGGCGCCATTGGGACAGTGGATGCCCTGGTGCTTCGGCACCTGAGCGACCGCTCGCTGCTGCTGATAGATGGGTCCAGTGCGCTACTCAGGTGTGAAGGAAGGAGCTGCGGCAACCACCAAGAGGTACCCTAAAACCCGAAGACCCCAAACTTTGCCCTAAACCCTAAAAGCCCCAAACTCGCTTCCTGAGTTTTTTGGTCCTTCAGGCCCACAGGGACTGTCCAATGCGGCACGGCCGCCGGCTGCTCTGACTGCCTTCGGCAGTGCACCATTGGCCGCCATAGCCCAAAGAGGCAGCGGCATGCACCTGATTCCGGAGTTTGCATGTTCTGCCATCTAATCCAGCAGGTATCTACATTACAACAAATACATATATAGACAGGCGCCTAATGAGATCACTTGGATGATCTGTAGTTGTTGCTTTGCAACATCCTCGCAGGGCTTCGCGAAGAGTGCCACGATGTGCAGTGTCGAGTCACATCGGCCTGGAAGGCATTCTCAGCACTGCCGGACCATCCCATCAAGACACTTCGAACATAGGGTGAGCACATGCCAGGGCCAGGCACTTACTGCGCCGTGTCTCGAAAGGGGATGCGAAGAACAAGAGCTGTTTGGGCATTTCCTGGACTGAGGCGGCCCATCATGGCAAGCTGTTACTCCAAGCAGTTGCGGCGGCAACGGTGTCGTCCATTAGCGAGCTCGTGCCACAGGCAGGAATAAGCCTTTTTCTGCATCCACTGTGCTGCCGAAGTGCGCTGCCATTTGTTTGTAACCTTCAAATTTCCCCCATTGTTTTCATGCGTCTTCTGGCACACCAGAGGACCCGTCCAACAGGGCTCAGCCTCATGCGACCCTGCGGTCCCGAAGCCCGGCGGCGCTGCAGGCTCCCCGTGAGGATTTTCACGCCTCATGGCTTGGTGCCGTGATCGGGGCTGTCACCATGATCACCATGTCAATGTGCCTTTGCCATCGCTAGTCATGCTAGTTTCGTCGTCAGGGGTCCTGTTGCGAGGTTGATCGCATGTCATGGGTCAGCGCAGCAACGACAGTAGGAACGGGAGCAACCACATCGCAGCACTCGAAAGGTATTTTCAAGCACTGTCAAACTACAAGAAAGCGCAGGACTACATGTGAGCTCGCCCAACGGGTGGATGTTACAGTTCATGGGTTCGCACCGATGTTTGAGAAGACTTCACTGGAAGCGGTTCCGCTGGTTGCAGGCTCAACTCCGGCACAGTGGAAATTCAAACATGTCGCCAGCCGCTTGTAGTTCCGTTCACGGGTCGCGGAGGTCAAGATTTGATTCGTTGCCGGCCGGCATCAGTATCCGGAGTATCGACATGCGTGCATCCAAAAGATTTGTTCGACATGTAGATCGTGAAGATGTGTCTGCACCGTTTTGGACGAAGCGCAGTCAGACCAAAACGAGGGTTGGGGCTTCAAGCCTTCAGACCCGGGACTAGGATTTGCAACTTCTGAGCCTTTGCACAGTAGAAAAAATGAAACCACGCACGTCGAGCATGACACATGGGTAAATGGAAGCAATGCTATAAATGCCGACGGCACACCAACGTTGGCTAGACCTATTGGCCCATTTGGCCCCCATGAATGTGTGTCGCATAGCAAGCCCAACGTCAGAGAACGTACGTTGCCGGCAGCACTGTGCTCAGCGCCCTTGCTGAAAATACCAGTCTCCTCACATGAGCTCACATGCATAACGTTGTGTAAGCATGTCGGATTTCACCTTTGAAGGCGCTTTGCGGGCAGTCCTTGAATATAATGTCTGAGCTTGCAGCCCAGATACTTGGTGCAGCAAAGAACCGGGTTGAATGCTCAAGTTGGCTGCTCACCCACCACACTGATTCTGACTGATATGAGAATCTGAAGCGATCGATTGTTGCCATCCGCTAGCAAGATCGCATGACGAATCGAACCTCAGAGCTGTGGGATTCTCATTGACATGGCTGCTTTCCGTTCGCGCTTCCATCTCAGGAATCCGGGTAACTTGGCTCGAGGATCGAACTCACTAGAGTACCAGGAGCCCATGCTCTCGAGGCACCGCCTGCTGCAAGCTCAGTCAGCCGGAGCTGCCCTTGAGGATTCGCCCGTCTTTCATGCCGTTTCCAACGCGGCAGCCGCGATGGACTTGGACACACAGTCGGTCGCCCGGGCCTGCTTATGACGTTTTGGCCTCATGCATCTGCAAAGTACCTCGCACGACCATGCCAGTTGGCACTTCTGGTGGATCGTAGTCATCTTCTGCCGGCGGCCCAATGAGCTCACATCTTCTCGCAGTTTTCCATGCGGGTTCTATGACGAACATACAACCTAGAAAGGTGCCCATATATTCATATCCTAAACTAAACCCTAAATCCTATAAGCCCCTCTAGATATATTTCTTACTCGGAGTTTCTCGAATCCACCCCAGGCCTGCGCACGACGTACTGGCTGAGCTCCTCAGCAGCGGGCTTGGGTTGGTAGCAAAGTCATTTGCTATACTGTGTGATGCTACTGGCGTTTTATAGTATAGGCATGTTCAGTGTGTGTATATGTATATAGATTTGTATCATATACTGTACGATAAATAGAAGAAAATAGAATGTACAAAAATTGTATGATATGATGTATGATCTTTTTGTTACCTGTATATATGTTCGCATATCTATGAGAGATCCATGCTAAACCTATATATACATGTGTACATATGTACATATTTATAGAATCTGGATGCATGCATATGTATAGATGTGTATTTGTGCATTGTTCTAGAAACTAGAAGCAAGAAATTCGGGGAGTTGAATACACGGGTCGTGGCCATGAGAGCTGCCCATGACATAGGGAACATGGATCGTCATGCACACTATCACCGAGGCCACATTGCGCGGGACTTTGCGGAGCTGCTAGGAAATCTGTGCGCGCATGCCAGTGCAGCTGAAAGATTGGGGAATAGGGCCAACAAGATGTTTTTTCGGCGCCAGATATCAATGGAATATTCGAGTCGCACTTAATATCTATATCAAAAATTTGTCAGCCCCCACCATAAGCAATACCCATGAGAACCGATGGGAGGCGGGGGAGGGGCGGGGAGGGGCGGTGCCGTTCTATATAACATCCCGTAGGGGACAATA
>CAJNDS010001112.1:2740811-2780811 GCA_905221605.1 Symbiodinium natans
CCCTTCTCTTCTCTTGTTCTCCTTTAAATCTCAAAAACACACAAAAGGAAGCTTCTTTTCCTTGTTGAATGAAGAATAAAAAAAGAAGAAAAGAGATAGGGAAAGAAATTGAAGAGCTCCACTGCCTATTGGTTCATTCCATTTCCTCTCTTTCTATGTGTTGTTTTCCTTGTCGTTTCAGAAAGCAAGCAAAATAAGGGCAAGGGGGCTTCCTGAAGAGGAGAGAGGGCACCTATCTGCGAAGAGGTCTTGTCCTTTTCAAGAATAGAGGGAAAAGGGAACAAGGAAGGGAGAGATGATAGACAAAGAAGAGTGCCATCTTCTTTGCGCCTTGTTGTGTTCCTCCGTCTCCTTGTTTCTTGTCTCCTCTCTTCTGTTCAGTACCCTTCCAGAAAATTAAAATGGCCTCCTTGTTGTCTCTCCTCTCTCACTTCCCTTTCCCTTCTCTCCTTCTGTTTCCGTTTAACTGACAAAGCACAAGACAGGTATGATAAAGCAGTGGAAGGTAAAGCAGAGGGTGACTCCTTGCGCTTGGACCTTGCCGTACTTCATCATGTCCCTCTTCTCGGCCTATCTTTTCTGCTCTTTTCCTTACTCTTCTCCTTTTCATAAATTCTTCCTCTTTAGTTGTTCTTATTTCGAAAAGAAAGAGGGAAGGGAGAGATAAGGGAGGGAGGATAGATAAAGAAGAGTGCCATCTTCTCAGCGCCTCGTTTTGTCTCTCCCTCTTCTCTATTCATCTCTCTTCTATTCTTTTCTTTGCTATTCCATTGAAATTGGATTCCTGTTATCTCTCCCCTCTCCTTCTCTCTCGCTCCTCTTCTCCTGTTCCCCTCTAAATGACAAAAAACACAAGAAAGGAAGAACAAGAGGGGCATGTGTTGCAATAAAGCAGGAAGGGAATTGAAGAGCTCCTCTCGCTACTTTCTCATGCCCTTTCCTTTCTATCTACCACAATCTACCACACCAAAACACGACTCTCAGCTTCCAAATATACTTCATCATGGGGAGAAGGGACATACTTCATCACAGACTTGGCCCACAGGGAGAGGGGATATACTTCATCACGCTGCTGGGGGGCTGGATCACAAACATGGCCCACGGGGCGAGGGGACATACTTCAGCCACAAAGAGAGGGAACCTACTTCATCACGCTGGTGGGAGGCTGGATCACAAACCTGGCCTACGGGGAGAGGGGACATGCTTCATCACAAATTTGGCCCACGGGGAGAGGGGACATACTTCATCACAAATTTGGCCCGCGGGGAGAAGGGACATACTTCATCACAGACTTGGCTCACAGGAGGCGCCAAAATAATCTAAATAATCTAATTATTCAAACCCATTGGTTCCTCTGGAAACCCAACCATTTAAATAATTTAAAGAATTTAATTATTCAAATACCTGGATTTAAATATTTTAGTTCTGGGGCGTCCCATCAAAAGGGAATAGGGAGAGACAAGGGAGAGATGATATATATAGAGCTTTGCGCTTTATTTTGTCACTCCGTCTCCTTGCTTCCTGTCTCTTCTCTTCTTTCCAGCACCCTTCCAGAAAAATGGCATCCTTGTTCTCTCTCCTCTCTCACTTCCCTTTCCCTTCTCTCTTTCTGTTACTTTTTGACTGATGAACAACAAGAAAGGAACTTGCAGGATAAAACAGTGGCAGGGTAAGCAGAGGTTGCGCGTGGACCTTGCCGTACTTCATCATATCCCTCTTCTCGGCCTATCTCTTCTGCTCCTTTCCTTACTCTTCTCCTTTTCATAATTATTCCTCTTTAGTTGTTCTTATCTGGAAAAGAAAGAGGGAAGGGAGAGATAAGGGAGGGAGGATAGATAAAGAAGAGCGCCATCTTCTCTGCGCCTTGTTTTGTCTCTCCCTCTTCTCTCTTCATCTCTCTTCTATTCTTTTCTTTGCTGTTCTATTGAAATTGGATTCCCTGTATCTCTCCTCTGTCCTTCTCTCTCGCTCCTCTTCTCCTGTTCCCCTCTAAACGATTGCTCTTTACAGATAGGTGCCCTCCCTCCTCTTCAGGAAATCTCTTTTCGCTTATTTTGCTTTTTGAAGCGAATAAAACAACGGATAAGAGAGGAAAGGGAATGACTAAGTAAAGACAGGAGCTCTTCAATAGGTGCCCTCCCTCCTCTTCAGGAAATCTCTTTTCCCGTATTTTGCTTTTTGAAGCGAAGAAAACAACAGATAAGAAGAGAGGAAAGGGAATGACTAAGTAAAGAGAGGAGCTCTTCAATTTCCCTCCCTATATCTGATGTTACGTTTCCTTCTTGGGCGGTGCCCTTCTTTCTCCCTTGAAGATGCAGAAAACGATCAGGAAGGACACCCGTTCCATCGCCCATATATAGACAGAGATAAATCATGAGCATCAGCTGGGTTTGCTGCCGATCCAAAATGGGCGTCCCTTTTAATCGCTTTCTGTGTCTTGAAACAAGCAAAAGGGGCACCCTTACTAAGTGTTTTCTTGTGGTGTCACTTTTCTTCGCTTGAAGATGCAGAAAACGATCCAAAAAGGACACCCGTTCCATCGCCCATGTGTGGGGAGAGAGATAAATCATGAGCATCAGCTGGGTTTGCTGCCAATCCAAAATGGGCGCCCCTTTTAATCGCTTGCTGTGTCTTCAAACGAGCAAAAGGGACACCCTAAGTGTTTTCTTGTGGTGCCCTTTTCTTCGCTTGAAGATGCAGAACACGATCTTAAAGGACACCTGTTCCATCGCCCATATATAGGGAGAGAGAGAGAGAGAGAGAGAATCATGAGCATCAGCTGGGTTGGCTGCCAATCCAAAACGGGCGTCCCTTTTAATCGCTTTCGGTGTCTTCAAACGAGCAAAAGGGACACCCTAAGTGCTTTCTTGTGGGGTGTCCCTTTTCCTCGCTTGAAGATGCAGAAAACGATCAACAAGGACACCCATTCCATCGCCCATATATATATATATAGAGAGAGAGAGAGAAACAAAATCATGAGCATCAGCTGGGTTGGCTGCCAATCCAAAATGGACGTCCCTTTTAATCGCTTTCTGTGTCTTCAAACGAACAAAAGAAAACACTTAGGTTCCTCACTTGAAGATGCAGGAAACGGCCCAACAAGGACACCCGTTCCATCGCCCATATATGGAGAGAGAGAGAGGGAGAAAGGAAAAAATCATGAGCATCAGCTGGGTTTGCTTACATGTTCATTGTTATTCCTTTTGTTTTTTCTAACGGAAATGAACAAGAGAAGAGAAAAATAAGAACCAGAGGAAAGATGAAAACGAGCACCATCTTCTCTTTGCCTGATTTTTGCATTTCGCCGGTCCTCATTTCTCTTCCATTCTTTTCATTGCTCTTCCATTTAGAGTTGCATTCCTGTTGATCTCTCCTCTCTCCTTTCTCTCTCCCTTCTCTTCTCTTGTTCTCCTTTAAATCTCAAAAACACACAGTGAGGAAGACAAGCTTCGAGGCGCTGGAGCCGTGCCGTTTTCAGGCATCGGCTTGGTCAACGAGTTGCTATTTGTTGTCCGCAAAGTTAGTGTCTTAAGATTGTTCACCGATTGTTGTATGATGGTCACTGATTATCCGAGAAGTTTTCGCGGGTCTTTTGCAATGGGTGCTGTCGTTGCTTTTTTTTTGTTGGCTCCTTCTCGGCGGGGCAGTGGCTTCTGCGGTCATGGGAGTGTCCGTGGCGGAGGTGGACTGTAGCGGGTTGTGCGGCTGCATGATTCCAATGCTTGCGGTAAAGGCATGTGTCTCAAGGTGATTTTCTGCGGGAGTGTTTTCTGCACGAGACGGTTCAGGGCACTGCAGGACTCGCGTCCACTTCAGTTTGTGAAGAAGAGTACGAAGTTCGACAGATTGTCGAACCGACGTCTGTACGCGTTGAATGATAATGTAGATGTCTTGAAAGAGTTAGGGCATCTTCATGAGAAGAAGCCTCTTTCAGTAGCAGTGATCTTTGCCGACGCACACCAAGCAACAATTGTGCACGACAGCTGGCGAGACTTGGCGTCGGCCGCAGCAGTTTCCCGAGTCAGGAAGACAAGCTACGAGGCGCCGCAGCCGTGCCGTCTTCAGGCATCGGCTTGGTCGACCAGTTGCTATTGGTTGCCCGCAAAAATAGTGTCTTAAGATTGTTCACCGATTGTTGTATGATGGTCACTGATTACGCGAGACGTTTTCGCAGGTCTTTTGCAATGGGTGCCGTCGTTGCTTTTTTTTGGTCGGCTCCTTATCGGCGGGGCAGTGGCTTCTGCGGTCATGGGTGCGTCCGTGGCGGAGGTGGACTGTAGCGGGTTGTGCGGTTGTATGATTCCAATGCTTGCGGTAAAGGCAGTGATTTTCTGCGGGGGTGTTTTCTGCACGAGACGGTTCAGGGCACTGCAGGACTCGCGTCCACTTCAGTTTGTGAAGAAGAGTACGAAGTTTTACAGGTTGTCGAACCGACGTCTGTACGCGTTGAATGATAATGTAGATGTCTTGAAAGAGTTAGGGCATCTTCATGAGAAGATGCCTCTTTCAGTAGCAGTGATCTTTGCCGATCCACACCAAGCAACAATTGGGCACGACAGCTGACAGGACACTTCAATGTGCGCACAACGGTGCGCAGCCCGACCCGAGAGACCGCTTGGATCATCCCCCACGCAAGAGCAGAAGTGATAGCTAGTATTCGTTGCCAACATCTGACTGCGTCTGTACGTTCACATCAAAAAAGAGTAAATTATAAATCGTAAACCCTAAACCCTAAGAGAACGAAATTGGTGAATTTGTGCTTCAGGTTTCTTGGATTTAGTTTGTTTATAGGTTTTTAAATACAAAACAAGAGAGAACGTCAAATAATACATAAAGGTCCATGCCACTTATATCTATAAGACCCAGACTAGGCCCTTATTCCCTTTTCTCGGGGCTTTAGGTTCACTTCAGAGCCCCTTTAAACCAAAAAGGGCACCCTTCTAATTCCTAGGTTACCCTTGGGTCGAGTAGAACCAGCACCTGCATGCTCCTCCAAATCTAGTGCTGGATTTTGGTCACGACAATGTAGAATGCGTGTGTGCAGACTTCCAAATCTATGTAAGGAGCACTGAGCTCTTGTCCGAGTACCATCACCTCCAAGCAACACGCACCGAAACCGAAATCCTACAGCCCTGACCTGAAATTCGCGGGTCTTCACGAGCTCACCGCCCAGTCACCTTACTTAGCCAATAGCTGAACTTCAAATTTAACCTTTCTTTATCCCTTGGTCCTTGGCCAAGTAAGAATCAGTTTCATTCGAAGTTTTGTTTCTCCAGGTACGGCCCATGCACCTGGACCCCCCAAAGGTTCGCAAGCCCGACGAAGTACAAAGATCAGTATGTCCATCGGACTTCTTGAACTGCAGTGGGCGTGGGAGCGTACTCTCTATGGGCATGGTAACTGCTTAAGAACCGCCCAAACATGTACACATTTCTTCTTTACAGGCACTATAGGCATTTAGGGATTATTATCTTTTGCTTTTGGGGGTTCTTAAGCAAGTAGTAGTTTATCGGGTTTGGGGGCAACTACCGAGGGCGCAGACTGTCGGAAGTTTGAGGTATGCGTGCAGCTGTCACGACCTTCGCCGTTCAGAGTGCAGCAGGAACAGAATCTCGGAAGCTGAGAGTACTTCGGGGTTCATGGGGGAGGGTCTGGGGTTATCATACCATCCTCTCCACCCCTACCAACTGCACCTCCCCACCAAGGTTCTCCTTTAAATCATGCTGGAGCCCTAAACCCCAAACCCGAAACCCTAAACCCGGCCAAAAGAGTGAGAAACCGCGTGAGTTTGACCATACTTGCCTTTCAAGAAACCCTCACGATATACCTTGCAGTACTAACCCACCCAAAGCCCAGACAAGAACCCTAAACTCTAAGCCCTACACCTAAACCCTAAACACTACACAAGAGTAATACACACCCCCAAATAGTAGGATTCCCTTCTAATAGGTTACCCCTAATTTCGGAAACCCCCAAATCCTTAACCCCTAATCCTGAACCCTACACAAGAGTAATCCTCTCCCCCTAGTATAAAACCCCCCTACCCCCCGAAAAAGTAAAAACCCGTCCAATAGCCTAAACCCTAACCACCCAAACCCAAACCCGACACCCTAAACATGGTGGTTTAATATTAGGGGGGGGGGGGGGGCTGATTATTGTTGCTTGGAGTGAGGTTTGTGGGCATCCGGACACCTTGGACCCCTTTGCAGCGACGCCGGTTGGTTGTCCAACCATCAGCGACATGCAGCCCGGCATGGAATGAGCCCTAAACCCTAAACCCTAAACCCTAAACCCTAGACCCTAGACCCTAGACCCTAGACCCTAGACCCTAGACCCTAGACCCTAGACCCTAGACCCTAGACCCTACACTGCAGAGATGAAAGGTTGGGGCGTGCTCTTGGTTTGTATGCCAGGTTTTGAAGGGAAGTACGGTTGTAAGGTCTAGGGGCTTCTGGGAAACATCAGCCAACTTACTTGCAACAACTCGTTGAACAATGCGAGGCGTTCTGGCAGAGACGATGTTGGGTTTGGGGTTTAGGGTGAACCCTTGATGGAAACTGCAACCAACAGTCAACGACAACAACCAAGCCTCCAATCAACCAGACAAAAAAGAAGGAACATCAGCTGCAACAGCTTCAGCAGAAGCCAGAGCAACCAGTTAGCAGCGATGGCAAGTTGTAAGTAGTACATGCACTGCTTTACATCTGTAGCTTCTCAATGCTGGCGTACTATGTCCTCAACACTGAAAGGCACTGAAAGGTCAGTACACCGTGCTGCCTCAGGTATGGACAGGAGTATTGCAGTTCGGTTCTTACCTGCATGTTTACAATCTTTCGCTGCATGATCGGCGACTGCACCTCTACCGGTGGAAGATCTCTGACGACTCTCGGCTTCGGTTTCAGGGTGTAGGGTTTAGGGTTTAGGGTCTAGGGTTTAGGGTTTAGGGTTTAGGGTTTAGGGGTTCTGGGTTGGGCCATAGTGGCATAGCCCTAAGAGTCCATGTACCTATATGGTATATGCTTGGGGCTTAAGGGTGTTCCTATATAGTAGCTTTAGGGCTCCAGTATCTACTATATTTATATACTATATGTGAGGAAGGTACATGGACCCTTAGGGTAGGGCTTTATTCAGGACCTAGATAGGTTAGGGGGGAGTGGTCCTGATGCGGAAAAAAGCGTTATGCAGTGGTCGTGCGAGCTGAGCAAAAGCCAACGTTGCGCCTCCATAGGCACCACAGGGACTTCTGCGCATCTAGCCTGGCGTTAAGTCTGTTCAGGTAGGGTCTTTACAATAGTTTGGATGGCATCTCTGCTGCATATCTATATCTATATCTTTATCTATATCTATATATATATATATGTATATACATACATGTATACATGTTGGTAGTTGGTTATGTGCAGTATACATGGAATTGTAGAGCCCTCCCCCCAACGCCACCAGATCTCCCGCGGATGCCCCCTACACACGAAGAAGGTGAGACCTCCAAAATGATGACAGTTGCCCCCTACACACGAAGAAGGTGAGACCTCCAAAATGATGACAGTTAAGAGGATGGGGAGGGTTTAGGGTCTAGGGTTTAGGGTTTAGGGTCTAGGCGGGGGGTACCCTGAGGAAGGGTGGGGGTGGGGCGGCTTGGGGCCCGAGAGACTGGAATGGCAAGCTGCCAAGGGCCATTTGGAGTGATGGCTACGGGTGGCCGTTCTACCTGTTCTACTCCTTCTGCATGGTTTGCACAATCTTCGGCATGTTCAACATCATCACGGGCAGCTCGTCAGCAGATTGCTCCTGCTAGCACCCAATCGCCTGCCCGTAGAGAGAAGGCGGGAGAGGGGAACAGAAAAAGAGAGAGAGACAGAGAGAGAAAGAGCCCTCTCGCCCTTTGCCCCACGAAAGAAAGAGATGAAGAAGTTAAAGAAAGAGAGGGCCAAAATGCCAGAGGGGGGGGGGGGGCGGGGTGGTGGTCGTACGATATGCAGGCTGTGAGGAAGTCATCAACATGTCGAGTTCTTTCTCACCAACCACCCCACATGAGAACCTCCAGAACCCTTTGTGGGCCAATTGTGGCAAAAAAATCTGTCCCATGTTGGGCACCATGAAACGGCCACGGAGGGCTCTTAACCCTTAGGGTTTAGGGTTTAGGGTTTAGGGTTTAGGGCTTAGGGTTTAGGGTTTAGGGTTTAGGGTGGCTTCTTGTGGCTTGCACCAAGTGAACTCTGCCGCTGCTTGCCTTAGAGACGCGGAGCCCAAGACTTTGGGTGGAGGGTTTGAGTGTAGGCTCCCCGATCTTGAAAGGGCATGAGAGTTTAAGGGAGCTCTCTCTTGAATCCCTGTATTTGGGTGCCAAACCCTACACCCTAAACTCTAAAAGGTTAGAACTTTCCTCCCCTGGAAGACTCAGCCTGCGAGCCCCATCTTGCCTTCCGCGCGCCTAGGCATCTTCGTCGAGGCCACCATGAACGGCCTGAAGGAGCAAGAGATACACCGCAAGTATGCGCAAGCCTATGAGCCTCCTGGCAGATGATCCCCAAAAAAGGGTTTGGAGTTCATATTATACCTGAATAGGGATTGTAGTAGCAGAGGGTATATGACCCCAATTTAGGGTTCATTTGCCTTGGCGACAGATTATAGTAGTAGAGGGTATGACCCTACCCTAAACCCTAAACCCTAAACCCTAAATTTGGGTTCATGTGGTCCCCAAGGCAGCTTTGGGCTGTCAAGGGCATCTTGACAGCCTTTGTACACGAACAACCCGCGAAAGCTTGTATATATTTGGTATGTAGCTTGAAGACACAGGCTTGACATGAAAGTGTGAGATAGTGCGAGGCAACCACACCTAGGACCCGGAGTAGGCCCTTATTTCCTTTCTTTCGGGTTGGGGGTTGGGGTTCCCTTATAATCCCCTTAAGGCCAAACAAGGATGCCCTTTTATTCCTAGGTTACTCCTGGGTCTTCCCTAAACCCTAAACCCTAAACCCTAAACCCTAAACCCTAAACCCTAAACCCTAAACCCTAAACCCTAAACCCTAAACCCTAAACCCTAAACGACACACGACAGCAAACCTTACGACCCACCACTCCGACTCGTCTATGACCTGAGGGCTGACTCCTCTCTTCATCAGGCTGGGCTTTTGGGCCTTATAATCCCCATAGTCAACCCTATAAAGAGCCCTTTTAAGGGGGATTAGGGTTTTGGGTTTTGGGTTTAGGGGGTTTATGGGGTAGAACAGCCTGTCCTGGCAGACGAGTAAGGTCCAACTACATGACGGAGCAGCTTGCGAAGCTGGTTCTTTGCATCTCTGAGAAGGATCGCTCCTGCAAGCAGGGGTTTAGGGTTTAGGGTTTAGGGTTTAGGGTTTAGGGTTTAGGGAGTGTGGAGTCAGTAGAAATCTAGGTAGGCCCTTGGGACATGTCCTGTTTTCCCTTATTTGGGTTTAAGAGGGTCATATTCAGGAATATATATTCAGAGGGTTTCAACGCCAATCCTAGCGTAGTGCAGCTCATTGTGTCGATCGGAACGGTGCTACGTCCGGGGGTGCGTGCGCAAGCAAAGGGGTGGGGGGGGGGGGGATTGGCAGCAGCACAGAAAATTTCCTAACACCAAATCCCCCTCTCAACAAAACTACCACCCCAAACCCTATAAACCCCCTAAACCCTAAATCCTAAACCCTAAACCCTAAACCCTAAACCAAGCGACCCCCCCCCCCCCCAACAGGTGCGCAAGGCACGGCAAGGAGGGGAATCCTTTGGCGCGATGATGAGGACTGGGCAGGGGCACCATGAGATGCTAGGGTTTGGGGTTTAGGGTTTAGGGTTTGGGGTTTAGGGTTTAGGGTTTAGGGTTTGGGGTTTAGGCTTTAGGGTTTAGCTCCGTCCGCAGATGACTTAGCTACTTCACTATGTAGCATCAAGAAGCATCAAGAAGCATGCCTCAAGCCGGAGGTCTTTTTTTGCATTTTGAGCATGATCCAGGGAATCATGTGAGGGAGGGCCCTACAGGGATGATTGGGGCAGGAGGCTAGGAGAGCACAAGGTTTCAGGGTTTAGGGTTTAGGGTTTAGGGTTTAGGGTTCTGGGCCCTTTGAAGCTCCTGCAACTACACGTCAAACACCATAGTGGTAGGCTTTCAAAGGGCCCAGCACAATCTCTACACATCAAGGACTAAGTAGGCCATTGGGATACTTGATATATTTTCTCTTATTGTGTTCAAGAGGATCATATTTAGGAACATTTTACCCAACACCCAAACCCTAAACCCTATACCCTATACCCTAAACCCTTAACCCTTAGCCCTTAGCCCTGAGCCCTTAACCCTTACTGTAACCCTAAACCCTAAACCGTAAACCCTAGCTACACATCAAGGAGAGGCTTCAGCTCGAACAGCTTCCGGTCGGACGAGTCGCCGTCACCGACCTCCTCCACCGATCAGATGGAGCAAGAGCTGTTCCTGACTGAAGAGGAGTTCCTCCAGGAAGACGTGTGAGCAGTTGAGTCTTTATGGGGCTTAGGGTTTAGGATTTAGGATTTAGGGTTTAGGGTTTAGGGTTTAGGGTTTAGGGTTTAGGGTTGGCAGTCAAGTCTTTAGAAAGGCTCAAGGATGCAGGGCTTTGGGTTCAGGGTTGATGTTTGGGCCACAGGTCCGGGGAGTCTCAATGTGCAGGGGGTTTAGGGTTTAGGGTTTAGGGTTTAGGGTTTAGGGTTTAGGGTTTAGCCTACCAGCTGCAAGAGGTGCCACAAAAGGCCTTGATCGTCTTCACTTGCAGCCGCCTGAAGCCTTGCTAGACCCTGAGATACACAGTATCTGGAAGCTAAAAAGGCCGAGGTTGTTCAACCTTTATCTCCTTTAGGGTTTAGGGTTTAGGGTTTTTGACCCCCCTGCAAGCCTGACGCATACCCCATTACAGACTTGTAACAGTCCTGACACAGACTTTCTACGCGGTGCAACTAATACGTGAACCCTTTGTTTCGCTGGAGATGGAGGCAATTCGGAACAGCGACGTCCGAATGATTCTTGATGACTTGGACGTGCCTGGGCAGGGTCACTTTCCGCCTAAGTTTAGATGTCACACACACACACACACACTGTAGAGGTTTAGGGTTTAGGGTTTAGGGTTTAGGGTTTAGGGTTTAGGGTTTTGCGCTGTCTTTAGAGCCCTGTAGAGCATGGCACGATCCCGGCCACATCTCTGCCCGCCTCTGCAGGACGGAATAGTTCGGCACCCGGCCCTGAAAAAGAGGGGTTCCCTAAGGTCCATGTACCTAAGTAGGGTTTAGGGTTTAGGGTTTAGGGTTTAGGGTTTAGGGTTTAGGGTTTAGGGTTTAGGGTTTTAGAGTCCGTTTAGGGTTTAGGGTACCTAAATCGGGAATACTTGGGCCTTAAAGTGCCACCTTTTGGAGGGACTTTGGGCCCAGTCTACACAGAACACTTAGTAGTAGAGTAGGTAACCTTTAACCTTTTTGGGGTAGTAGAATCCCCTTATAATCCAAAAGGTTAACCTTTAGTTCCCCTAGGCACTGGACAACCCTAAACCCTAAACCCTAAACCCTAAA
The DNA here is from genome assembly GCA_905221605.1 of Symbiodinium natans. Taxonomy (NCBI): domain Eukaryota; class Dinophyceae; order Suessiales; family Symbiodiniaceae; genus Symbiodinium; species Symbiodinium natans. The sequence continues at coordinate 2,752,362 of CAJNDS010001112.1, forward strand.
CCCTAAACCGGTACATGGACCCCTAGCGCTCCGGAGTGAGGCCTACTTATAGCCCAGGTGTACGTCGAACCGCGGCCAGGGGTTTTCGAGGCTTTCGAAACGCAGGACACCATGCTGTCGGGCCTTTGGCAGGTTTAGGCTTTAGGGTTTAGGGTTTAGGGTTTAGGGTTTAGGGTTTAGGGTTTAGGGTTTGCTGTCTCTGAGTCTTTGGGCCATGCCCCACCACTCTGGAACAGCTCATTCGCAGTGACACTCCAGTGCCCCGTGCAACATACGGGGTTATAGGGGTTTATAGGGGGGTCACGGGGCTTAAAGGGGTTTATAGGGGTTTACACCCTAAACCCTAAACCCTAAACCCTAAACCCTAAACCCTAAACCCTAAACCCTAAACCCTAAACCCTAAACCCTACAGGATGATGGCACCGTCTCCATGTCAGAGCTGGTTGCTGGGCTGATGAGCTTCCGTGGCGAGCTTCAGAAAGTGGACGTCCTCACCACCAAGCTGCTGGGCCACGGGTTCAGGGTTCAGGGTTTAGGGTGTAGGGTTTAGGGTTTAGGGTTCAGGGTTTAGGGTTTAGGGTTTAGGGTTTAGGGCTTAGGGCTTAGGGCTTAGGGCTTAGGGTTTAGGCCTCCACAGTTGCAAAGTTTCTGAACTGTTGATATGCCTTTGTTGGAGTTATCAGCCGGCTCCTCCATGTATATATATATATATATATATACATATACCTTTATTTATATCCATCTCATCTATCTTTCTCATCTATCTATGATCATCTGCTGCTTCTTCTCTTGGCGCCTAAACCCTAAACCCTAAACCCTAAACCCTAACCCTAAACCCTAAACCCTAAACAGAAGCCAGCAGCCATCTGAGGAAGGTGGTGGGAGACGTGCGGAAGCAGCTCTCCGAACTGCAATCAGCGCACCAGGTCTTCATGAGTCAGATGCCGCAACTCATGGAGCAGATGGAGGCCTTCTGTTTAGGGTTTAGGGTTTAGGGTTTAGGGTTTAGGGCTTTCCGACACCACGAAATTTTCATTACCCGCCCAACGAATGGACGTTTAAAACTGTTGGGCCTTTGTCTTACTCACCGGGGAGTAGACAAGCTCTAACCTTTTGGTTCCTTGGCTATTGGAGAAGTAAGAAATTTCAAGAGTTCAAAAAGGGTTCAGGATTTTGGGTTTAGGGCTGGCTGGGGGTGACGGATGAAGTTACTGAGGCCGGAGACCCTAGAATGGCAAGCGAAAGCTCATGACGAACAAAGCAAACCAGGATGGTCTCTTCGGCCTTAGAATTTTGAGAGGTTAGAGGGTTGAATAGCCCATCTGGACCATAAACAACCTTCTAAACGGGCCTCTTTTTATAGAGGTTATGGGGTGTAACAGGCCTTATAACCCCCAAATTCAACCCTCTAAAGGGGCCCCTTCTTTAAGAGGTTGCAACCCTCTCAAAGGGCCCCTTTCTTTAACGAGCTTATAGGATTTCATAGGTCTTAGCATTCCCACAAATCAACCCTCTAAAAGGGCCCCTCTCTATAAAGAGGTTATAGGGTTGAACAGCCCATCCTGGACCATAATCAACCCCCTTTAAAGGAGCTCTTTTTTTCAGATGATCATAGTCAATCTCTAAAAAGGGCCCTTTTGCTTAAAGAGGTTGTAGGGGTGTCATAGGCCGTATAATCCATCCTGGAAACCCTGAAACCCCAAACCCTATAGGGTTTAGGGTTTAGGGTTTAGGGTTTAGGGTTCAGGGTTTAGGGAAACCCTGACGGTCGCAGGACAGGATTTCCACGGCATCCACAACCCTCCGCCCGTCATCAGATCCTCGGCGCCTGGTAGTGGCCGTCCCGAGGAAGCGGAACCAAAAATGGTAGTGATGGCTCCAATCGATGGGTTTAGGGTTTAGGGTTTAGGGTTTAGGGTTTAGGGCCTAGGGAAGCGGAACCATAAATGGTAGTGATGGCTCTTGGGAGCTGCAAGATGAGAACCGGACTGAAAGCAAAGTCATGATCCAAAAGATGGTACTATCCATGACCGTTACAAGGAGGGTTTAGGGTTTAGGGTTTAGGGTTTACTATACTAACTATAGTTAAGGGACTTATAATCTAAAGTTAGGATCCTTATAACCCATTTTTGGGGCATTTATAACTCTACTTATGAAAGGGGGTTTCCCCTCCTTGTATCTATTCTCCTCTGGCGTATCTGGCTTCTTGTCAAGCATCTTCGACCAGTGGCCTGTGTTGTAGGCCTTCGCTCGGTAGACAAGTCCTGACTCATGTGAAAGCACCCAAGGAAGAGACCCTAAACCCTAAACCCTAAACTCAGAAAAGCAAGACATGACTTTGCTCCGCCATCCCCTCCCCATGGTGGGAACCAAGAACCATGCGAAGGTTCCCACGAAAAGGCTGCAGGGAGCGGGGGCGAATCTAAGCCAAGTTTCAGCACAGCCAAGGATGCAGAAGCATGTGCCCCAAAAGCCCTACCTAGAGCAGTCCACAGAGATCCGGTTTCGGAAAAAAAGAACCGCGGGGCACGGGAGAAAAAAAGGGGAATCGACGATGTTAGGGGGTTATAATGGGGGCCCTCTTCTAGATACCTCCCAGCCTTCTTGTTCCAGAGCGAAAATCTGGCTAGACGAATGGATACCCTAAACCCTAAACCCGAAACCCGAAACCCTAAACCCTAAACCCCTAAACTCTAAACCTGAAACCTTAAACCCTAAACCCTCAACCCATCTTTGAAAAGGTAAGGGTTGCTCTTGGTAGAGCTTGGGACATCAGGTTGTGCCGTAGCAAATGCCAGCTCGAGTGCCCCCAGCGCTGCAGCAAGCGGTGTCAGTTCGTAACAGTTCGGAGTGTTAGTTGACCCTAAACCCTAAACCCTAAACCCTAAACCCTTGGTTGCTCACAGGCCAAGTGTAGAAGACATGTGGGAGTTTACGAGAATCAGGGACCCCGAATATACTGCAGACCCCCCAAATTCCGCAAATAGTAGGATCCCCTTATAATAAGGACCCCAACGAGGCACCCCTAATTTCTGAGAATCCCTTATCACCACCGAGACTCAGGGTAGCAAACCCTAAACCCTAAACCCTAAACCCTAAACCGCCCAGAGCACGACGTGCTTGCCTGCAAGCTGCTCAAAGGCTGAAGAAGGAGTTCAGAAGTGACGTGCCATTGATTGCTCACTTCTGCATCTCCCGAGCGTGGGCACAAGAAGACATTACCACAATGCAGAGGAACTGCTAGACCTTCCCTAAGGCTCCAAATAGCCCAAAGTAGGAGTTATTTACAGACTTTAGAAACTAATGTAGGTCTTATTTCTATGCTTGGAGCCCTAGACCTTCCCAAACCCCAAGCCCCAAACCCTAAAGCCTGCATGCAATCGTCAGCATCGGAAGGGAAGGTCGGCAGTTTGACCATGTTCTATCCACGATGCCGAAGGCAACGCACATCCATGGACCAAGATGTAGGCCCCAACGTTCCCGCCAGAGCACTGGTGAGCGCGAGGTCACGCTTGCAGGGTTTGGGATTCTTGCAGATCAACCATGATTAGCCCTAAACCTTGGGATGTTCCCCCTGATACTAACTAACAGTCCTTAATAGGGATTCTAATAGGGTGTACTAGAATCCCTATTACGGACTGTTATTATAAGGGAGAACATCCCAACCTAAACCCGAAACCCTAAACCCGAAACCCCAAACCCGAAACCCTAAGCCCTAAGCCCTAAACCCTAAGCCCTAAACCCTGGACCCTAAACCCTAAACCCTAAACCCTAAACCCTAAACCCTAAACCCTAAACCCTAAACCCTAAACCCTAAACCCTAAACCCTAAACCCTAAACCCTAAACCCCTAAACCCTAAACCCTAAACCCCAAACCCTAAACCCTACATCCCCGAGCCCAACGATCCAGCCTGCAGCCGAGACACGAAATGGCCCCAAAACAGAAAGCTCTAGCCCGAAGGGTCCATGTACTTATATAGCATATTAGGGTTTAGGGTTTAGGGTTTAGGGTTTAGGGTTTAGGGAAAGGGGTTCCTATATAGCAGCTTTAGGGCTCCAGTGTATACTATATAGGGACAAGGACCCTTAGGGTCGAAGCCACCTTTTTTTTTCTAAGGGCGGTGAGCTGTAGGGAGTGTTACTGCATTGTCACTACAGTCTGTGTTGTGTCTGAGTATTTGCCCATGTCCATATCAGTACATAGCTCAATTGAATTCTAAGTGCTTTCTGACAGAGTTCAACCCGAAGTCCCTAACGTAAGCCCGGTCTCCAGAACTGCTGAGAGTTGTGGTTAGAGCTGTGGATTGGGCTGTACAGGGCCCAACTTGGGAAAGGGGGAAGGCAAGCGTTTCAGATTCATGGTTTATTTAATCATTGGGTTTTGGGTTTCAGGTTGAGATGTAAACCCGAAACTCTGCGGCCTGAACCCTAGAAAGCCTATTTAGTGTTTGGGCATCAAGGGGATTCGTGGCTGGACCAGATGCGATGCATTGTACCACGACACAGTCAGTGCTCCAGCGGTTGCTTTTTCATTCTCCTTGACAACGAATTCAGCTTTCCTGTACCTTACTGGTTCTCAGTAAGGAATTGGGAATTAGAAATGCAGTTGCCATGACAGACTGCATCGGAAATTCCCAGGTTCTCTACTATGAACCAGTAAGGTAGGGCAAAGTGACACCACTCGCTTTTGCCTTGTTGCCGTCGGGCCATGCTTGCCTCTGCATTCACCGTTCCTCCGTTTGATCCTACTTCGACGCAGCGTACAACTTGTAGTCTTTGCAACGCTTGCTGCCTCTATTGGAGCTGATCTCTGCGTAGCTTATCGTACCCTAAACCCTAAACCCTAAACCCTAAACCCTAAACCCTAAACCCTAAACCCTAAACCCTAAACCCTAAACCCACATGGCAACGTGAAGCAGAGCGCTTTGCACGGCTTCTTGCATGTTGAGCCTCGGAACGGAGCCTGGCTGACCTTCACAAAGATTCGACAAGATGGGTGAATGGAGGGTACGGGGTTTAGGGTGTTTTATATACAGTACTTGAAGGTTCATGTTACTTAATCACCAATTCTATCTGTACTTATAACTGTACTTATAAGCCCCTTAAGTGCCCCAATATATAGTTATAATTTGGGTTATAAGTACAGTTATAATTGGTTAATCAGTACCATGAACCTTCAAGTAGGTCTAAGGGATGTGTCCAGGCTGCCGTTGTTTCACGGAACATTGCGGAGTACTTTCCTGCGAAGAATGTGCGGACAGTAACCTCACGGCCCCCTGTAACCATTCAGGGTTTACTGCCTGTTGCCCACGCTTTCACGTTCTTCCGTGGCAGGAGCATGTTTTGCTGTCTTGCCTCACCGCTAGCTCCAGAATGTGTGCATGAATGCACCCCGGTGCGTGTGGCATTCCGACAATGAGAACGCTGCAGAAATGAGATGCCTAAAACGAGGACCAAGGCGAAATCCATCGTGGGTCCATGTGGACGTCTCTACATAGATACCCCTGGACACCTGATAAGCAGGCATGAGGATAACGCCCTTCCATGAACCAAGGGTACTTACTAGATGAAGGCTTCTCATAAATATATGCATATACACACACCAGTTATCTAAAGAAATCTCATAGACACCCCTACACGCCCCAAAATCCTTTTTATCAGCCCGCTACACGCCCATGTACACAATGAGCCCTTTCTATGGCCAGTTCTCAAAATGATGGTCCCTTCTTGGGTACTAAATGACAGGAGCCGCCTTCTACTAGTAACCCCGAAACTTTGTCATAGTTGGGTAACATTTTACATTTTTAAGGGTACTTAAACCCAATAAGGGATAAACATGTAAGTTTTACGATTATCCCAACCATGAACTAGGAAAGGGACCATACTTCAGAGAAGTGACTATTGAGCCGATCAGGCGTGCACCCCCAGACCCTAAAGCCCAGGCAGCCCCTCAGCTACTGAGGGGTTTAGGGTAGCCCTAGCAAGCATTGATGGGATCCGATAAATAAGGTTTCAGGGTTCAGACTAGTTCTAAACCCTAAGCCCTAAGCCCTAAACCTGTAACCCTAAACCTTTAACTCTAAACCCTAGCCCCAAACCCTAAACCCTAAACCCTAAACCCTAGACCCTAGACCCTAAACCCTAAACCCTAAACCCTCAACCCTAGCCCTAAATCCTAAACCCCTTGTAGCATTTCTGGGGGTCAGCTGTGTTTCTCCAGGAGATGCCGCCTCTTCCAGGCGTCCTCGGATGCCGAGGAGCTGGTCGCAGCAGGACGGCCGGCGAAAGTTAGGGTTTAGGGTTTAGGGTTTAGGGTTTAGGGTTTAGGGTTTAGGGTTTAGGGTTTAGGGTTTAGGTTTTAGGGTTTAGGGTCTAGGGTTTGGGGTTTAGGGTTTAGGGGCTTTCCCCTGAATCCGAAGCACTAAGAATTCTACAGCCATACTTGCCGTGGAGTTCCAAGCGAGAAAGAAAGTAGTAGTTTATGTTTGCCCAACCCCAAGTCTAAGGCCTTTACCCCATACAAACCCTCACATCTGAGTTGTGAGCAGCTTCACCCTACACCCTGAACCCGTGAACCCCAGAACCCCCAACCCTGAACCCTAAACCCTAAACCCCAAACCCTAAACCCTAAACCCTAAACCCTACCTAGAATAACTCTTCACGCAAGTGCGCAGCACATAGATCCGCCACAACCCTCAGCCCAAAAGCCCCACAAGGTGGCACAGCAACCCAAGACCCCAAAGCCCCAAGCCCTAAACCCTAAACCCCAAACCCGAAACCCTAAACCCTAAACCCTAAACAAACCCCGCAACCTCCAAACCTGCTCTAAAAGGCACCCCAAACGGCTTCGACGAGATGGATGCTGGAGCCAGCCCACTCTGGCGGCTACCGCGGCCTCGTCTGAAAGACTACGAGGTGGACGGTATAGGGGTTTAAGGTTTAGGGTTTAGGGTTTAGGGAGGAGTCTGGATGCAACAGAAAGGTTTCTAGGGGGTTTATGGGGTTTAAGGGGGTTGAAGAGGGTTGAAGGGGGTTTGGGGGGTTTACGGGTTTACGGGGTTTATGGGGTTTAGGGGGCAGTCAAAGAGAGGGCATATAAGGTCAGGCTGGCAAATATGCATCATGGCTTCTGTAGACGTACCCTTTTTACATTACAAGGTTTCTCCAGCTAGGGGCTTGAAGCAACTTCGGGATTGAGTGGCTTATTGCATGCACAACCTTAAACCCGAAACCCTAAACCCGACATCCTAAACCCTTAGCCCTAAACCCCCTGAACCCCCTAGACACCCTAAACCCCCTAAACCCGCTAGACCGCCTAAGCCCCCTAAACCCCCTAAATCCCCTAAATCCCCTAAACCCAAAACCCTCGCAGCTGCTAAGCCCCAGAAGCTCCCCCACAATGCCGATCCCTGAACTCGAGGTGAGACGAAAGCTCAGCCTTGAAGCCCTTTGGCCCCTGACAACCCAAGCAAGCCCTAAACCCTAAACCCGAACCCCCAAACCCTAAACCCGAAACCCCAAACCCTAAACCCTAACCCTCAAACCCTCTAACCCTCAAACCCTCAAACCCTCAAACCCTCAAACCCTCAAACCCTCAAACCCTCAAACCCTCAAACCCTCAAACCCTAAACCCTAGACCCTACGCGCTACACCCTATATACACCCTAAGCCCTAAACCCTAAAGCCCCCAAGCCCTGAAGCCCAAGCAAGAGAATCTGAGGAGTGAAGAGTGCGATGTGAGCCTGAAGGAACGGGGATGGGTTTAGGGTTTAGGGTTTAGGGTTTAGGGTTTAGGGTTTAGGGTTTAGGGTTTAGGGTTTAGGGTTTAGGGTGAACGGGGATGGGGGGGGCTTTTGAGGATTCGCCTAGGACGCAGAGTTGGCCCTTACTCCCTTTTTTCGGGTTTAGGGTTTAGGGTTTAGGGTTTAGGGTTTAGGGCTAGGACCCAGAGTAGGTCTTCCCTTTTTTGGTGTTAAGGTTCCCTTATAGGCCCCTTTAAGACCAAAACGGGCACTTTTTCTTCACAGGTTACTCTGAGGTCTAGTTGCCGTTTGCAGGCTTTGTCGAGTGTCATACCAGGTGAATAGACATGGATAGTCCCTGCATGTCCCCCCAAAGCAACACGATTTCAAAGCCACCCTCAACCCCAAACCCTAAACCCTTAACCCGAAACCCTAAACCCTAAGCAGCTGGGAAGGAAAGCTGCTGCGCCTGTTTCGCGCGGTTCATTTCAGTGCTCTCTGCTTTGGCCGTGGTTCTCTTCGCCGTGCTGGGTGTGGCCACAATCGTCATTGCGCCTATGCACTGAATTCCCTTATTACATTAGGCCCAACCCTAAACTCTAAACCGTAATCCCTATCCTTTTGTGGGTGTATGAGAGTGTGTGTGTGTGTCCCTATAAACCCCAAACCCTAAGCCCTAAAGGGTTCCGTTTGCGGGCTCTTCCAGGATTCTCATAAAAAAGGGACTCTGTGTTGGTAGAGGGGGTACATACAGGCTTGTATCTTTGAAAAGTTCGGAAGATTTTTCTTCCGCCCTCTTGCGAGCTTTAGGGTTTAGGGTTTAGGGAAAAGGGTTTAGGGTTTGGGGTTTAGGGTTACCCTCAAACGATTGTCATTCATTAATTCCCGGCCTGGGTACGACCCAGGATGGTGCCATCCGCGTGCAAGAGGACGGATTTGCATTTACCATTTTCGCACCCCGAACCCCCGAACCCCAACCCTCAAACCCTAAACCCTAGGCCTTAAAATTCATACAACCCTAAACCCCAAACCCTAAACCCCAAACCCTAAACCCTAAACCCTAAACCCTAAACCCAAACCCTCAACCCCTAAACCCCAAACGCTACATGGCCTTTATTTGAAACGATGAGCCCCGGGTTGATTGGGAGATTGAGACCTAAACCTTAGATGTCGGAGCCTACATCCTAAACCCCAAAACCCAAAAACCCAAAAACCCAAAACCCCAAACCCCAAACCCTAAACCCTAAACCCTAAACCCTAACCCTAAACCCTAAACTCGCAGCAGGACATCCAGCTGTACGAGATTGGCGCACGTCAGGTGGAGGCGCGGGTCAAGGCAGGGTGTGTAGGGTCCACAGGGAGTTTCGGGAAACGGGTTTCGGGTTTCAGGGTTTCTGGGTTTCTGGGTTTCAGGGTTCAGGGTTCAGGGTTTAGGGTTTAGGGTTTAGAGGTTGTCAAATAGAATATGGCAGGCATAGTAGCATGGAGTCGGAGTAGTCGTGGTCGTCATCGTAGTAGTCTAGTAGCCATACGTCGTAGAAGCAGCAGCTGTAGTTGTAGACGTCGTCGTCGTCGTTTTCGTGGCCGTAGCGGCGTTCTTTTGAATGGGGAGGGGAGGAAGCCAACAACGTCATAGCCGCAAGAACAAGTCCGCAAACCCCACCTTGATTTCGTATTTCTGTCTGGCTTAGAGGCTTAGCAGTCACAAAGCTAAAGCTTTGGAGAACAAACACAAGAATCCAAAGCTCACTGCAGCTCCTCATGAAGAGCTTGTCTTTGGCTGTGCCCGAAGCTTGGCCGAAACCCTACACCATAAACCCTTGTTCTACTATTTGCATAAGAACCCCCTAAAAAACACAGAACATTCTTCCTTTTACTACGGGCAAGACCGGGCTTTTTGTTCTTTTGTTTCTTCTCGGGGGGGGGGAGTTAAGCAAGTAGTAGTTTTTTGGTACCCTCAGTATTCGGGGCCCCCTTATAATGGTAACCCCAAAAGGGACCATGATTTAGAGAAGTGGCCATCTGATTAAATTCCTATAGAGCGCTGGAAGCCCTTTAAACTCTGACCGACCGGATCCTGTGCCCTACTGATATAACTTATTATAGGTAGTTCTCCAAAATGGTGCGCCCTTTGTGTTCTCTCTAGAGTAATGACCCTCCAAGAACGGGACCCCAGTTTAGAGAACTACCCATATACATGGACCTCACAGGAGTTCCCAGCATGATGATCGCCAGGGTTTAGGGTTTAGGGTTTAGGGTTTAGGGTTTAGGGTTTAGGGTTTAGGGTCTAGGGCCGGGTGGTCGCATTTGTAAAGCTTATAGGCCTTCAGGGGTGAACGTAGACCGGCCATTTCTGCCTTTTACCATTCACACCCTTTTCTAAATAGGCCCTCGGGATATGTGTGTTTTCACTTCTTGGGTTTAAGAGGACCATACTTCGGAAGATTCCCCTAAGGGTCCATGTACCTCATTATTATATACTTGGGCCCAAAAGTCCCTAAATAGGAGGTCCGTTAATGAGCAAGTATTCCCTATTTAGGGACCCTTAGGGTTTTACAGAGGGTTTTATGGGCCATCCTAGGATGAATGTAATTGAGATACAGTATACAGTACGTTTAGGGTTTAGGGTTTAGGGTTTAGGGTTTAGGGTTTAGGGTTTAGGCGTGCCCAATTCGGGTGCTCAAGTGTTCAAGTTGCAGGTGATTAGGGGGGAGAGGGAGGGAGTAGTGCCTGTAAGGCCGAATTCAGAACAATTGCGCCCCTCCCCCCTGCCCCCCGGGGCCCCAAATAAGGGTATTGTTCTCCTAAACCTTAAACAGGACAAACGCAGGGCTTGCTTGGAGTGTAGCGAAAGGAAACTTCCACACGGTGCTACTCCCAACGCGATGATGAGCCCTGCAAGCTCTCTAAGCCCGGTCTTTCCAACAACCCAAAAGGTCCCAGAGCCTCATCGATCTCACGTGACCCACCCCACCCCAACCCACCCCACCCCACCCCAGCCCTTCAACCCTCAACTCTCTGCTTCGGGTTCTATGTACATGGGCATTGATCTGCAGGTCCGCGTGGGAGATTAGCTCAGGGTGCCAAATATTAAAGAGGGGATTATGGGGTTTATGTACATGGAGGGGTTGATCTGAAATTTCGGGTTCCGATGGGTTTTAGGGGGACTGTGGGGTTGTCTTGGGGGATAAGGTCTTGTTGTGCAACTACCACATATCTGAATATGCACAGACCGAAAAGATGCAGAATGGCTTCTGTCTAGCAACGCCCCAAACCCTAGGTCCTAAACCCTGTACCCTAAACCCTAAACCCTAAACCCTCAACCCTCAACCCTCAACCCTAAACCCTAAACCCTAGCCCTAAACCCTAAACCTTTACATCGGCCAAGGAGGCATTTCTCACCACCCTCTCTGAGAAGCTGATGGAGAGCCTGAAGATGGCGCTCTCCTCTGCCGTGGGCGGGTTCTTGGGCTACGCGGGCAAGGCGCGCGAAGTAGGGTTTAGGGTTTAGGGTTTAGGGTTTTAGGGTTTAATTAGGGTTTAATTAGGGTTTAATTAGGGTTTAATTAGGGTTTAATTAGGGTTTAATTAGGGTTTAGGGTTTTGGGGTGGGCGCGGGGTTGGGGGTTTCCAGGCCCCCGAATTCTAGTAAAGCTCCTTTCTTTCGTGTTTCGGAGTTTAGCCTTCTGATAGGAAGATACTACCTGCAACTAGGATTCGGAGGGGGGGGTGGGGGGGAATGGTTGCATGTACCCCTTGGGCGGTTGTGTTTTTGCAAGTTGCACCAAACGTTTCCCAGGATTCGGTTCAGGATTCGGGGCGTATGGTTTGGAGTTTAGGGTTTAGGCTTTAGTCTTTAAGGCAACTCCGGACATTCAAAAAGTCCAGGTACAAAAAAGGGCTTCTGTCCGCAGGTCGTCTTCGAGCTGCTGATGCTTGGCCTCTATGCCGCCTGGCTGTCGACTTGGGTTTAGGGTTTAGGGTTTAGGGTTTAGGGTTTAGGGTTTAGGGTTTAGGGTTGCAGCATCCGAACGTTCAGATGTAAATCAACCCTACATAAACCCAAGACACCGTGACAACCGTAACTGCACCAATGCCCCCAGATGTACCCTACTTATGATCTCCACGCCACTCTCTTATTCTGTCTTGCAGGGATGATCGATATGACCCAAGCTAGGGCCCCCCTTCATGGCCACTTACGATCACCCTCCATGTAAAACCCTAAGCCCTAAACGCTAAACCCTAAACCCTACACCCTAAATCACAGAAGCTTGGTGCTGCCAGGTCTTGTTCTGGCTTTGCGCGCCGATGCCCCTAAACAGGAAGACCGCCTCCTGGCTTGATCAGGCCAAGAGCTTGGCTGTGAGGGTTTTCGGGTTTAGGGTTTAGGGTTTAGAGTTTGGGGTTTAGGGTTTAGAGTTTAGGGTTTAGGGTTTAGGGTTTAGGGTTTAGGGGTGGAGATGATCTCCCAGGTCCCTCGACCGGAATTTAAAACGTGGCAACCGGAGCAAAAAAAGCACGCTTAGATGGGTTCCGAAATTAGGGGCACCTTCTTGGGGTCCTTAGGGTTTCGGTTTTAGGGTTTAGGGTTTAGGGTTTAGGGTTTAGGGTTTAGGGTTTAGGGTTTAGGGTTTAGGGTTTAGGGTTTAGTTTTTTTTAGAAGGGATCCTGCTATTTGAGGGTCGATATTGGAGGTCCCTGATTTTCGTAAACTCCCAGAAGTTTGGGTGAGCAAAGAGTTCGCAAGCATGCTGCGAACAATCCTTTCCCCCGAATATGAAACCCCAATATCAAGTACCCCTCCCCCATATATACTAGAATGGAACTATAATTGGGAGGAATAGGGGGTAGGGATCAATGCTGCCACATTAAGGAGACCATCTTCCGACGCTACCTGTTCCTCAAGGGCACCGCTTGCATCCCGGCATTTCATGGCATTTTTGGTGCAGCATGAACAGCTGTAAGTGCCGTCATTTTTGGGGCTTTTGGGGCTCTCATGGCCTTGCGACGGGCCATCAGCCCTAAACCCTAAACCCTAAAACCTAAACCCTAAACCCTAAACCCCTTGAAATTGCTAGGCCTCGGGTATGGTGCGGCTCGGCTGCAAGAATCCCAGCTGCCCCAAAGCATGGCCGACAGGACTCAGGGTTTAGGGTTTAGGATTCCGATGAGATCATGTGGGGGGGTTCACGAAAATTGGCCTGCACTCAACCCCCAAAACCCTGAGGGTTTAGGGTTTAGGGTTTAAGGTTTCCCGAACCCTAAGGCTCCAAATAGCCCAAGGTAGGTATTGTTTACAGACTTTACACCCAATGTAGGTGTTCTTTGTATACTTGGAGCCCTAGGGAAACAGACCCCAAATAGTAGGATTCCCTTCCTCCACATTACGTTTGTATGCCGGGTCGAGGTTTAGGGGTTTAGGGGTTTAGGGGTTTAGGGGTTTAGGGGATTAGGGGTGTAGGGGTTTAGGGGTTTAGGGGTTTAGGGGTTTAGGGGTTTAGGGGTTTAGGGGTTTAGGGGTTTAGGGGTTTAGGGGTTTAGGAGTTTAGGGGTTTAGGGGTTAGGGGTTTAGGAGTTCCAGGGTTTCTAGGGTTTCTAGGGGTCAAGGGGTTAAGGGGTTAAGGGGTTTAGGGCTTTAGGGGTTTAGGAGTTTAGGGGTTTAGGGGTTTAGGGGCTTAGGGTTTAGGGGTTTAGGGGTTTAGGGGTTTAGACCCTAAACCCTAGCCCTAAAGGTATGCGTCGGACTGCTGCTGCACATGCTGAAAGTGCAGCTTCCGATAGTTTATGGCAACTTGGCAGCCTTATTTAGACCACATGCTTCTGATGCCAGCGACCTCCTTTAAGACTAGTTGGGGTGGGTGGCCAATCGGTAGCAATGAACTCCCTTGTGGCGGATCTCTCCAGGCTGATTTGAATCGTTTCGTATGTTGGGTTTGGTTCAGCGGCGTTTCGGGTGATCGGCCACATGCGTCTGCAGGTTTGAAATAGGCCCGGCCCTTGTTGCATGTGCCTTGGCCCTAAACCCTGAACCCTAAAACCCCAAAACCCTCGAACCCCAGCAGATGGTTCATCCTGCCAGTGCTGTCTTTGGTGCGTGCTTGGGGCAGTGCCGGCGACGAGCACACCTTGAACCTCCCCAAAGAACGCCCTAAACCCTAAACCCTTTGACCCCAAATCCGCATCAACCCAAGAGTCCATGTGCCTCAACTAGGGAAGACTTTGACCTTATAGTACTTCCTATGTAGGGACTTTTGGGGCCAAACCCGAAACCCGAAACCCTAAACCCTAAACCCTAAACCCTAAACCTTAAACCCTAAACCCTAAACCCTAAACCCAACATTAATGAGGTACATGGACCCTTGGGGTAAAGCCTTAATCTCTTCGCGACCAGGACTCCTGAGTCGTGAAGACCTAGCCCCAGATCAATCGTTTACACAGAGGGTTTAGGGTTTAGGGTTTAGGGTTTAGGGATCATCGCGGCACTACCCCAAGATCTCTTAAATGGGTTTTTTGGGCTCCAACTTTGCTTGTTCCGTTCATGCGTTCACTTCCTAACGATTTTTCATAAGAGAGTTCCGAGCAAAGGGCAACATGGAAAGTACCCCACCTGTGGGCCAGTTGATGTGCTAGTGCTGCTATGACCTCAAGGCTCTGAGGACTCCCGTATTTTAGTGTCTTTTTTGGCAGAGGAAGGCCGCACGCACTTTGTAGAAGGTTTTTGGGGCCTTATAAGCCCTACACTGGCCCTACACCCTGAAACCTAGCAGCTGAGTGAGTGCACTTTACACTTTTTGGGATACTATAACCCATTGTAATCCCCTATAGAACTGAAAGTGTACACCTTTTAGGGGCTTATGAACTCAGCAACTAAGAAACCCTGACCCCGGATCTTCCAGTGGGTGCCCTGCAATGTGGCCCGATCAGTGTCCGCTAGGCGGATGGCAAAAGAAAAACCCTAACCCTAAACCCTAAACCCTAATTAAACCCTAAACCCTAAACCCTAAACCCCAAGCCTGCTTGGCCGGTGGCAAGCCCTAAACCCTCGACCCCCAAAAACACCACCAAAACTAACCCTAAACCCTTATCCCAAAACCCTAAACCCTAAACCCCTATCCTTAAACCCTAAACCTAAACCCTAAACCCTAAACCCCTTTTCCAGACTCAGGTTTGACGTCCTTCGTCCTGAGTTTCATCCCTGAGGCCTCCGCAGCCTGAAAAATCACCAGATGCTTACGTCGTTTGAACCCTAAACCCTAAACCCTAAACCCTAAACCCTAAACCCTAAACCCTAAACCTTAAACCCTAAACCCTAAACCCTAAACCCTAAACCCTAAACCCTAAACCCTAAACCCTAAACCCTAAACCCTAACCCCTAAACCCTAAACCCTAAACCCTACACCCTAAACCGCATACATTCTTTAGGTGCCGGCAGCGGTTGGATTGAGTGGCTTATCTCTGCCCCTAAACCCTAAACCCTAAACCCTAAACCCTAAACGCATGGTTGACCCAGCCGTGCCCTAAACAAAAACACGAAACCCTCAGCCCTTAACCGTCCTCCACATGCGACTCAGGGTTTAAGGGTTTAGGGTTTAGGGTTTAGGGTTTAGAACCTCCACCTTCTTCCCTAAGGGTTCAAGTACAAATGTAGTACATACTTGGGCCTTCATGGGGTTCTTGTATCGTAGTTTTTGGGTTCAGTAAAATACTTATCATACTATATAGGTACATGCCCTGAACCATGCCCTGAACCATAAACTAAACCAAGACCCTAAACCCTTTTAGCCGATGGCGTAGGTTTAGGTTTAGGGTTTAGGGTTTAGGGTTTAGGGTTTAGGGTTTAGGGTTTAGGGATAGGGTTTAGGACCCTCAGGGCTTGTCGATGGAAGGACGGAGAGAATCCTTCTGACCAGCCCTCTTTCCTCTCAGATGTTGGCACTCGATCCCCACGCCCTCCACCCTCAGCCCTTTTAAGGGACTGTGTAGCTAACCTTTCACTTTTATTATATACCAGATCTTCCAAAACCCCTTACTTAAGGAATATACCCTAATTTATACCAAGGACCATTAACATGAATTAGGGTATATTCCTTAATTAAGCGGTTTTGAAAGATCTGAGTCGAATCCCACTAAAAAATGCAAGGTAAACTGTTTTTGGGGCTAGGGTGTTCAGCCCCGAGTCCCTAAGCCGCCCAAATTGGCTTAGGGTTTTTGGGTTGGGGTGTTCCCCCTTCTACCAACAGTCCCTAGTAAGGGCTATCATAGTGGGTACGATGATCCCTCTTCAGGACTGTTAGTAGAAGGGGAACATGCCAAGTTTTAGGGGGGTAAACCCACATCACGACACTGCCTTGCGAGATTGGGGCATTTCTGGCCATGGCGCTGTCGGTTCCTGTGATTCTGCGCCTTTGCAGCACATCCGTTTGAGCCGCTGTCGAAGTTGAAGTCCGCGTCCTGCTAGTAACTTCGGTACCTGACAGGGTGCTGAGCTGAGTAGAGGCCCCAATACCATGAACGAAACCGAATGTGTTAATCCCAGATGCTCACTCTGAGCTGCACATCTTACCTTTTCCCTAGGGCTCCAAGTATACAAATAACACCTACATTGGGGTGTAAAGTCTGTCAATAATACCTACTTTGGGCTATTTGGAACCTTAGGGTTTCTCTCAGGTTTGACAGTCGCCTGGAGAAGCCACTCGTCACGCCTCTTGGTACTAAACTTACACAGCTTACAGTTCCCATAGGCTCCAAACTTGAAAAAAATCAAGTGCACTTGATTTTTTCAAGCGCAGCTTGAAAATGCGAAAAATTCAAGATTTTTTTCAAGATTGCGATTTTTGTGTATTTCGTATAGTTGAGACGATAAAAATCAAGATTCAAGATTTTTTCAAGATTGAAAATTCAAGTTTTTTCCAAAACCAAGCGCAGATTTTTAAAATTCAAGATTTTTTTCAAGATTGAAAACCAAGCAAAACACAAAATTCAAGATTTTTTTCAAGATTGAAAACCAAGCAAAACAGAAAATTCAAGATTTTTTTCAAGATTGAAAGCCAAGCAAAACAGAAAATTCAAGATTTTTTTCAAGATTGAAAACTTGAAAATTTAGAATCATGGATCGAAGAAAGCGTTAAAACATATACATGTTTGTATATACATATATATATATATGTAACCCTCCTAAAAATTGATTATATATCAGATCACAGAAAACAATTGGTGATCTGCCTGTCTGTCCAGACATTGCCCATTGCCATTGTAACCTGCCTCTCCAGGCATTATTTTCTCTATATCCAGACATCGCACCATGACCTGCCTGTCCAAGCATTAAACCTCAACATGTCTGTCCAGACATTGCCCAGATCCATATACATCACTTTTATTTATCAGCATGCGTTGAAGGGCTGTGCAATGATAACCAAACATTCCGAACTCATACTATTTTGAAAATCAAAACTTCGTTTCTTCAGAAAATTGCATAGAAAAACCTTTTTAGTGGGGGGTTTGCACAAAGTGGCGGGGGAGCTGGAACAGGGGGGGGGGGGGGGGGGGGGAGGGTGGCGTCCAGACATGCGAGAAGGTTATGGGTTTATTTGTCTGGACAATTTTTTCGGCAGTGTCTATGTCTGGACAGACAAGACACAGATGGGGTCAAAGCTTCTCTGGACGGGAAGTGCGGGGGTTTGTGTCTGGACTGACAAGTAAAACCCTAAACCCCTAAACCCTAAACCCCTAAACCCTAAACCCTAAAGCTTCTGGTTTGTGTCTGGACAGACAAGTAGATGGGGTCAAGCTTCTGGTTTGTGTCTGGACAGACAAGATGGGGTCAAGCTTCTGGTTGTGTCTGGACAGACAAGTAGGCGGCGTCAAGCTTCTGGTTTGTGTCTGGACAGACAAGTATGATAGGGTCGAGCTTCTGCTTGTGTCTGGACAGACAAGTGGATGGGGTCAAGCTTCTTCGAAGAAAAAAGTGATGCGGGCTTTATGTCTGGACAGACAAGTAGATGGGGTCAAGCTTCTTCGAAGAACAAACTTGATGCGGGCTTTGTGTCTGGACAGACAAGTAGATGGGGTCAATCTTCTTCGAAGAAAAAGGTTGCTGCGGGCTTTGTGTCTGGACAGACAAGTAGATGGGGTCAAGCTTCTTCGAAGAAAAAACTTGATGCGGGCTTTGTGTCTGGACAGACAAGAAGATGGGGTCAAGCTTCTTCGAAGAAAAAAACTTGATGCGGGCTTGTGTCTGGACAGACAAGTAGATGGGGTCAAGCTTCTTCGAAGAAAAAAAGTTGATAGGGGTGGGGGGCTTGTGTCTGGACAGACAAGTTTAGGGTTTAGGGTTTAGGGTTTAGGGTTCAGGGTTTAGGTTTCAGGGTTTAGGGTTTAGGGTTTAGGGTACACTATGTGAGGATTTTTTTGACTTCCACAGAAAGACACATGACAACATGTGATGCTTTCCTTTTTTCACAGAAACACACATGACAACATGTGACGGTCTTTCGTTTTTTCACAGAAAGACACATGACATCATGTGACGTTGTTTGCTTTTTCACAGAAAGACACATGACATCATGTGACGTTATTTGCTCTTTCACAGACAGACACATGACGTCACATGATTTCTTCCGGCTCTCTAATTAAAGACACATGACATCATGTGACGTGCTTTGCGTTTTCACAGATTGTCACATGACGTGCATTTGTTGGCACAGGTTGTCATGTGACATGTTTTTTTTGTCACATGACATTCTGTGACGGTCACAGGTTGTCACAGTATGTCATGTGTCTTATTTGGTGCGCCACAGCTTGTCACGTGACGTTTTTCGATGCCGCAGAGTGTCATGTGACGTTTTTGGGTTTGTCACAGAATGTCATGTGACACAGTGCTTGTGTCACATGACACTCTGTGACGGTCACAGGTTGTCACATGACGTGTGGTCCTTCTTCACAGAAAGTCACATGACATCATATGACGTGTGGTGGGTTTCCACAGAAAGACACATGACAACACATGACGTGTGCTCCTTCTTCACAGAAAGACGCATGACAACACATGACGGGGGGTGGGTTTCCACAAAAAGACGCATGACAACACATGACGTGTGCTGGGTTTCCACAAAACGACGTCACAGGTTTTGGTTTTGTGCTGCCCAAAAATTGGTAGACCAACTTAAGGTTTGGGGTTGGGCGTCAAACCTTATAGGGTCTGGCGTCAAACTTTCACAGTCCTTTAGTGCATGCTGGTATTATGACCCTAAACCCTAAACCCTAAACCCCTAAACCCCTAAACCCCTAAACCCTAAACTCTAAACTCTAAACCCTAAACCCTAAACCCTCAACCCTTACGATACTACAATACAGGGTCGAGAAAAGGTTGAGGGTTTAGGGTTTAAGGGTTTAAGGGTTTAAGGGTTTAAGGGTTTAAGGGTTTAAGGGTTTAAGGGTTTAAGGGATTAAGGGTTTAAGGGTTTAAGGGTTTAAGGGTTTAAGGGTTTAAGGGTTTAAGGGTTTAAGGGTTTAAGGGTTTAAGGGTTTAGGGTTTAGGCCTAAACCCTAAACCCTAAACCCTAAACCCTAAACCCTAAACCCTAAACCCTCAACCCTTACGATGCTACAATACGGGTCGAGAAAGGTTGAGGGTTTAAGGGTTTAAGGGTTTAAGGGTTTAAGGGTCTAAGGGTTTAAGGGTTTAAGGGTTTAGGGTTTAGGGTTTAGGCCTAAACCCCTAAACCCTAAACTCTAAACCCTAAACCCTAAATCCTAAACCCTTAAACTAAGGGTTTTGGAGGTTGATATTATGCTACTATTTTGTTTATTTTATAACCACGATAACATTGATGATATGTTGATATATCATGATGTTTCGTTCATATGGTTTTATGCCATTTTTGATGTAATGATCTCGTCTTATTATATTCTATTTAGTATTATGCAGATATGTTCAGGCTCCACTTCTAGAACTTGTCTGTCCAAACATTCAGGATGCCCATGAATGTCTGTCCAGACATTAATGATGCCCATGCTTGTCTGTCCAGACATTAAGGGCTCAGGTCAAGGTTCGTGTCTGTCCAGACATTAATGATGCCCATGCTTGTCTGTCCAGACATGCGAACTGCCTGTCCAGGCACCTTGTCTGTCCAGACATTAAAGAGAAGAAAGAGAAAATGAGAAGCAGTGCTTGTCTGTCCAGACATGCGAATTCACTCTTGTCTGTCCAGACATGCGAAATGCCTGTCCAGGCACCTTGTCTGTCCAGACATGTGCGTTTAAGTGCCTGTCCAGGCACTTAAACCCGAAAGCCTAAACCCTAAAACCTAAAGACCCTAAACCCTAAACCTCAAACCCTAAATTTAGGGTTTATAAGGTTTATCAGGTTTAGGGTTAACCCTCAAACCCTTTAACCCTAAAATGGGGTTTATAGGGTTTTGTGTTTTTAGGGTTCAACCGAGCCTATATATATATATATATATACAGCTATATGTAAATATATATATATATATTCTAAAGTTTCTCTGTATGTACAAAACGGACTATATCGATAAACAACAAACACACATTTCAAGCTTGACAAATGTGATTTCCTAAGCATGAAAATTCAAGATTTTTTCAAGATTGAAAAACATGTAAACATGAAAATTCAAGATGTTTTCAAGATTGAAAAAAGTGTAAACATGAAAATTCAAGATCTTTTTCAAGATTGAAAAAGTGTTGTTTTTGAAAAATCAAGCGCAGATTTTTAAAATTCAAGATTTTTTTCAAGTGCAAAATTCGTGACCTGTCCACAAATTCAAGATTTTTTCAAGATTTTATTCCATTCAAAGACATTCCAAGCTTGATTTTTAGCTACTTTTCTCCATTTTCAAGCGCAGCTTGAAAACTCAAAAAAATCAAGCGCCAGCTTGATTTTTTTCAAGTTTGGAGCCTATGGGTTGGTTAGCAGGGAAGGAGGGAATTAGGGCCCTATAGATACCCTTTCAGGGATTATGTAGGGTACCTCACCCCCCACCCATTCTCTACTAACCAACGGTAAGTAAATAGAAAGCGTGCGGCACGGCCTCTGCGGTCGCGGCCCTAAACCCTAAATCCTAAACCCTAAACCCTGAAGGGTTCTTCGCGCAGAGCCCAGATGCAAACAGGGCTGATAGGGTCATAGGGTGGGGTTAGGGTGAACTGGGGATTTGGGGGGGGGGGGGGGGGCCCTTTAAGGGGATTGAATTCTTTTTAGGGGTATAAAAGGGGTACCCCTATCTTGGGAAATACCCAGCTGAGGTTTCGGGGGTGCTTGTGCTCGTGAGTAGGTAACTCTTTCTTGGTAGCATTTTGGGCCCTAAGACCCCCTCGAGAATGCTCAACCAGAGAAGGCATCGGGGAGCTTGACCCCCTGAAAAAGGGAGAAGTGCAGGTAGGAGGGCACACTTACAAAAAGAAGCTGTCAATATTGGACTTCGAACCTACATCGGCTAGAATACTTGTGTCCAATTTGGGCTTTTCCTGGCAAGGCTGCTTGCTACCTTGACCCTGAACCCACTCTGAACCGGTTAAATCCCCATCGAATCGACTATACCTAAGCCCTAAGACACCAAGACCCTCAGTCTCCAAGAGGCTAAACCCTACAGGTCCTGAATGCCCACAACCCCTATCAACCCTATCATGAACCCAGCAAATCCTACAAACCCCCATAACTAAGCCGAACCCTAAACCCTAAACCCTTTGGACGGTTCCCTGCGGAATGGTCCCAGAGGGGGCCTATAAACCCTTAACCCGAAACCCGAAACTAAACCCTAAACCCTAAACCCTAGACCCTAACCCTAGACCCTAGACCCTAGACCCGAAAAGCACCCTGAACCTTCGGGCTGCTCACAAGAAGGGCGAAAATCCCAACCGCAAAAGCTAAGCCGAACCCTCAACTAAATCAACCCCTAAACCCTAAACTGGTAGCCATTTTGGCTCAAGTCATGTGTGAATGGCTGCCTCACCACCAACATTTAACTGCCCTAGGCACAGCTGCCAGTTCAATGTGAAGCCGGCGCATCCCAAGGATAGCTAGGATTAATAACGCCCTCATTCTCTGCATCAACTGACTTCAGGGAGCGCTAGCCGAAACAGCCTGGCATGAGCTCTTGCAACGGCATGCAGCAGCTCTTTCAGCATGCAGCCATAGTAGACAAGTAGTGCATGTAATTTGTTCCGCAAAAAATAGTAGGGATGCCACCAAAAGAAATGAAAGCTGCGGCGAAGGAGGAGCCGAAAAAGAACCAGTCCCTGTGAAAGAAACATCACAAGCCGAAGCTAAGCTCGAAGCTAGATGCGACAAGCTGCAGAAAGACCTCGAGAGGTCACGGCAGGACAACAGCGTACTCGAGCAGAGGGTCGGAGACCTCACTTCCCAGGTGAAGCAGCTTACCATGGAAAAGGAGGCCAGGGTCGCCACTACCAGATCCGCTGAGCTTTCCACGCATTTTGATTTTGATGGGCGCTGATTCGTGCTTGAGTTTCGGCGTATTGTTCGCAGTGTCTGCATATAAACGTCTGATTGGCAGCGTTTCCCAAAGACCCCCAATCTGGACAAGCGCGTTAGAACAGGAATTGGCAGCTTTTTCAGGACAACAATCGCTGAAGCTCAATCCCGAGGGCTGGGGCCCAAGCCTCGGCAGTCGCAACGCTAGGTGCGGGGTGGAGTGAGTCCGCATCAAATGTACACGCAATCCAGGATTCAGACTCAATATGCTTCGTGCCATGTCCACATCGACCGGGGCTAGTGCCATGAGGAGAAGCCTGTGGCAAGTTCTGAGCAGTCTCGTCTCCCAGCGCTGTGGACCACAGTCAGACGAATTCCTTCCTGTGCGAGTTTGTTTTTTTGCTGCGTGATGATCGCCGATTGCCTGCGTGGCATCTTTGCTGCGCGTTTGTAGTTGCCAGCCATGGCTGGACCATCAATTTCTGTATGAGACACAGAGATGACAGAGAGCACCTTGGGGCGGAGTGACGTGATGGACGAGTGGTGGGGTCCTTGCGTGAAGACCATGACCCACCAGAGCATAAGTAGCCGAACTGAGAGGGGTTTCACCATAGCACTGTAGCAGTCCTGCCCGCAAACATGTGAGTTGTAGTGATGCCGACCTGTATTGGCAGACCTGGCGACGATTCCCTTCGAGTCGTGTTGGGGGTATACTGTTACCTATCCTGTTTCGAGTGTTGTGAGCCAGGGCCCTAGCTGCCAGTGGCCGATGCCCATGTACATTGAGTTGGCACTGCGGCCCGCTGGGTGTTGGTGGGTGTATACTGTTCACTGGCATGCTTTCGGGCGCACGGCCAACGAAGACGAGCGTTTCGAACCTCTGTTCCAATGAGACACGAGGTTCTTGCTGTCGAAACTTGCCACAATCCGGTGATTATGCTGGGTGTATACTGTTGCCTATCCTGCTAGTGGCCACCTCCAATGAGTGGTGGTATCTCAGCTTGTGGATTCTACTGGAGCCTTGCACGTGCGCTAGTGTGAGAGTCGAAAACCCTAAACCCTAAACCCTATAACTCCTGAACTTCAGGCTGCTTACTGCCCTAGCTGCTCTGACCGCAAACCCGAAACCCCTATACACCCTGAACCTTCAGGTTGCTTACTGCCTTAGCTGCTCAAGTTGGCTTGAAGTTCCTCTTCGCCAATGTCGTCGAAGTCAAGCGCCTCGGCAGGGTTTAGGGTTTAGGGCTTGGGGCTTGGGGCTTAGGGCTATGGGTTTAGGACTGCGTATCACGGTACGGAATGGTACGGACACCTGATTCGACTCAACTTCTTGGACCTTTATACAGGACCCCGTTTTGGATGTCACGACGTCTTTTTGGATATCACACGTGTGGGCTCTAGCATCTTAAGTATGCTTGGAGTGCATGCCTTGGAGTGCGTGTGCGGCCTCAGTCAACAGTGTTGAGGTTGACCTGAACTGGCTAGTCCTCGAGCCCAGTTGTAAAAAAGGCTTATATGTTGTTCAGGGTTTAGGGTTCAGTTTCTTTTCTGACCCAGGCTCGTGGAGAACGACTCCACGATGAAGTTGCACCCAGTTGTGACACTCTTAGCTGCTCGGGGGCAACAATTATGAGATCTACATGCAGTTGAAGGAATGCCCCCCAGCCCGACAGACGACGCCTTTTGAACATTGGATTCCAACCCATACCCATGGGGCCGCATCCCTGTACTTCAGGATCCCTGCGCACGCTCCGAATTAAGGTGCACGTGGGCCCCCTGGTCCCTGCCACCCGCGCACTGTCCAGAAAGCTAAGCCTGCCTTTCCCAACGCCACAGAAAAACCGGGCTCACTGAAATATCAAATGCTATGCCTCCAACCCTGCACAATCAAGAAGACTTAAACCCGGTCCATTAGGGGCGAGGATTTGTTTTTGAGTCGCGGGTGTGGCTTGAACTAGACCTTTTCAGGTTTTGTTGGTCGTATTGTAAGGTTTGCGTACATCTGCATGTATGTGCTTATATCTAATATAGATACACACGCGCACTGTTTTGGGTTTGTGTATTTGAAAAAATATATAAACACACACATATATTATGGCTTTATGGTTATAAGTTGTGTATAGAGGGTTTGGTGAGGTTGTTCAGGCTTTGATACGGCTTGTATGCTAGCACTAGGTAGCACACGTTATCAATGACATGCTCCCTTAAGCCTGTACATCCTTCTGCAAGCGGTATAGGTTTTAGGGTTGATATAGGGTTTTTGTAATTCGTCGGGTGTAGCTCCCACTCAGGCTGTTACGTTTTTCGGCTTCCTCTGGGGTCCGACTGGCATGCTCCTGTCTGTGCCGATGATGACGTCGCTGGGATGCTGTGTGTGTGTGTGTGTGTCAAGTTCAGAGTTCAGCGTTCAGGGTTTATAGGGCTTAAAGGCTCAGGGTTTGGGTTGAGGGGTGTGCACTTTGGAACTGAGGGCGTTTGGGGTGCAGAGGGTCCCTATCTTCCGTGAAGCCTTTTATGCTAGAGGTTTTCCGGGTCCATGTCCTGTGCCATGGAAGATTACGGCTCGCTGTCGCACTGCCCAGCTGTCCCCTAGAACCGAAAGTCGCTGTTCAATCGTAAGCCTCAAGGGTCCCCTGCACCTGTATGGAAAATACTTGGGCATTAATGGGGGTTCCTCTATAGTATAGCCTTAGGGTTGAGGTATACTATATAGGTACATGTACCCTTGGGGACCTAAACCCTAAAACCCTAAACCCTAAACCCCTAAACCCCTAAACCCTAAACCTTCACGATGCCGAGGTATTTCAAAGCTGTTCTCTTGGCTGAGCCTTATGGCAGCAGTTGTCCCTGCTCGTCGGAGGCTTCCTCTCGCCAGTGGGCACATGGGAAGGTTTTGTGAGGAGCACGCCCTAAACCCTAGACCCTAAACCCTAAACCCTAAGCCCGAATAAGGATGATGCGAACCTGAGGTACGTCCCAGCAGGATACCGTGATCCACTCCTGATCCTCATTGAGGGCGACCGCCGGGCGCCGCGGAGGATCCCAGGGTCTCTGAGGGTGTAGGGTTTCAAGGGCTTAAAGGGTTTAGGGTTTAGGGCTGGGGTTTAGGGTTTAGGGTTTGGGGTTGGGGGTTTGGGGTTTGGGGTTTGGGGTTTGGGGTTTGAAGGGCTTAGGGCACAGGGTCTCTGAGGCTTGGATAGATCCGAGCTACTTTGCAACTCGCAAGGTCCAACGACACCTGGCACGAGCTCAACCACAACACAAAGATTTGACGCACAGTTAAGGGGTTTTCGACAATAGCGGTACCCTTTTTGGGGATCCCTTTCAAAGGGGCTTCTATTCTATTTGGGGTATAAGACTTGAACCCTCATTTTGGGAAATACCCACCTAGGGGACCCAGAATCAGGGGGCATAAGGAGGGACAGCCAGAGGGGACCCTTGATCAATTCCCCTCGATATACCTTATATATATATATATATATATCTATCTATATCTATATCTCTTATCTAGCCCCCATATACCTAGCTAAATTATCCTAAGCCCTTAACCCTAAACCCTAAACCCTCAAAACCCTAAGCCAATCCTGAAAGCCAGGCTCCGTGCAAAGAAGCCCGGGCGCAAGGAACCCCGCGATCCTGCCGGGAGCTAAGATGGGACGGTTGCAGCACCCATGGCATCTTCAACACCTTGCGTCCAGATCCTGAACACTCTAGAAAGGAAGGGGGGGGTTTAGTAGGGTTTAGGGTTTAGGGTTTAGGGTTTAGGGTTTACGGTTGACATCACCTGAACAACCTCGGTCACAGGCAAGCTACCACAGGAGCCCCTGAAGCAAAATGGGTTTAGGGTTTAGGGACGGGTTTGGGCAAGAGGGGTAGACAAGTTATACGCTGGTAGCTGGCCCGAGGCAGACGACGATGACGACTGGCACGTCCGTCGCCACAACTCCGACTGACTTCCGCGAAGCCAAAAAAGAAATACTGCCAAGGGTTCCACCTGGTGTGGCTTAGGGTTTAGGGTTCAGGGTTTAGGGATAGGGGACCTAATGAACCCATTTATGGCTCACATACCCTAGTAGGATCGAATAGGGATTGTAGCATTGCAGGGTCGATGATGCCAAATTGTAGGGTTCAGTTGCTCCCCAAGGCACTGCTAGCTCCATTTTTGGGGTGACTGCAATGTATCTTGTTGCAATGTATCTTGTTACGAGGTGCTAGGGGCTTCTTGAAGTTTCAGGGTTTAGGCTTTTTCGGGGTTAAACTCATTACAAATAAAAGCAGAAACGTCATGCACTTCCTTGTTCAGGCCCCTGGTTCTTAGACGAAAGAATGGACAGCTTCGTGCTGCTGGAATGTAAGGGAAGCGGGGTGTTCCCTTCGAAGTATCTCTAGGATTCTTGAGGCTTTAGGCGTTAGGGTGCAAGGTTTAGGGTTTAGGGTTTAGGGTCTGAGCGAAAGCGCACTGCACTACAGACGCGAGTACCGAGGCCTCCAAAGTGCCTGCAATAGTGGGCCTCTAGCCGTTTTCAAGCATTCACGACTCACAAGATGGGCGAATTCCCTAAGGGTCCATGTTCCTAAATAGGGAATGGGGCTCCACAGTCCCTATATAGGAGGTACTTTAAGGCCCAAGTACTCCCTATTTAGGTACATGGACCCTTAGGCGAAGATCCCAACAGGGTAGGGCCAGGCCAGTGCAGGAGCTCCGTTTGCAAGCAACGGGGCTGTGTGAAGGATCCAAGGGCCAAACGCTAGCATTCGTGGTCCCGAATGTTGTCGCCGTGCCCCCTCCCCCCACCCCGACCCTGAACCCGAGACCCACATCAGCTAGTCAGGCGGCAACGCAAAAACACCTTAACCTCTATAAACCCTAAGCCAAAAACCCTTACCTACCCAACCCTAAACCCTATGTCACGCCCGAATACCCTAAATCCCGCCAAGCCCCACAAAAAACACCTCAGCTTCGAGGTTGTTTTGTCCCTGGAGCCCTTGAACGTGAAGGAGGAGGTGCCAGCGGGTTTAGGGTTTAGGGTTTAGGGTTTAGGGTTTAGGGTTTAGGGTTTAGGGTTTAGGGACCTGGAGGTCGAGAGTGATGATGTCTGTCTACCCAAAGTATGGGAATCACCTTGCCTTCCATCGTTTTTGTTGGTGTTCTGTATGTGGGTATGTAAGGAATAGCCCTAAACCCTGAACCCTAAACCCTAAACCCTAAACCCTAAACCCTAAACCCTAAACCCTAAAGGGTCCTAGGTTTTGGGTTCTGGGGGTGCCACATGATGTGGAGAACGTGTGGACTTCATAGCCCGGATGCATAAACAAATTAGGTTGGATAAACGCCCAGCAGGGGTTTCTGGAGATGATGCTTACTACCTACTAATTGCTTAAGAACCCAAAAAGTAAAGACACATATTCTTCCTTATTGAGGGGTAATATAGGGATTATTGTGTTTTTATTTTTTTGGGGTTCTTGAGCAAATAGTAGGTATGGGTTGAAGGGGTCGCGGAGTTTTGGACTTTGGGTTTGGAACCGCAGGGCGCAAAACTATATTCCCGTCTGGGCGTCTTTTCATTTCTTTTAGGGTTTAGGGTTTAGGGTTCAAGTGGAACTAGCTCGAAGGAACTTCCCTACTGGCAAGCTGAGTTGGCACCCTTTTTGTTCCTAGGTTACTCCCGGGTCTAGGTTATAACACCCATGAACTTCCAAGTAAACCCTAAATCCTCCCCTACTACTAGGGGTCGGAATATTGACTAGTAGCATTTCGTTCTGGTCCCTTTATAGTTATACTGTAATAACCCCCGCCCCCCCCCCCCCCCCCCCCACGCACCCCCCGAAACCCTAAACAATAAACCCTCGACCCTAAACCCTAAACCCTCGACCCTCGACCCTAAACCCTAAACCCTAAACCCTAAACCCTAAACCCTATTCTGGTTATTCAAGTCCTCCCCCCCCCCCCCCCCCCGGTCCCCCTAGCTTGTGACAGGTGAATGCTAGCCGCCTCGAGCTGCACAAGACGGCGTTCCGGAATGCTTCCTTTGCTCCTTGCCTCAGACACAACTATTTGCTTGAGAACCCCCAAAATAGAACAACAATCCCTATCTTGTCCTTATCAGGAAGAATATTTTTTGGGGCGTTTCTTAACAAATAGGAGGATACCAGAGTTATGAGAACCAGAGGTTAGGAAGGGACCCGTGCCGGTATTGTGTCTGTCGTGTCGTGTATCCCTGAACTAGTGGCTGGAGCTAGCCGTGCAAACCCCAGATCT
>CAJNDS010001112.1:2785811-2960949 GCA_905221605.1 Symbiodinium natans
TCCAAGCCCGCCCTGAACAAAACCCAACACAACACAGAGCCCTCAAGCACCTTAGACCCTGTAAACCCTACAAACCCTAAAAACCGTATAAACCACCCTAAACCCTAAACCCTAAACCCGAAACCCTAAGCGCCCTGAACCCTAAACCCTAAGCCCAATTCTTCAACCCTCGACCCTGACCGACAGCGGCCCTAGACCCTTCAACGCGAATCTGCCACCCCTTGCAACACCCAAGCCCCAGAGCCCGTGGGTTTGGGGTTTAGGGTTTAGGGTTTGGGGTTTGGGGTTTGGGGTTTAGGGTTTGGGGTTTAGGGTTTAGGGTTTGGGGTTTAGGGTTTGGGGTTTAGGGTTTAGGGGCCTCTAGTTGCAGTCCTGGGAGAAAAAGGGGTTTTGCAGTCCCTTAAACATGGTTATTCGTATACTTGGAGCCAAAAGCAGGTTCTCATTTCCAGACTTGTTTAGACTCCCAAGCCGCCAAGGAGGGTGCTACTTCTAGACTTGGAGAGCCCCAGCGTCGTAACAGCAGAACCCTAACCATACTGTTTCTTGAGAGGGGAAACTACTGCTATTTGCCTCAAGCCTTAAGATCCCCCCAAAAAATGAACAAACCTATTCTTGCTTATAAGGGTAATGCAGGGAGTAGTGTGTTGGGGGTTCTTACGCAAATCGTATAGAATGGGTGCCTATAGATTTGTTAAGGGCATCTGTAAGGGGGGTATAAGTTATAAGGTACCGAATTCCCTCATTCCCTACATCATCCCTCAACGCAACCTGCCTTTTTCTTTACTTGGAGCCCGCCCCCAGGGTCCAGGCTAGTAAATGGTAGTAGAACCCTAAACCCTAAGACCCCTGAACCCTAAACCCTAAACCCCCTGAACCCTAAACCCTAAACCCTAAACCCTAAACCCTAAACCCTAAACCCTAAACCCTAAACCCTAAACCCTAAACCCTAAACCCTAAACCCTAAACCCTAAACCCTAAACCCTAACCCTAAACCCTACCTTCTTTCTGCGGAGGCGCCGGCTGCGCCGGTGGAGAGCAAGCCAGCCAAGCCAAAGGCTGGTCGGGTCTTCTTTGGGTGCTTGACGGTTTAGAGTTTAGGGTTTATGGCTATGGGGGGGGGGGGGGTATGGGGTTTAGGTTTAGGGTTTGTGTTTTTGGGGGTTTAGGGTTTTAGGGATGTAGGGTTTAGAGTTTAGGGTTATAGGGTGATGGTTTTGGGTTTTAGGGTTTAGGGTTGATAAGTTCAGCGTTTTAGGGCTTTAGAGCTTTAGGGTTTTTGTTTTTACTTGTGGGTGTTAGGGTTTAGGATTGTTTCTCTGTGAGAGAGAGAGGGTTTAGGGTTGTTAAGTTTTTGGGCTTAGTGTTTAGTAGGGTGTTAGGGTTTAGGGTTGTTAAGTTTTGGGTTTCAGGGTTGTAGCGTTTTGGTTGTGAGGGTTTAGTGTGTAGGGTGCAGGGCTTTTGGGGGTTGCTAATATCAGTACTAGTCTTTCATGGTTACTTGCAGGAGCGTTTGTATTGGCTTTGAGCACTCGAATCAGCATGCGTATGTAAGGGAGTAATGAGTATTTGTGCCGTTTGAGTACCACCGTGTGCGTGTTCGTATTCGCATTGAGCTTTAGCTAAACCATAAACCCTAAACCCTAAACCCCAAACCCCAGAGTCCTCTCACGCCGAGTGGGCAGGCCTTGTCATCCTGGGTATAGGGTTCTCGTAGGTGGCTGGTGGGACAGGAAGGGGAAGAAGAAGACATGGATGAAGGGGGCCCATCACGAGGGGCAGGAGTTTGGGTTTAGGGTTCAGGGTTCAGGGTTTGGGGTTTAGGGTTTCGGGTTTGGGGTTTAGGGTTTAGGGTTTGGGGCTTAGGGTTTGGGGTTTAGGGTCCGAAGAATGGGCACCCTCCAACCCTCCCCCCCTCCTAAATGCTCCCGACGACGCTACAGGTTCCGGGATTTTCTCGATAAAACCCTAAGCTTGAAACCCTACCCTAAACCCTAAAACCCCCCCCACCCCCAAAGCCTCGAAACGGAAGCGAATGGAAATGCCGCAGTGGCGCCAGGTGAGGATCGCCCAGGCCATCACAAATTCTACCTAGGGGCTGGGTACAGGGAGATTAGGGTTTAGGGGTAACCTTGAACCTTTTTAGTGAAATAGAATACTATAAATAAATAAATTTCAATATAAATCAATGTAAATATATACATATATGTATATATATATATATATGTATATGGGTTAGCCTTTATTGGGCTGGGGTATTCAGCCCCTGGGTCTGGGATCATGGTGAGGGGGTCCTGGCAGGAAAACGTGCGTTCTTCGAAGAGAGTTTCAAGAGGGGTTTAGGGTTTAGGGTTTAGGGTTTAGGGTTTAGGGTTTAGGGTTTAGGGTTTAGGGTTTAGGGTTTGGGGAAGGTCTATTTTTTCCCAAGTTGGGACTCAGTGACCATTGACTCCCAAAACCCTCCCTGAACCCTCCCCTAAATACCTTTAGCTTCCGTGGATGTTTGGTAGAGTTCTGGTGGGTATGTAGGGTATTTGGACTAGAAGCTCTTCATCCTGGTATCCGATCACTCTTTTGTCATCGTCTGATACGGCTCCACTATATAATATTCTCTTTCTAAGTTTGTCTACGTTTCAAGCATTGTAATGAATAGCCATTTTCTTATATTCAGACTATTCAGGATTTTTGAGGTTGAGGGTTTATAGGGTTGAGGGTTGAGGGTTCCAAAAACCCTAAACCCTAAACCCTTAACCCTAAACCCTAAACCCTAAACCCTAAACCTCAACTCGGAGGATGTCAGACTACGGGGTCTTATGGAACCTCCATCAAACCACCCCCTGGTTCTCAGCAGGGAATGGAGGAACTTGGTACCCCACATAATACCTTAACGGGTATAGCACAATATACATATATATATATATACATATATATATATATATGTAAGAGGAACCTTTGTGTATAATATGATGATTCGGTTTGGGGTTTAGGGTTTAGGGATAAGGTTTAGTAAGTTTAGGCTTCAGGGCTTAGGATCGGTGCGTTTTTCTTTGCTCCTAAACCCCTGAGGTGCTGAGGGCGCCTTAAACCCTTAAGCCCGAAGCCCTAAACCTCAAGCCCAACAAAGTTGCTAGCCCGCACACTTACTGTGGGTCAGGAGGGAATCGGGGAATAATGTGCTGCACGTTTGGGGGTTTAGGGTTTATGGCGGTCCGAAGATCCGCCAGGTCTCTCGCTACCCCCATTCAATGCAGCCATGGCTCAGCAATGAGGCACAAAGCGTGCGATTCCTTTTCCACAAACCGAACTGCAATCTTGTGTGTCGTGCTGCTATGCTGTGATGCCAATCGGCATGCTGTGACTTCCCTTTCCGG
The DNA here is from genome assembly GCA_905221605.1 of Symbiodinium natans. Classification (NCBI taxonomy): domain Eukaryota; class Dinophyceae; order Suessiales; family Symbiodiniaceae; genus Symbiodinium; species Symbiodinium natans. The sequence goes on from CAJNDS010001112.1 coordinate 2,789,183, forward strand.
GATGTTTTTCGGCTCTTTGAGCCTCTGTGCCTGCGACGGTCGCGGTCCCGACGAAGTCACCTCAGCATCAACACCCCTCCTTGGGCCCTCCGTCAGGGGGTGCCCACTTCTCATGACCTCCAGGCAATAGGAGAAAACGTGCATTCAATTTGCTATCCTGCACCGGCTGCTCTCAAGGAATTTCCATCACCATCCTTGCAACACATGCAAAGGTTTCTCGTCGTCACATTCGAAGCATTCCTCAGGCCCCAGCAATTTCGGTACCTGTGATAGCAGTCGCCCGAGCCAGCGATATAAAACGGTCCATCATAGGGGACTTGCGTCACCCGTAGGATCTGTTTCTCGAACGCCGGCAGGGTCTGAACTTCTGCATCCTGTACTTGAGGTTTCCTTGGGGTAGGCGGCGATGTACTCGCCCTTGGTGTTGTGGTTGTAGGCAGCTGTTCCGGGAAGTGACGGGAGGCCAAACTGCGAAGCCGATCTTCTTCTTGGGTGGTCCTCGCCCTAGCCAACAATGCCAAAATCTCCCGGTGCTCCTCCTTGTCCTTGGCCTTGATGCTCATCGCCTTCAGCTCAACCATCTGCTTTGCCGAACCCTTCATGCACTCCCAAACAGCGACCACAGCAACGGTGAGTAGGAGAAACAGCATCCACATCTCCCAGTCTGAAGCCAGAGCTTCCTTTATGCTCGCAGACGTCGTAGCAGGGGCAGTTGCTTCACCCTTGGCGCCACAAACCAACCCACAACTAGTCATTAGCTGGATCACCCTTTTCAGAGCCTGGGATGCTTGTGATGTGCTGTCTGTTGCTGCTGCTTCTTGTGCTTTCGCTTCTGCTGTTGCTGTTGCCGTCGGGGTACTCTCTGACGTTTCATCCTCCACACTGAAGACTGCCACCTTCGTGTCCTCCTTGAGCCTCAAGCCCCAAAGACCCATGATCTCTCTCATCCTCGCCGATGAAGGCCCGGCTGGTGTTGGAGCACCAGTTCGCCCCTTTGCACCTCCTCCCTTATCCAGTTGTAGCGAAGCTTCAACTGTCTTGTTCTCCACGATCCTCCTTCATCCCCACTTAATATGGAGATCGCCGATGTACTATCGATCTTGATCACCAGCCGCTTGGGAAAGATGCCGAGGTCACTCAGGGTGGTCTGCACCGCCTTGAGCATCTGTGCCCAATCAGTGATTGCAACGACCTCCGCCTCAGCAGAGGACAGAGTGCACAGACTTTGTCTCCCCGACTTCCACGCCAAAACAACTCCTCGCCAAACGACAAGGTAGCCGGTGTGCGAACGGGTTCCTTGTGGACTGAAGCTGGCGTCCGTGAACAAGGTGAGGTCGTGGGTTTTGTCTTCCTCGGCGAACTCCTTCGGGTAATGGATCTTAGCGTCGACGGTCCCCTTGACGTAGGCCATCATTTTCTTTCCAACCTCCACAGCCCGCTTGGGCACTTTTGCTACTATTGATGACATCACCGACATGCCATAGGCCAAATCTGGCCTCGCTCTCTGTGAGGCCCACAAGATCTCCCCACGTCGCTGTTGGGCCTCCTTCAAGGCCTTGGGCTCCGGATCCTCCAGGTTCCCTTCCTCGATGTAGGCGTTGTCCTTGGCAATCGGCACCTTGCTGTAGGAGTTTGGTTGTCGTAGTCGTAGAAGCTCTTGGAGGTACCCCTGTTGGCTCACACAGAACTCGCCTTCCTCATTTATGCTCAGCTCCAGACCAAGAAAGCGGACCGGTTGACAACCTGGGAGAACATCCTCACGACCACTGGTTTCCCAGTGCTCGTTCAGCCAACCAAAGAAACCATCCAAGGTTGCCGGTGTTCCCACAGCAAGGATATCGTCGACATAGAAGACCACATAGCCAGTTATCTCCTTCTTTCCACTGTTGACATCCTCTTTCCAGACCTTGAAGAGATTCAAGTCCGTTTTGGCCATCTCGAGATGGTACACGTCGCCATCGTCATCCGTCCAGGTGGCATTCTGCGTGACAGAATTGCGAAACACTGTCCACCACCTTGGTGACTTTTTAAATCCGTACACTGCAGCGTCCACAACCCACAGCTCATCATCATCGGCTAGGCCTGCTCGAACTGCGGCTCTTGGAGGCTCCATCGCATAACGGCCTTTGCCATCTCCTTCAACCAAAGGTGCTGTCAAGAAGGCATTCTTGATGTCGTCCGTTGCAGCGCTCCACTTCTTGTAATTCGCCTCGGCAAGAACTCCTCGTACAGCATCAATTGAAGCACCTGCTGCATAGAGATCACCGAAGCCTTCCGGTTTTTTTTTGCTCAAAGTTTCCACAAGCCACTGCTCTGACTCGTCTTCGAAACCATTCCTTCGTTTCTTTGCTTGGGGGCTTCGCAGTGTAGACCAACTTCGAGGGCACGATGACGGATTCAGGGTTTTCCCGGAACTCCTTCGCCTCCTTTCCCCTCAATCTTCGAATGGCCTTCATTTCTTCCATTGCCTTGATCTCCTTCTTCAAAGCGGGTTTCCATGACTCCAAGTGCTGCGAAGCTTCCCGTGGATCACAAGTGTGAACCACCTGCAGCGGGGCTTTCAGGGCACTCAAGAGAAACTCTAGGTTCTCGGTGTAAAGCTCCTGGACATTGGCCTTTTTTGCTTGGATGTGGCTATCCTCCTCCAAGTCGACCTCCATGAAGAACTTGTCGTCATTCTCAACGGCAGGCTCTTCGTCAATCTTCTTGAAGGTAGCCAAACGAGGTTCCGGTTGATCAGGTTCGTTTCGCCGGTTTGGTAGTCGTGGATCACCAGGATCTGCAGGTCCATTTCGTTTTGTTGGGATCTGGACCAAGGGCCTAGGGGAATCCATCGGAACGATTCTCCTGACTTCCCAGAACAAGATGAACTGCTCCTTGTGGAGGATATGGTTGTTGATCCTCGCCACAGTGATTCTTTCGCCTTCGAGGTCTCCGTTTTCGTAGCTTCCGACCAAATCCACTGAGTGAATTGCCAGAACTCTCGCCAAGTGTAAAAGACTACCATCAGTGGCGACCATGAGAACATCTGGTTCTTCCACCCAGTCTCGTTCAAGGTCCTGAAAAATCGTACTGGGAATCCAAGTGTCCGGTTCATTGTCCATCGGCGCTATCGCTCGCCAATGCTCCACGAGGCCCTCGGTCATGTTGTTCGCATCGCAAGTCATAGCTCCCTTCCACTCGTACCATTCTTCAGGTTCCATTCGAAGGTGTGTTACATCCACCCTCAACATCAGGTTTGGCTGTTCTCCTTGAGGCGGGGCTTGATCTGGATCTGGGCCCGTGAGCTTCTTCAGCGCCACTTCCTTTTGAGGCTCTGCCAAATTGCCCGGAATATTGAATCCCAGATCGGTCAACATGTCCTGGTCGGCACTGCTTACTCGGTCGAAGTTCCTTACCGTATAGGCAGCCACCGCCAATCTAAACCCCTTCCACGGCATGGTTGAGTGGAGTTTTCTTGGATGGAACTCGATTGGTCCCTTTTTGCCATTCACGATCGGGAATTCCACCGCATGGCCATTCTTGCCTTTCTTAGTGATGACCTCTTTGCCCTCTTCTAATCCTTCCACCCCTAGTCCACCTCCATCGAAGCTACTCACAGGGATCAAGCAAGAGGACGACGAGGCAAAATTGTGGCTGTCTCGATGTGGACCGGCAAGAATGTTCCCGAAGAGCGAGAAGGTGGTCCATGTTGGCAATTCCCCGGCACAGTTTCCAAGCTTGGAGGCAATGAACTGATTGACCACACGGGTAGTATATGGGAACTTCTTCGTGCCCTTCTTCAGCCCCAAAACACCTCCATGCACAAATGCGCCGGCCGACCAATCCATTGGAGCCACCTTTTCATCCTCGCCATCTTCCTTTTCGGGGTTGACGTTTCTTGTTGTCCTGGTCTTTGGAAGCATCTCAAACAACCTGGCAATAACCTCTTCATCCACATCGATCTCCTCGTAGATGAGCTCCTTGGCAAAGGCTTCAGGGTCATTGAGGTTCTCAGACCAATCATCCCTCTGCTTGGTGTCCAATGCCTTGATGGTCGTTTTCTCCCTCAATCTTATTCTCGCAGGTTGATGATCTGCCTCCTCCACCAGCAAAGGTTCTCGGGCTTCAGGTATTCCCGGATCCACAAGGTCTTTTGCAGGACGAACGTTCTTGGTATGGAGGAAGGTGCCGTCGACATACACCAAGTGGCCTTCATCCACCTGATCACTCAAGCCCATATAAATGCCTTCTCTCCATCGTGGTTCGAACTCCATCCTCAACGGCAATCTCTTGTCGGCATACTTCTTCTTCTTGACATAGACCCGGGTTCCAAAAGTCGCAGCCAACTTGGTGACCTGACTAGGACTTTTGCACGGTCCATGGCCGTTGCTGCCATCACCGCCAAAGGCCAAAACTCCTCTCCAAGCCTTGCTGCGCCCAACATAGTCCTCGCCTGTTGCTTCACAGTCTTCACCGCATTCTCAGCACCTCCATTTCCTTGTGGTACTCCCGGAACACTAGTGGTAACACGAATGGACTCCTTGTGGAACGACTGGACCATTTCCTTCGAGGTGAACTGCGACGCCCTGTCTGAGTGGAATCGCAAGACCGGAATGTTGAGGTCCTTCAGGTACAAGACGATTTTCTGGACTGCACTCATCACAGTGGGACCCTTGACATCCGGAAGCGGAACTGCAAACTTCAGGAACGCCTTCTCCGGTAGTTTAAAGTCTTCAGGTAGTGGCTTCACTTCCTCCTCAGACTTCCCCTCCTCAGACGCCTTCTTCGCAACCTTCGCTACCACCTCTGGGTCCACCAGGAGCTCCTTGCCCTCTTCATCCAACCTGTCCATCACCTCGTCATCATCGTCGTAGCGAACAATCCTTGTCTCCTGAGGTTGTAGTTCTTGAGGCAAAGGAGGACATTCTTCACCATCACTAAGAACATAGTCATCATCCTCCTCGTCGGCCTCGTTGGGAACCTGATCACCCTCCATCTCCTTCATGAAGTCGCCCAGGTCCTCGTACTCAACCTCTTCTCTTGAATCTCTGACTGTGTCCCGGGCACCGGTGACATAGGCCTTGGGGATTGAGAAGCGGCCGACCAAAAGGTGCTTCATCTTGGCATTTTTTCGTTTGTCACCCCTGGCATTCGCATTGAGCCCTTCTTGTTTAAAGGGGCCAGATATGTCTGTTGTCAAAACAAACATACTCGGATGCTCAATACGCTTGTGTCTGTGTCCGGTCGCACCGTGGAGGACACATTGGAGGCAGTCTCTCCGATAGGGGTAGTGCCCCGACCGGGCATGGTCCTCCCATGCTTGTTTTGTCATGGCTCTCAACGATCCTGTTGTTGGGGCGAACCTTGCTTCACCCACCACCTTTTGAACATGTACTTCAAGCTGCCGAGGCCATTGCCTTGAGGTATCCTTTCCACCACAAGACTCCTCCTCAGGTTGGCGCAAGCCATCAAGGTGGTTCAGGTCGTAGTTCGAGAGCAATCGTGACGATCTTCTTGGACCACCTCCTAAGGCACCCTGATCAAACTTCTGCGACTTCATGCCCGCTAACGACTCGAACTCGCCCATGACAGCTTCCTCGGGACCACCTGGGCTCATCATTTCAGGACCAACCCAGACAAAACCCGTCCTTCTCGAAGGGCTTCCAAATCTCGTGACGACATAGAGGAGGATCATCTGGGCAAGTCTCTCCTTCGTTGTCTCATCACTAGACGAAGCATATCCGCCCGCACCCACGATGACCTCAATCCTTCCAGTCGCTGCCCCCCACAAGAGGACCCCAAACATTTCCCTAGGTATTCTTCCGGACACAGTGATGCAGGTGAGGCCATTGTCCTCCAGCGATGCGAACGATGGAGCTCCTTCTTGATGAGGGCAAAGTTGAACGAGCCACCTGGTAGAACTCAAGAGAAGCTTTCTTCTTCTTCGGTTCCACGATGTAGCCTTGAGTGTCTCCCAGCAGTTGACTCGGCAAGACGCTGACGTGCGCGATGCCAAATACAAGTTGGAGCTTCCTGCCTGCTTCACAGTTCGCAGATTCTGATTCTGATTCTTTAAAAATAAAAACAACATGAATGCATCATTGAAACAATTGCCCATTGGCCTGCGCGGTCGAGGAAGAAGTTTGCGGAGACGGACCGGCAGCTGCACGTCAAGCCCCTCACCATCGTCTTCAGCAAGGCACACTGACAGTTCTGTCTTGGTAAGACGTGAGGTTTGTGATGCAAACTTCTTATTAGGGAAGCCGTTCAATCTGCAGGAGTCCTGCTACGGGCGCAGGGAGCACGCCGTCGCCGGATGCCTTCTCGTGTCGAGGAAGTTCCGCCCGGCCTCGAAGCTGTTCAAGACACTTGTGGTGCCCGGTGTGCGAATGCTGCCACGTGCCGAGATGTGGGTCAAGGCATGCTAGTTTGGTTAGGGATTTGCTTCATTGAGAAGCACTGTGAATGTTCGTCGCCGAAAAGTGTAGTATTGCCCGCTGTGATACCATCAACATTTGCACACAGGCCGCCTCCACATCCGGTGCCCACCTGGGCAAGGAGCTCACCGACGTGCAGGAGATGAAGCAGGCCACGGGGGGCACAGACCTGGTGAAGCGGGTCGTCGGCATGTGCCAGATGAGCGGCCACAAGCCAAGCTCACCGTCGTGGTCAGTCTGTCGGCGGACATCTGGCCGTCCTTGGCGACGCTCCAGGAGCAGGCGGCAGGCAACGATTGGGTCGGCTTGACTCTATCGGACGCCGATGAGAAGGCGTGTTTGTTCGGCGACGTCCGCAACCGGGCCTACGAGATGGCGAGAGCGGGAAGGTTGCAGATCACCGCCTTCCCCGACTTCGCCAAGCTCTGCACGGACATGAAGGCTCTACAGAAGGAGAACGACGTGGCGAATTCCGAACTCCGGCTCCAGGTGTGTGCAGTGGAGGACAAGGGACCCTGAACAACTCTCAAAGTCCAGAGGCCTGACATTGCGAATGGTTAGATAGAATAAATTGAATAAAGCCTGTAGGACACTTTGGCCTTGGGGCATGTCGGTCTTTAGGGTGCTGTGTTGTTTTTTTCGATCATGTCAACCTTATATTAGTTCAAACAGTGAGGCCCTGGATTCAAGGGCCTCACTTGTTTGAGCACTGAGGCCTTGCAATCCAGGGCCTCAGTGCCGAAACAAGGTTGGCACGATGGTCAAACTTTCTTGGGGTTTGGTTGCTTGAAAGGCACTGAGCCCCTGGAATCCAGGGCATCAGTGCCGAAACAAGGTTGACACGATGGTCAAGACTTTCTTGGGGTTTGGTTGCTTGAAAGGCACTGAGGCCCTGGAATCCAGGGCATCAGTGCCGAAACAAGGTTGACAGGATGGCACAAACTTTCTTGGGGTTTGGTTGGCTGACACTGTGTGAAGTTTCGGGGTTTAGGGTCTGTCAGGAGGGAAGCCTCTTTTCCACATTCAGTACAAATGGTTTTAGGCATTTGTTCTCCAAGTGTGTTTGGCTTTGCACCAGACAGGATGGAAAGCTGGTCATCCTGCGCACCATGGCACAGAAGTTCCTTCACGGGGGGCAAGAGTATGGGCCGGAGAATGCCGAGAAGTGCATGAAGCTGATCCGAGAGCACAACGAACATTTCGGCCTTGCAAGCGATTATCTGTTTGAGAAGATCGGTGCGGAGAAGCCAGAAGAGCAGCCCATGAAAAGGCTGAGGCTTGCCCCATCCGAGCTGGACGAGAAAAGCATCAAGGAGCTGCCAAATGTCGCCTGCCTTGCTCTTTCAGCGACCCTCGACCTGTTGTCTGCCGACGAGGGCAAGAAGCTGTACATGATTGCATCCGAGAAAACGCAGCTTCTTCGTCACAGGAGTATGTTCCTTGACCGCAACTTTGGTTTTCAGACTCGTGTGTGTTGGTTGCCTCCTGTGTCTCTTTCGCTGGCACAGGTTCGGATTCGGCAGTGGCGAATGGAGATGGGAAGCTGAAGCGTTGGAAATCCAGAACATGCAGGACGTTGACCTGAGGTACATCCAATTCCACAACTCGAGCGACACCCTGGTGCTGGTGGAGAAGAAAGGCCTGGCGGAGCACATCGCAGCCGAGATCCCCGTCAAAAAAAGTCATGACGATGGAGGATCTTCGAAAATGCTTGCAAGATGTCGGCGAGATGAATGTGGAGCCGGTGCAGGATATTGCACAATATTCATAACTTATAATAAATAATTATTATAAAATAATAATTTTTAAATATTATAGAAAGCGTCTCTCTGTGTTTTTTCTCTTTCTCTCCGTTGGATTTCTGTTGAGGATGACCGGTCCGCCTTCCGGGTGTGCATCTGGCTCAGCCTTGACATCTTCCTAAAGAACGTATCTGCACTTCATTGTGTGGTGCGGTATTTAGGACATTTACCTTGAGGAGATTAGAGTGTTTCAAGCAAGCGATTGCCTTGAATACATTAGCATGGAACAATAGGATAGGACCGGTTCTTGTTGAGGAACTTAATCTACGCTAAACACAAAATCCTAAACCTTAAGCTCACGGTTTTGGGGTTGAGGTTCAGGGTGTTAGGGTTTGAGGGTTTAGGGTTTTATGGTTGGGGGATTAAGGCTTCGGATCTAGGGCCCTAAACCCTAAACCCTAAACAATGAACCCCTAAACCCCTAAACCCCTAACCCCTAAGCACGCCACCAATGGACCAAGTCTAGGGCTTCTTCTTGATCCAGGTTTAAGAAGTCCTCGAGCCCCCGAAGCTCCAAAAAGCCCTAAGCCCCAAGTCCGTAAACTCCTTCAAGCTCCCAGAAGCCCTAAAACCCCTGACGCCCCCGAATTAAGCCCTCTAAACCCTAGTGCCCTTTTCAATGTTCACATCCACTGGCAAAGCGTCCCTGGTCACTGGGCTAAGGCCTTTCAGGAACGATCCTTCAATCCCCTTCCACAGGTCGATCTTCTTCCCGGTCTTGACAAAGCGCTCAAAGGACGTAGACCAATTCTCGTTTTCCTTCGCCATCAAATGGTCCAACTTCACCTCCAGCTCCCTAGCACCCTTTTCCAGCTCACGAATCCTCTCCGCCTCAATCTGATCGAAAAGGTTTTGTGCCTGAGCCAAGTTGAGTTCCGGGCATCCCGACCTCAAGGTTGTCTTTAACACCCCAAGAGTTGGGTGTCTCATCCTCAGCCCCTTTTTTCCCCAATGAACTTCACACCCAATCTTCACTAAGTCGCCCATCGGAAGGAGGGACTGTATATCCAACGACGAGGCCAAGATCGATCCTGCACTGTTCTGGTAGAGCTGGGCACTCTCGTTGTTCGCCAAGACCACGTTGACCTTTGAAGCTGAACTCCACTCCTCTTCACCCTTAGGCTGTCTCATGATGTTCGTGGCACCAGAGTCGATGAGCACGTTGGGGGGCTTCAGGGCTTCCTGGAACACTCGCTTGTCCATAAAGGATTTCAGCTTCCCGAAGTCGAAATCATCGGTCACCCTCAAAGCCCTCAACCTCAACTCATCAAGCTGTCGCTGTAGACCTTCCAGTGTTGTTCGACCCTCTGGCGAATTCCCTTGTCCCACCAACGATCTCAACGCCTGGGCTGCCTCCGACACCGCAGCATGCATTTCTCTAGATCCTGATCCCGACACAGTAGAGGTCAATGTCGAGGAAGGTGAAGTTGGCTGAGGCTCGGGTTCCTGAGGCGTCGAGGTGGATTGGATCCCATCTTGAGGAAGAACTTCAGCTTTAGCTGTAGTCGTAGGCTTCGAAGGAGAACCTTTCGGCCTTGCACTAGGGTCAGACTTTGCCTTCGGGGATGGGCTTTGCTTCGTAGGACATGCTGCAGCGAAGTGACCTTCACCTCCACATTCAAGGCATTTGTCCCTCTTCGTAGTTCCTTCGAAAGTGTGTTTGAAGCGACAATTTCGTCCAAAGCGACACCCTTCTGGAACCTTTGCAAACCACTGGCACAATCGCTGGTCGCCCTCCTTTTGCTCAGACCCGTCTTGCTTGCCCTTGCCCTTTCCTTTACCCTTTCCCTTTGACTCTTCAGGTCGGAAAGGCTTCAGCTTGGTATCGCTCTGCTGTGGGGCTGCCTTCGCCGGGGTCGGTGTCTGCTTAGCGCCTGCCATAGAGAGCAACTCCATCTCAGCTCGAAGATGTTGATGGTAGTGCCTTGTGGTTTCCAGGTTCGGATTTGTGTCAACCTGGAGCTTGTTGCGCATGAGGTTCGTTCTGAACTCCGACTCCGGAAACTTGGACAACACCTCACCCACGATCAAACCCAAGCCTCGGGTGAGCACGACTGGATCAGGGCACACCAATGACAGCTCTTTGGCTCTTGTAACCCACTTTTCCCACTGCCTCAACGACTTCGCAGCGGAATCAGGATCACTGCACTTTGCCGGCTCCGACAATGAACGAAGGATGTGGGTCTTCTCCTTCTCGCCACCCGGGGCATACAGGTGAAGACACGATAGATGATCCCCAAAGTGCTCTTTGCACACTGCCTTGAAACCATCTCTCGTTGAATCTCATCAGGAAGAGCACTCAGAATCATTCCAGCTGCCCTCATATTTACCCGGGAATACTTCCCGAGCTCCAAGTCCCCAGGAGAAGGATCCTTGAGGAGAAGGCGGTCGTACGGAGTGCTATTGACCCACTGTTGATACATGTCCTGGGCCCTCGTCTTCACCGCCTTCCACCACACCGCACTGGTGTCGCTGATGTCTGACATAGGACTGTCAATCAGTTCCACCCAGTCCTGAACCGCCACAGCGCTTTCCGGCGTTCCTGGAGGTCCCAAAACCGCCAGGGTCGTTACTCCCGGCTTGACTTGCTCTGGGGTCTCATCCTTCCGATTGAGCATCGCCATCTGTGCCTGCTGGAGCTGTGCCATCCCTGCCACCAGAGTGTTGAGCAGGTCTCCACCTCCAAATCCTTGTTCCTTGCCTCCAGCACCTGCACCACCCCCCGGTTCTTCGGGTGATTGGGAAGGTTAATAGAATAGATTGAATAGTTTGAATAGTTTGAATAGTTTGAATAGTTTGGGGCCCCAGGCCGGGCCCCCAAACTATTCAAACTATTCAAACTGTTCAAACCCCTCCCCTCTCCTCCCAGGGACCCCCCTAAACTATTCAAACTATTCTAACCCCCCCCCCTTCTCCTCCCAGGGACCCCCCAAAACTATTCAAACTATTCAAACTATTCAAACTATTCAAACTATTCAAACTATTCAAACTATTCAAACTATTCAAACTATTCAAACCCCGGGTTTGAATAGCCCCAGTTGGAAAACTAGGGACCCCCCAAAACTATTCAAACTATTCAAACTATTCAAACTTTGATTCAGGCCGGAAAACTATTCAAACTATTCAAACTATTCAAACCCCCGGGTTTGACCCCCCAAAACTATTCAAACTATTCAAACTATTCAAACTATTCAAACTATTCAAACTATTCAAACTATTCAAACTATTCAAACTATTCAAACTATTCAAACTAATAGTTTGAATAGTTTAGGGCCCCAGGCCGGACCCCCAAACTATTCAAACTATTCAAACCCCCCCCCCTCCTCTCCTCCCAGGGACCCCCCAAAACTATTCAAACTATTCAAACTATTCAAACTATTCAAACTATTCAAACCCGAGGGTTTGAATAGTTTGAATAGTTGGATAGTTAGGGCCCCAGTTCGGACCCCAAACTATTCAAACTATTCAAACCCCCCCCCTCCTCTCCTCCCAGGGACCCCCCAAAACTATTGGAAAACTATTCAAACTATTCAAACTATTCAAACCCCCAGGGTTTGAATAGTTTGAATAGTTTGGATAGTTTAGGGGCCCAGGCCGGACCCTCCAAACTATTCAAACTATTCAAACTATTCAAACCCCCAGGGTTTGAATAGTTTGAATAGTTTGAATAGTTTGAATAGTTTGAATAGTTTGAATAGTTTGAATAGTTTGAATAGTTTGAATAGTTTGAATAGTTTGAATAGTTTGATTAAGTTTAGGGCCCCAGGCCGGACCCCCCCCCAGGGTTTGAATAGTTTGAATAGTTTAGGGCCCCAGTTCGGACCCCCAAACTATTCAAACTATTCAAACCCCCCCCCTCCTCTCCTCCCAGGGACCCCCCAAAACTATTCAAACTATTCAAACTATTCAAACCACCAGGGTTTGAATAGTTTGAATAGTTTAGGGCCCCAGGCGTGACCCCCCAAACTATTCAAACTATTCAAACCCCACTCCCCCCCCCCCCAACAAAAGGACGAATCATCACATTATACACAAAGGTTCCTGCCTCATATATATATATATATATTTACATAGAAGTATACGTGTACGTCATTGTCGAGGAGTTGCTGTGGGGCACTGCCCTCACTGGTGTCACTGAGTCGCTGCTGGAATTAAATTGCAAGTCCTTATATCAGTGTCACATCAAAGCCTTCGTTGGGCAGCCACTCTGAAATGACGGGTGGCGTCCTGCCTCCCCTCAGCAACATCTTGAAACTCTTGGAATCGGAGGAGACACTCACACACACACAGACAGACAAACAAACAAACGGAGACACACACGGAGAACGCGCACGCTGACACACCAACACGCAGAGAAGGGGCATGACAGACAGAAAACTATAAACACATCGGTAGTTGTGCATGGACACGGGGTGCGGCCCAGTGGCTCGTCTTCTCTGCTCTCCTCAACACAGAATGTCGACATGTCTTCAACAATGCTGGAGGTCAGGCACGCTAGGTATTAGCATGTGTCCCATGACTCTTCACCGAATCCGATGATAATCCCATATTGCGGCAAGCTGCTCTCGCTGCGGACATGTCGGCTGGAAGATATTCTCCTTCTCTTTCGAACCTGTCCTGCCTTAGCTACAGAAAAGGAAGCCGCGGAAAAATGGAATGCTTCGCCTCAAACCCCACGTGCCAAAACATCCCAAGCTTACAAGCCCTAAGTCGTGCCAACTTCAATCACTTCTGTCCACCCTTACAAACATAGCTTAGCTTGAAGGCTGCCAGCGCCAGCTCGGGGTTCAGCTAAGAATCTTCCTCGGTCCGGATCTTGCCACGGGAGGTTCTCCTCTCCTGCAGTCGTGTTTGCTTATAAGTTGACTCGCTGACAGCTCGGCCAAACCCGGCGAGGCTGTTGCTGCTTTTGCCACTCAGCTGCTTCACACAGCGGGGTCCACATGGGTCCACATTGGCAAAAGAAAATCGAAACACCCACCAAGCGGACTTCAAAAATCCATACACAGACCCATATCATACCTGTCATCAAGTCCAAAGTAAAAACTAGGATTCCGATGGGCACGGGTGCAACAACGTGATAGGCCAGGGGAGCACTGCCGCCTACTCCCGAGTGTGAGCTTCTACTTCAAACAGCAATCTATGCAAGACCCTCACGTCAGAGCGAAGTTTTCAATGCAGTGCCTCCCCGAGAACTTAAGTAAGTAGTAATTCCAGTGCCGTATTCCTCTTCCTCCGTCAAAAAAGATTGCAGTTTACAGAGTCCATGGACATATGCGGAAGAGCCCGATGTTTTCCAGAAGTGAAGAGCAAATGTACCACGGAAAATGAGCTGCTGGTGTGCCGAAGCAGTCTTTGTATGACAGGGGGACGTCCACAGAATCATGATGTGTAAATAATTTTCTTGTTGACCACCCCATGGCTTCCTCAAAGGAAGGCACCAATGATCCTCGTTTTCTTGGAAGGAGAACACTCGATTGGGCAGCTGCGGGGGAGTAATTCTGGGTTGATGGCTCATCTGCACACTCCTAACATGAAATCCGACTTCGCCCAACCCTGAAGGTCGCACCTGCCCACTCCCCAAGAGTCCCTCGAGCCTGTCTCTCGCGGCTGGCAGCTTGCCCGAGATCGCGCTCCTCTCCGCGCACCTGGGCTGAGTCAGCAGGTTCTACTGGCTTCTGTAGTGAATTCTCGGTGGGACAACGGGGTGGTACTCAAATTTCTGAAACATGACAAACGCGCAAACATTTGCCAAGTCGAGGCAAGCTGGCCGATTTCTCGCCATTAGCGGCATGGGCAGCCTTGCTGACTGAAATGGCAGATGAACTGGCAAAGCTGTGGTGGCTGCCATGTTCCAAGATTGAAGCAGCTTCCACGGGAAGCTTCTGCTGCTGGAAGAACTGCAAGTGCGAACTGGTCCCTAATGCTACGGTAAGGCGAGCGTCTCGTTTTGGAGGTTCTTGGCTTGTACTTGGCTGCGGCTGGCTTTTCGCCCGAGCCTGTGACCACACAAGAGCGGCTTTGATTCCCACCGAGCGCCCATCTATCAACCGCGCCTTGGATTTACGGGCCCTTTGTGCACGCTTCTTCTCGAGTTCCTCATACTTGTCACGAACTTGCTGGTAGCCTGCCGGGAGATGCAATCAAGTGTTTTGACAAGCGGTGTGTGCAATGTGCCGTGAAAGGAAACTCTTGGCACCTTCATGCACGCGAAAAGTCAAATGTGCTTTGTACTCCTCCTCGTCCAGGTACCCCATGCCACAAACCTCACACGCTTGCGGCTGCAGCTTCTCCGCCGACTTCCGCCTCAGGGAAGCAGTAGACGCGACAACCTCACACAGTGCAGCTCAAAAAGCCGTGTTTTAGCAGTCTTCTTCTGCATCTAAAGTGCATCTCAAGCTTTTGCAGCGAGTCAGCTTCTGCACTAAGCTCGCGAGCTTGCCGACGAAGTGTTGATCTCGGCTAAGGAAAGCCACGGGGGGGGGGGGGGGTCAAGCAATAGCAAAAGGGTGCGGAGCCAGGACGGTATGTATAGCAGGCGAGCCATCAGTCGTACGTTCAACGAACGCCGATACCCGTCACAACATCATCAGGACTGCACAGACGCAGTCACGCGGCCTTTGATCAGCCCCAGTGAACATAGCCCTTGCTTTTCATGTTTGAAACAATTCAATTTCCTGGCTGAGTGTCGACATGTTGTTGTAGCCCCCAGTAGTCAACGCCATTGCCTGCAGCTGTGGCTTGGAAAACAGTTCGTCAACAACCCAGTCGCCCACGAATGCTCACAACTTAGGCTTCGCATTCCAGGTAGCGCACATCCAGATCTTCTGATCGCTTTGTCTTGAATGCTGCCTGAGGACGTGCACTCGCATATCCAGCTGGTGGTGGCGCTGAAGCCCGTAAAATTGAAAGCGACACAGAGCGTGTGTGCCAGCAAGTCCAGCTATCGAGATGTATAATATACGAAGTTTTCGTGGGCAATCACAAGCATACTGGACCCATGAAGCCCCAAATAAAGGCCGTATAGAAAAGGGCTAGTAGGCATTGCTCATTGTCAACATTGAAAAACTCATTTCCGCCCTTTTTCTGGTCATTCCCCTGTCGAATGGAAACCACCCCTTTGCAACAGGCTTCGCAGTTCGCCTGGATTACCCTTAGATCCCTTAGATCCCAACCTCCTCGACTGGGGAAACCACCCCTAAACCCTAAACCCTAAACCCTACACCCTCTGAACCCTGAAGGCGACCCTCGGCCTCTTCCCTCATTGCTTTGAGCTTCTCGGCCACCTCCTCTGACAGCACCCGTCGCCTCGGGTCGTCCTTGAGGCGCTCCAACTCTTTGCGGCTGAAGGTCTCGAACTCCTGGGCAGGGCCCGTAGTTTAGGGTTTAGGGTTTAGGGTTTAGGGTTTAGGGTTTAGGGTTTAGGGTTTAGGGTTTAGGGTTTAGGGTTTAGGGTTCGTAGTACCCCATGGTCACATGGGACGCTTCTGAAAGTTATGGTCCCTTTTTGGGGACCCGTTTATTAGGGGGCACCTCCTACTAAGGACGTCCCCCAAAAAGGACCACGCTTTAGAGAAATGACCACATACGAGTAGGTTGTTTACAGTCAGTTTTGCAAAGAAGTTGTGCCACCTGGATGGCGCAAGATGGATCTGAAAAGCAGTGTGAAAGGATGCCTGGTTTGAGCTACTTCCCAGAGTGCCCATACCCCTTAGTTAGGGAATATACCTTAAATAATATGGGAATCCTTAATCACATGACTTCAGGCATATTCCTTAAGGAGTATTGGGCTCTTTGGGTTGTGATTGCACCCAGGGCTCTGCCAACACTTCCTCGCATTGATTGAAGCACTCGTCCTCCTGTGCGTGCCCGACATCCCATGGGTTTGGAGTTTAGGGGTTTCTTTCGCTCCCGCATAGCTGGCCGAACCGCGGGCAGGGATGTAGGGTTTAGGGTTTAGGGTTTAGGGTTTAGGGTACTGGAACTGGCATGCTCAGAAACTTCTGACGGCTGGCAGAAACCGTCTTCTTAATGCCCAGGCGGCATATTCCATTCGCGTCTCGCTCTGCTCTGCACCATCTGCGTGCTGAACAAATCGGTCCTTACGGTACATGTGAGACACAAGTGCGTGCCTTGACATCCGTAGGATGATGCTGCTACTAATGAGACCAGATGCCCGAATGATGTCGGAGTGTATCTTCGAGCACATCCTCAAATCGCGTTTCTGGATTCCACCAAGCACGGCCTTACATCCATAGGCTCGTGCTGTCAAGCGTGGCAGTGGGGTCTGGCCACTACTACAACATGACTCACCCACCCGCCGGTGGAACAACACCTACCGAAGGCCCGAATATCCTAGAGCATTGATTGCGACGGCACCCTGCAGACTAAGCCTAAACCAAGAAATGGCAAAAGAAAACATTGAGAAAAAAGAAACTTTAGCCCAGCACAGCATGAGGAATTGCTGAGGTGAGAGAGGGGGCTGTGCCATCTCAGATGGGAGCCTTGTCGTAGGGGCACAAACCAACCAAAAAGCTTTTGCAAACCTTGGAGGGCCACAGTCGGATAGAACTCACAGCGAATTGCGTGGGCTGCCTGAGACCCCTACGCGTCCCCAAGCGTCTAGGCCCATGACAGTCTTGTCTTTCCAGTCATCTGACAGCTGTTTGCCTTTTTTGCCTGGCAAGCATCGGCCGGCTTCCACATGCATGGCCGCCCTGGCCCTTTCAGAGAGAAACTCCCTGACGATCGGCGCTACAAGTAATTAGGTATACGAACACAGTCTGCAAGTCTGCCCAAGGAACCTACATCTCGTTGAGGACCCATGAGGGCATCGAGCATCGCGCGTGCCTCGTTCATGCCTGGGCCGAGCGAACAGCGCGCACTCAAGGGCTGCATTTGCGGCACGGGCATCTGCTACTGCTACAGTGCAACGCTCTGAAAACCCTGCAATGCAGACAGCGCAAGCATGCACCGAACCAAGCGTCTGTCAGTCCTGCTTGCGGCTCACAGGCTGGGGCCGCTAGGCCACCAGAGAGCCCAGTTGAAGGCAGCGGCACCAAGTCACGCCATGGTAGCCGGACTTTGAAGTACACTTGCCGCCCAGAATCGCTCAGTAGCTACAGGAACTGAAGGGAGCTGAAGGGCTGAAATAGCCGTCTGCTGCAAGCCTCTCTCTGCGGGTCATCGAAACATCTGGCACCACAAGCCACTCGGAACAACCCCTCCCTCAGCAAGCCGCACAGAAACCGCTCCTGATGTGTTGCTTTGACAACTCCTGTTCAAATAAGTGGGGCGCAGGTAGCAGCAGCTACGGTACCCGCGACCAACGGCTGCGCCGGTAACCCGAGTTTCGAGATAGTCGGGGATATGCTCGGCTGCAGGGCGCTGCCTGGAACAAATATTCGAAGTCTACCTCTTCAACATCCTGGATGCCAACATCATCCTTCACCTGGCTGCAGACGGGGCTCTAGTAGGGCTAGTTGTCCCCCCCCCCTAAGTACCTCTTCACAAGGGCCCAAGTGCATCCCAACAGGGGCTGGCTCTTCCCGAGTATCTTAAAGGGTACTTGGGGTCTAGGTCCAGGTTGGGTCTGTGCAGATCAGGGGCAGATTTCATGGCCGTCGGAAGAGCGGGATCACCTGAAAAAGGGCGAACCAATTGGTGCGCTGCATGCCGCTACTATGCACCGGAAAGTATTTTATACACAATACAGTATTGTTCTTAATGCGAATATTGTTCATTAATATACACACATATTCTACTGGCACGCCATGACTGCACAAACGAGTGACTAGCAGCAGCACAACCCGAACCCTCCCTTCCTGAACGATCCTTCCGCACCGAAGCTTTGTGCAATCGGGGGTCCCATCTTGATGTGGCCTGTGGAACAGTTCCACTTGCCACCAAAGTGTCGCTTCTTCGGCGAGCGTTGCCTTACAATTCGGATATATGGGGGTGGTTGCTTGCCACCTTCGA
The DNA here is from genome assembly GCA_905221605.1 of Symbiodinium natans. Lineage (NCBI taxonomy): Eukaryota > Dinophyceae > Suessiales > Symbiodiniaceae > Symbiodinium > Symbiodinium natans. Next base: position 2,807,382 of record CAJNDS010001112.1, read on the forward strand.
AAGCAGTGTGAAAAGTAGCGGCATGTGATAAGCTCATGTAGCCTCACATGGCCTGCCATAGCCTGTAATTGTCCGCTGCTTGCCGAGAAGCTGGATGAGAAAGCGGCCACCCTCTATGTCGAAGACCCAGACCTGACTGTCTTTGGCCCCCCACACACCCGCTCACGCACTTTGCTTAAGGAAGTCCGGCTTCCTTCTACGCGCGTGTGTGCAGGACTGAGTGGTCCTAAGGGTGTTTACGCAACTCAGAACAACATAAGATGGGAGTACAGGATAGGATGCCATCCCTTGTCAAGAGGACGCGTCAAAAAATGACTGTGCAAACGCAGGACGCTCTGCAGCACACAGGAGGAAAACTGGCCACGGTCATCTTCGACCAAGTTACGTGCACAGCACGATGCCATACGCTCCTTAGGCCATTCACACACTCTTAAACTACTCCTGCTAGTCAGTTCAAGGATTGACACCGGTCCTTTGACGCCATCTCAACCAGACCAAGGAGCTCATTGTAGGCTTCGATTCTTCTGCATGGATCCACAATTACCTAGTGTCGAAGGCTTCAGAGCTGTCTCGAAGGGGGCTTTGGAGCTCCAAGCCCGTCGACGCCCCTCAACCCAACGACTCGGACAGGTTGCATTCAGGTCCTGCGCCCTGTCCAACATGGAGATGTCTCCAATCCTGTCCAGCAGTTGCTGACTTTTCTTGTTGTGCCGCTCCTGACAGGGATGGCAGTATGTATCCACATTACGCCGCGCTGCCTCTGATATCTGAGCAACGGATCGCCACTGCACTGCGAACCAGATTGAACCAGCACATCATCGGGACTAACTATCCACACTGGAAGCATAGGTTTCATCGGAGAGGGCTGCCAAAAAGGCCAGCTACAGTACCATCCTCATCGGAGTCCACTTTGGGCAACATTTCCAGGTAGGTGCGAATCTGTTTGTGCAGGAAGTGGAAGAGTCTCCGCCTTGCACAGCCGAGCAAGTGCATCTCTCCCTCCATAAAACGTGTGTCTCAGGCGTGGCAAGCGACGCTCCTGACTGCGAACAACCGGAATTACACCAAGATGGGCATTTCCCCAAATGGGGGTACCCCCTTTTCTAACCCTTACTTAAAGGGACCCCCAAAAAGGGGTACCCCCATTTTCAGAAACCGCCAAGTCCTTCCTTTGCAACTTCCTGAGGCCCGGGCGAGTACTCCGGCGCTGCCACGAGAACGAAGCTCGGATCCCTTGGGGCTTCCACCCTCACCGCTACCCCCCCCCAGGCGACTCGCATGGTCTCTTAACGACTGCAGGCGCGGCATTGTGGGGGGATTTCCGAATTGGGGGGGTACCTTATTGAGGTCCTTAATTCTGAGGGGATCCTACTTTTTTTGGTCATCTATATTGGGGGCCCCCTATTTTCGTAAACCCCCATATCCGGTAGGTCCCTACGGCGCTGCTTGGGGAAGTCCTTGAGAGCCGGGCTGAGTTTGGTAGGCCTGCTCCAGCTCCCCGACACCTGCAAGCCAGAAGGCCCCTAAGCTCTGACGCAGTGTGGAGGGTTCAGCATGGCGATGAAGCACCGCAACTCCTCCCACGTCAGAATGAGCAAACGATACCGTGCCTATGTACTTCAGCTCTGAGGCTTCCTTGATGTCCTGGGCAACCAACCAGCAATAAAGGGGGCTATACTGCAGGGTTTAGGGTTTAGGGTTCAGGGTTTAGTTTTGCCACCCGCCTAGCTGAGCCCAGAGGGCCACTCTGCAGGGACAAGTCGGGGATACGGTCGGCGTGCTTCGCGTTTGAGAGAGGGGCGGGAATATCAACAAAGGGTTTACTATTTAGGATTTTTGTTTGGCCACCGCACGGGTTTAGGGTTTAGGGCAACTTCTGGCCGACTCATGCCCGAATGCCAGATCTCTATTGAATCTCCCTGGCAGGAGATGATGTAGAAGCATGCAGAAGCGCTTTCGAAAGCTCAGGAAATGTCTCGAAACCTCGTGCCTTGGATATAGAGACTGGGATCAGGGGATCAGAAGCCCTCCTCGCAAACTTCCACGGTTGTAAGGCGTAGTTTTGGCGTGAGATGATGGCGCATTGCGTGGGGTGGCAACGGCGTTTTTGATAGTAACGGCCAGCTGGTAGGGCTGAGGCTGAGCCCTTCCGCTACCAGCAGTTTGCAGGTCTGTGAATTCTGCCCTGAACTGCCGTTCGCCATCGTGGAGCGCTTTCGGCAGACTGACAGTCTGAAGACTAGGCGTCCAGTCCAGATTCCACTCAGTTCTACAAGCCTTTGCTGTGGGTCAAGAGCGCAAAAAAGAATCGAGGTGGCGCTTGTGAGCTCAAGTGGCCGAGGCGGGCGTGCGAAGACTTTATCTGCCCTTGCATGCCTTCGGGCGCTAAGCGCGCCGCATAGAAGATCTTGCGCAGCTCCGGGGGCTTCTTCCTGTCACAGCAGTTCGCATTGTGGAAGAGATGCACTATGTGCTGAACGTCAGAAAAAAAGATTCAAGGACTGCAGGGGCCAATGTGCAAATATGTAAGAATCGTAACGAACGGAGAAGATTGAAGAAGCATAACAAACTGCTGGAGAACCCTCGCATGCGCCGCACGGTAGCATGTATGTCCACATGTTCAAGCCAGGTACCAGAACACACACCGCACCCCAAAACCCTAAACTCAGCAAAACACCGGAGTCTGTCTGGCTCTCAGAATGAATCACACCCCGAATACCAGCCGCTAGCCCGGACGCTTTCAGATTTTGTTTCTTTTTTTTACGTTGCGGCCATGGCGCAGCGACACGACGTAGACATCGATCCTTGGAGCACCAGTTGTGCAGCTTCAAACCCAGGCTTCGAGGTTAAGGCCGAACGCAGGTAACGCAGGAGTTGCAAACATGGACATGGACCCAGTACAAGGGCCATATGGGCATTTCCCAAACTAGGGGTACCCCTTTTATACCCCACAGAGAATAGAGTCCCTTTAAACCCCCAAGAAGGCCCCCCCCCCCCCCCCGTTTTTCGGAAACCCCCATATGGGCTCATGACCACAGGATCTTCATTGGCCCCCCAAAGAGCACACAGCACCCTAAACCCTAAGCCCTAAGCCCTAAACCTTAAACCCTAAGCCCTAAGCCCTAAACCCTAAACTTGCCCTTCCGAGGTGCCACTGCCGCAGCGTTTCACCCTTGAACTCAGAAATTTCTTTGCAGCCTTGGGGGCCGGGTATGTCCACTGCTGTATGCAGAGTTCATGGCCGGTGGCATACAAGAGCTGGGCCAATATTGCAAATGCGAGGGGCTGAACACAAACTCGTACTTGTGATCCTCAAACTTCATCCCGGACTCGGCATCCAGATGCTTCTTGCCTCAGATTTGAAGGCCTTCCGTCATTGAGCCTTGACCATGACAGGCCCCTTGCCTCGTCACCTGAGCCTGCAGCTACTCTCTCCCCCAAATCGGATACCCACAAGAAGTCCCAAAACATGGTCATACATAGGGAATTCGCAAACTCTTTTTCAAACCCGTGCTATGCAACTGCCTGAAACGGGCATGCGTCAGCGCATACAGCGCCATCAGACCGATGGAAGGAAGAGCTCCCAGAATAAGGATTATCCTATTTTGGGGATTTTCAAGGGTCCCCCACCCCCCCCCTCCCTTCTTTGGAAATACCCATATTCTCGGAATTGCAAAAAAAGGTGGAAGGAATAAGGGGGTGGATTCTTGGTGCTCCTTGCCAGGGCACAAGCTTCCAAGGAGGGCATCCCAGACCTCGGCCAAGCACTTCCGCCCGTACTTGGGCAACCCCGTGTAAAGCTTAAGAGAAATGCTTGTATAAAAGAATGATTAAGAATGTTAATATGTGAAAATTATTTTCAGTATTAGGAATTAGTATTTTCAATTATTTTTTGATATTCTTGATAATATGAATTAACAATAGTATTCACGCGCAACATTTATCCTCATGCTACCGAACAATATCTTGCTAATGTTCATGAGAACATTAGCTCATCAACAAAGAGCTGTTTGCATCCCTGGGCCAAGTGGGTGCTCGCGGCCTTTTTTGTGGAGCAGGTCGCATCTCGTCGCCCCAAAGTGAAAACAATTACGCTGAGGGCGCCCGGAACAGATCTACTCCGAGTGAGGCTGAATAGCGCAAAAGAACAAGAATCCCCTTCCATCGCCAACCCTTCTTCGCTAGCTACAAGTCTTAGCCCTCAGCGGCTCCCATTGAAGACCGTCTCCCCGCAGCCGGTCGCAGAACATTAGCTGAAGCAGTGCCTCGGCAGCCTGGTGCATTCCTGCACACCGGCGCCTAGCATGCTGGGCATTATCTAACAGAGAATGTATTTACAAAGCTCGAAGACACTCCTGAGCTGGGGCAAGGTTGTTGCAAGCTCAGAAGCACACAGCGCACTCAAAGAGGGTGAGGATGACCTGCAGATTGGGCACAAAGACTTGCACTTGGCTAGCAAGTTGTTCCACTGTCTTTTCTAAGAACCTCAAGCCTCAAGAGTATACCTAAGCCTTGAATCAACTTCCTTGAGCACAGGACATGCTACTCCCGAAACCTTTTCAGATTGAAGCTTGGAAGCCTTCTGGGTCGGCACCAGCTTCCAGGAGGCTGCTGGAGCTGAGCGAATAATACTGCCTCGCGAGCTACCAGGTGCTGTCGCAGGTGCCAATACATCAGCAATAGCTGGGGATGTATGATTCTTTATACTATGTCATTATCTGATTGTACCATAATATCTTCTTATCTTATGTTTGAATTTGAGGTTGTTGAGCCCTGTGCCCAAGCCTCCTTCTCCGGAATCCTCCAGCATGATGGCGTGTCTCTGGTTCGGCATCTGCGAAACGGGCACCGGCGGACACCTTGACGTCCAGCGACTTGAAGAAGCCTGGGAGTTTACGATATTAGGGGTACCCTATTAGAAGGGGATCCTACTATTTGGGGGGGTTATCTTAGGGGTCCCTTACCCCCACCTCGCACTCGCCAGCTTCTAACGGAGGCAACTGTTTCGAATGACTCCGAGTCCTTTAAGTGGTGCAGGGCTTTGGGCACCTTCACATGCTGATGGTTTGACAAGGCCGGTCAATGGATGTGTCAGATGGCTCTCAGCTCCCACTCTTGACTGTACCGCAGCATGAGCCCTCAAGCACGAATGCAGCAAGAGTCGATACAGATACGCCGCAGACACGAAAGCCACAATCCTTGCTGCACAAAACTCAGCAGCAACGAACTGTGCCCACGGACGCTTCGGTATACATGCTTGCTCTCCTTTCTCAAAAGCATCATCCTTTTCAGCCAAGGCTCAGGTAGCCAATAATAAGCAGCCAAAAGTAAAGGTAGCCATTTGTCCACAGCAGCTCGGGAATTGCTGGGCGCCCAGCTTCATCCACAAAGTTCATGCCGTAGACACCACACAGGAATTGTGCTGGGCAGAAAATGGTTGTCACCAGAGTGAGAACCTCAGGAAGACTTTATATGTACATAATATACTCAAATCAAAATATACATATATATATATACACAATATGACATATACTACAATAGAACACAGAATACAATCGAGTATAATACCTGCGTCTGCACTCCGAGGCTGATCCTGTGCCAACTAGGTTGCGCACGAAGAGGATGTTGTTCAGGCGGTCTGCTTGCTTGGCGCGAAGCATCTCCTGATCCCGAAGGAGCTTGTCCTGCTCTTGTTCGGCCAGCCGGTCATGCATTTGCTGCAGGCCTTAGATGAAGCTCGCGCTGTCAACTGTGCGAAGTACTGACGCTTCGGCATGCATATGGCAAGGATGAGCAGGCTGGCCGAGATGCCGATGCACTTTTCGGCCAGGCGCCCAGAATCATCACGAGCTTCTTCTAAGTGGTCCACGACGTCACTGAGGTAGCTGAACATGCCTGCAACTGCCCGCAACACGTGAAGCTGCCTAGTATGATTCGGAGATCTCTGAACCTGCACGACACCTGTGGAACTGAACGGAACTGTACAATGTTCCCAGGAACACAACGTGGGGCCTTCAGAGAAGTCCTCATCGGCGAGCAATCGGCGCACCACGCGCTGCAGACTCTTGCCACGACGATCGACTAACGCCAATTGTGTGCGGATTGTTGCTGCCTCTTGGCCAGCCGAGTCGACCCTGTTCGCTTCGGTTGCATCCTGCTCCAGAACTTGCAGCCGATTTCCAAACGCACGTACCACGTCGCTGATCTCGTCTGCACAAATATCAAGGACAGCGTGCACGAAGAAATTCGCACGCCGCTCACGCAGGCGCGACATCGGCTGGCGCAAACGCTTCTCGATCTTCTTGAGCTTCAGCTCGGGCCTTTGCAGTGTGGTGGAGACCGAGGTCGTGCCGGCGTGAGGCCACTCCTTTTCAAAAGACTGATCCTCTTGACAAACAGTGATGACAGTGTCCATGTTGGGCGCGCCTGCGCAAAAAAAGGATACGTGATGTCCCATGACCTCAACTGGCCCATGCTCTTTGCGTTGATGCGTCAGTGATATGCGCTCGATGGTGCCAAAGTAGTGATCTCCATATCGGTCAATCTTACAAGGGTTCTGCTGAATAGTATCCTCAACAGCTAGCGGATGCAAACTGTACTTCACTGCTAGGGCAAGAACCACTGACAGCTCCAGTCCTGTGACGTGCACCCATCGCACCGCAGACTGTATACCATTCGAGACCGTAGGCCTGTGTCCAAAGAAAAACTGCCTGCATTTGTCCTCTGACAATGGTTGCGGCTTTTCTGGCTCGATGCTGCGCACGCTGTAGTCGGTCACCTTCAGGCACTCGATCGCCCGCGGGTGCTGCTCCAAGCCTGTCACCAAACGAGCCAGGACCGTACGGGACACGATTGCCTCGAACTCTTGCAGCTGGAGCCCTTCGCTGGGGTTGCGGGAAACTGCCGCCAATATCTTTTGCCGTATCGGCATCGCCGGCTCTGGCAGCCCATATGCCTGCAAGGCTTTCGCCAGCTGCTTGCCAGTCGCTAAGAGATGCGTTCTGGAACTATGAGCTTCAAAGACCTCGAATATGCGCTCAGGGCTTAAATCGAAAAGCGACTCCAACAGATCCTCTCGGACGTCGTCGTGGCGGTTGTTCAGGCTAGGTCCAACAAGCTGAGTGGCATCGAGAATGCATTGGCAGTCAACACTGGGCTCATCCGAGCTCCACTTGTATAACAAGTCGCACCAGAAGTCCCCGTCCGACTCGACGGTATCGAGGCGGAAGGAGTTCTCTGCTTCTGAAGCAGACTGCTCGCGCTCGAATTCGAACTTAGGTGACCGGATCTCGGAGTCTTCCTCATCTTGTGTATCCTGCCGTTGTAGTCCATAACACTTGGCACGAGACCAGGCCAACACACGGGCACGCTGAACCATTGATAAACCGAGCTGTTGCAAGTCTTCCTCGTCAGATTCGCTTTTAAGGCAAGCAAAAAAGAATGCCTACAACATGCCTACACTGCTCAGATGTCCTATGTTTTGCTCGCACAGGGCGCAGCGAGAGGTCTAAAGCATGCTTGAAAGCAAGACTTGGAGCCATGGTTGTGCCAATTATTACCTCGTTGTGCTGTCATTGCGTGCATCCGAGTTTGCTGGTCTCACGCTTGTGTCACTGATCTCGCTGCGTCCTTGTCAAGGGCGGCTAGGTCCTCCTCCCGACATACTTTCTCCTGGACTGTCCAACGATATTCATGCTGAGGGCTGACAACACGCAGGGTTTAGGGTTTAGGGATTAGGGATTAGGGTTTGGGGTTTAGGGTAAAGACTACTCGTGGCCACAAAACAAGCAGTCCTGTCGCAGGCGTCGGAGGCTGACCTCCATGCTGTCCATGCATGCCAAGCACAGCAAGTTGAGCAGCAATGAATCAATAAACGGTCGCAATGAAAAATAACGCCCCAAGCCCTCACTACTTCAGCCCTGCCTGCGACATGTCGGGGCAAAGCCGTCGCAGCATCTTCTCAGCGCCGTTCTGCATCAAAGAGTCCAAACTGGACGGCCTTTAGAGAGCGCTTCAACTCGTCTTCTCAATCACTCTCACACCCTATCTTTGGGCTTCTCAAGGTTTGCGGGGGACGCATCTTGCAGATTTGAAGGGCACACGAGCGGCAGATATCACATCTGAGCGACTGCATCAGCACGGTCTTCCTGCGGAACCGATTCCTGAACTTCGCAGAGGCTCTCAGATGCTAGAACCCCCTACTATCTGCCCAGCAAGCTCAACACATCTCAGCCCAAGGTCACCCTGCAGCAGCCGAGGCTCGCCATGCTCCTCAATCCAGCCTCACTGGCCTGCCGCCCGATGCAGGGCGCATGCTGCAGCTCGTCGTCGCTGGGACAGGGACTGGACCCCAGCGGGCTGCCCTGTGGCGCGACGAGCTCCGCTTTTCCCACTTTTCCCACTTTTCCAACCGGCAGCATGGCGTCTTTGGGATGATTGCGCCCATGCACACACGCATTTGCAAGAGCAGATATGTGCGTATATATATATACACACAACCACATCGATGAATGTAAACGATTAATATGTATGTTTTGTGTATGTAACAAAGTATGTGTCACAGAGTTTCAATGGCAGAACTCAATCTATGCATCAGCTTTGTTCCCTACTTTCCCCCCTTGATTCTAAGCGGTTTGCCTTCCATCTTCGACTTTTTTTGCATCTCTCAGATCTGGGATCCATTGAGCATGCCATCTTGTGATCTTCATGTTTTTTAAGCTTGTGAGCGCAAACGTCGCGGCCAGGTAGATGCACGATTTCGCTCAGGTTAAGTCGCAGTGTCTGGTCTTAGACTTACCTTTCAGACTCAGTGCGACTGCCTTTGCTAGAGCAAGCGGAACCCCTCCCATCCCAGTGAGTGCAACTTGCAAGTTTAGGGATGCAGTCTTACACCCCATGACAAGTCTGAGATCTAGAGGCTCCCATTTGACATGGCCCATTTGCAAGGTATCTCAAGCATCCTCAGCCCGCCACATGACGAACCCTGACGTGCCTCAGCAGGGCGCTGATGAGGGGGTCTACGATCATCAGGGACCCTGATATAGACCCCCAAATAGTAGGATGCCCGTATCATAAGGACCCTAATATCGTAAAACCCCCATGTGAGAAAAACTCAGTGGATCTGGCATGCCGAGAAGCAATTCCACATCCCCCCGAATCTCTTCTTCTCCTGGCAACTGGCACTTGGCACACTTGCAGAATCACGCGAGTATCTACATGTGGCAAGATTGTGGCAAGCTAAATCTTTCACGGCAAGACCTCGCAGAGCAATACAACAAACATCAACCAGCCAAACTCTGCCGGCTCACCGGGGCCCGCAGCTGCATCAGGACAGCACCTTCGCTGCTGGATGTCTATATGTCAAAACATCAGCGAGCTCCTCCTGCCCTCTCGGACGCAGCACGTGCGCGTTCTAGGGTAATGCCACCAAATCAACCGAGAGGCTGTCCGGAAGGTTCAGCACCCACACGTGCACATATCTGTGCCTCAGCTGGGTTCGACAAAACATCTGCCGTCCTGATATCTGCGAAGCCTTCGCAGCACTGTCTAAACTGAATCCAAATTCCATCCAAGGTTCCACAGGCCTTTCTCGGTGACCGCGCCACGCGTGCGCGTGCCAAAGCAGCTGCCCTGCACACAGCTTCCGCAGCATCCTGTCTCATGCATTAAAGATGAGCTCTCCAGCCTCTGCATCAAGGGTGTCTAGGACTTGGTGGTCTTTGTTTTCCTTGACCTGGGCTGGCATGCGATCCTGATCGCTAGCAAGCACGCGATGAGACTCCGACCACCAGCGTGTCCTCCTCCTCTGCCATCGCCACTGAGACTTCGAGCCTATGAGAGCATGAAGGGCGCGCGCAGCCGCCTCCATACAAGTTGGCTGGACCGTGAAGAAGCGGCGGCGGCGGGATTCTGCAAAGTTCTGCCAACAAAAAAACCTGTAGTGTGTACAGATGCCGACAGATGCTGACAGGCATCAGACAAGACTTCGGTGCTTTCGCCACTCCTTTTGCACAATTGCCGTCGCTCTTTCGTCGACCGCAAGGATCTATGTCAAACAATCGCGAACCTACATCATCCTACGCCGACGGTCGTCGGTAAACCCGTCAAAATCGAGTAGGGAGCTGCACTTTAAAGAGGCAGCCACAGCTGCAAGTGCGGAAACTAGCCAGGAGCCTGCCCGACCTTGGCATGTCGCTAGAAGTCGCCCGAGCACCGATTAAGCGCAAACATCAAGGCCAGGCAGACATTGTGCCCCGAAGCCTCCTCCTGACCTTGAACGCAAACGACCGCAGCATACACCTTCCACACAGACAGTAAAGGGCAAAGGATGAGCAAAACAAGATGGTGATGAGGTGGCTCTGGCCAAAACGATTGCCGAGGTAGGCATCAAGCCGTTTAAATCAGCAGTTGATGTGTTCGACGCGACCACCTCCAACTTCTGGGAAGGCGCTTCGGTGCGTGTCATGCTGACGCAGCGATGTTAACCACTACACGAACCGTTTTCTTAGCTGCTGAGTTCATAGGCCCCCCAAAAAAGGTGCACACTTCCAGTTCTGAAGGGGATGATAGTACCCCAAAAAGTGTCAAGTGCACTTCATTCAGCTACTAAGTTTTTGCAACTGGGCTTGGGGGCGAGCGCTACACAGGGATCCTAAACCCCAAACTTGGCCCTCAACACTGAGCCGCGGCCGGCGCCACACCGCGCAGTGAGGAGACCGCGCTTCAAGGTGGGCCCCCGGCTCTCGCTTAAATCATTTCACTACGATGCGCTTCGCCAACAGTGGGTATTTGGCTGTAGCTCTAGTATTGCCTGATGTGTGGACTTGGCCGATGGTCCAAGCCAGCCACAAGGCATGGCAAGGCTTGCGAGGCGCCGCTTGGACCTGGGGCAGGTCGTAGGACAACCTTAAGCCCTAAGCCCCAAGCCCTTATAAGCCCTAAACTCCTTATAAGCCCTAAGCCTAAGCCAAAACCCCTGTTCTCTCTTGCAGGTTGTCTTTACTTCCTGCATGTCTCCAATGCACAATGCCTGCAAGCCCGATGGCCTCAGGGCCCAGTAGCCCTCGGACACACCTGGCAGCTGCCATGCTCTCGGAGGATGCGCAGGAACTTTCAGGCGAGTTTGAGAGTTCAAGGGCTCTGTTTTTTTGCCCGCCTTCAAGCAGCCAAGGCATACTAGTGCAGGGTAACATTGCGGGATGATTGACCGTTATTCTTGACAATGGCCACGAGTTGAAGCAGGATGGGGAGTGGAAGCACAGGGCTTCGGGTTAGGGTTAGGGGCCCAGCCAGGTCCAGTTCGCCCTTTACACCCCTTGATTAAGGAATACTCAATCATTTAGGGATCCTTAATGTGATTTAAGGCCCATTCCTTCATTATGGGCATACTGGGCTCTTTGGGCAGGTGAACTTCAGTATCGGCTCCAAGGCTTGAGGTGGTCTCCCTGCCTTCGAGTGCTCCTTGATCCAGCGCCAGGTGAGGTTTATTCGGGGTCCTGGAGGGCAGAAGTGCAGGTGAAGTGCCACACGGGGAGTGGTTTCGCTAAACTCTGCGCTAAATCTTGCGAAGCACGGAGGCCAGAAGGCCCATTGTTGGTCATCTTTGCGTCACTTGTAGCAAGGGGTCTGAAACCACTGACATAGGCCCCGGGCCAAGATCGTCCGCTTCCCGAGGTACTCGGTGCATGTAGTGCTTTTGCAGCATGCCCTGCATCCAAGCAGCCCGGAGACTAAAAACCCACAGCAGAGCCCGCGAAGTCGACTCGAGGTCGGAGCTTAGGGGGTTTAGAGGGGTTCAGGGCTATGGGATGTTCATGGTAAACCTTTGCAAATCCCTCGGCGTGGAAACGGCATTCCGTACTTTCTGGCTTACCTTCTGTCCGATTTGGGATAAGATGTATGGGGACAAGTAACCAGCAGAGCTCTTCTTGCATGTCAGGATATGTTTCTTTGCGCTTTGATTTGCTCTTTCGGGCGTTTTCCACACATCATACCCGAAACACTAAACCTTAAACCCTATAAACCCTACAAACCCTAAACCCCATAAACCCTATAAACCCGACACCCTAAACCCTAAAGCCTAAACCCTGTAAACCCTGTGAATCTATGGTCTGCCACTTGTGAAGCGGGTGCCTCCATGGTGGCCAGAGCACCTTGGCAGAGATCCAAACCGAACCCCAACCAAAGCCAAGATACCTACAATCGAGGGGCCTTAATAAATAGAATCTAGGGGCCTTACTGATTAGAGTCTAGGGGCCTTAATAATTTGAGTAGGCACCCCTGTTTTTTTGGGGGAGGGGGGGGGGTTGTTGTAGTCTAATTTTCTCGGGATCAGAAGGGAATACTTTTCGTGATCGCAACACGGACAAACACCTCACAAAGCACAAAGCCCGTCGCACCAAGCAACGGCATGACAAACAAAGCCACAGATGGTCCTTGAAAGACTACCTTCAAGCAAGGACACAACTGGGAAATCGAGCAGAACAGCCATCAGGAGCATGCGTGCCGTTGCTCGTAGTACCACCATGCCCATGCATGGTTGCCTGGCTATTGCTACGTACAACTGCGACTTCTGAACCAAGTTATGGGCTTGTGCCCAGGTATGTGGCCTTCATCATGCATCAAAGCCCACGCAGCCTGCTTTTGAGAACCAGCCAACCGCGCTCAATCTGTCTTGGCCCTGGAGCCTCAACCCAATTCTGCACATTGGACCATGAAACTCTCAACTTAAGCTCCCATGTCGCCGAGCCGCCATTTCCGAGATGGAGACGCTCCTGGACCTTCTCACCTGCCTGGCTCACTTGGGCAGCGCAGCAGGAACGATGCTGTTTATCTTAGGCGTGCTGGGCCTTAGCAGCACTCCTCGGGTCTGTTAAAGCACTGTTGGGGGCGTCCGCCAGTCAGGCTGTCCCTCAAAAACACACACTCTCCATATATATAAATATACACAAACACATATGTATGTATGTATATATATATATATACACTTTTGGTATGTGCATTGAGCGCCTCAGTTTTTGCATACACGGCATACTCAGCTTGGGCACAGAACTCACAGAAAGTTGGAAGTGAAGAAGAACGATAATGCTTTTGGATGTTCCCCCTTACACTAACAGTCCTTAATAGTATTATAGGACCCCCCCCCCCCCCCCCATGAAAATCCCTATTAAGGACTGTTGGTTTCAGGGGGAACATCCCAAACAATGACACCTGTCCTCGGGCCAATTCTTCTTGAGATCGAACTTCCGCTGCTGTCCAAGCGACCTCGAATCGGAAGAAATCTGAATTCAACTAAAAGCATCAGGCACCTTCATGCACCTCTCTTGCGCCAGCCTGGCCCCTTCAAGTTCTGTTTTAGGTGCCTTGGTGCATCCTGGTGTGTGCCGCGCTTGGGGCTCTCAGCCGCCAGCAGCGAGACGATTCGCGCATCTTGACTCAAGCCTTGGAACAAGGCCTCGCACACGAACTGTGTGGTATTACACAGCTACCACTAGTCGCCTTGCAACACGGCTCGGCAAGGAATACCATGATCCGAACCAGAAGCTGTAAGAGTAAAACCATCATCCCGCCTCGTCATCAGAGTGCCAGCCGACAGAGTTGGAGCCGTCCTCGTAGAGGTTGACATTGCAGCTGTCGGGCCTCAGCTCGGCAAGCCGTGATCGCGACGCAAGCATCCTACCAGTCCCAGTTTCAGGTCGACCTGCCGATGAGAACTGCGGAGATTTAGCCTCTCCGTTCGATATGAAGGCTCAAGCGTTCGAGGGGACACACGAAGTTTTTTGCAAACAACTCGTAATTCTACTGATTTTTCCTGCCAGGGAGACCCCACATCTGAGGATTTGGCCAGTCCTCTTCTCGCAGTCCGCAGTATGGCATGTACGTTCCTGGAGCATGGGCTTTTGGAAGCCATTCTCATGGAAACTCGCTCTGCAACTTGCGACTTCTCTCATAATACTTCTGTGACGGACAAATGCCAACAAGCGTCTCAGAACGTCGTGCATCCAAGGAGGAAAGACCTGCGCTTTGGCAAAGGGCAGCCTTTGTCCAACATGCGCACGCATCCAAGGTAATGTTGCGCTGCAAACGATGAGAGCGGAGCCCTGACCCCGTAATGCCCCTAAACCCTAAACTAAACCCCCCTTTTTTTAAACCTGGAACCCTAAACCCCCATCCCCTGAGCCCTAAACTTAAAACCCTTGAAGGCTTTGGGTCAGCGAGCACGCAGCGCGGCCTGAGGCTCCACGAGCACGCCTCACACGGGACAAAGAAATAGACACGCCCATGAGCCGAGCCTCTGCTTCAATATACAGCCATGCTCGGAAACAGCTCCGCAATCTGGACGGCTCTGCCACCCTCCCCATGCTCTCAAACAAGAAATCCAGCCCTCACTTTCTTAATTAGAATTAAGACATTGCGGATTTCTTATTTGAAGGCGGGGTGGACCCGCTCAAATTAAGAGATGTAGGATCGGCGCCAAAATTCAGAAACTGGGAAAGGCTTGATTTCACTACTGTGTGCCTGTGCTTTTGGGTTTGCAGTTCTGGTATTCTTCGAGGCTTGCTCTCACGAAACTGAGATACGCTGAATTTTCTTGTTTGCAGGGGTAGTTGATTTTCCCACAAGAAGAGCGCCGCGTCATAAATTAATAAGCAATCGAAGGTGCTCTCATCAAAAAAAGACGTTTCTTAGAACGGGGGACATTGCTTGACGGGTCATCTGTAACAACGAGGCTCGCAGCCTCCGTACCGATATCCGCACTTGCAGCCAGGGCGGACCTGGCAAGAAGAGCCAGTTTCGCTGCCAGTGTGGTGTGATGTTTTGATGGATCACATCGGCGGGGAGGGCACCATCCAAGCCGTTTTCCTTGGCATCGGCCCCTGCGGCCCTTCTGGCTGCAGCCACTTCGTGCCGTCCTGCAAGGCGCGGAGTGAAGTGACGGGGGGGCTCTGCTTATCGAGCCCCGGGGGGGGGAAGGGGTCGAGCAAAAGCGGCTTAAGCACAAGGAATCGACAGCGGCAGTCCCGGATCGTTTTGAAGAAGGACTGCAGGCGTTGCTGGGGAACCTAGGTAAACGAAGAGCCGCCCTGCCTGTCCACACAGTGATACCATGACTCAACGCGCAACTGCCTCCAAAATCACTGAGATCTGCACTGGCGAGGGCATAAAAGCCGCAAAGCATCGCCGAGACTCGTCGTTGAGGATCAGCCGCCATGGAAGAGACTGACAAATAACCGAATGAAAACGTGAACGCTCCCCACGGCAGCTGATGAATTGTGAAGCCACACTATAGTGCGTTCTGCTGCCTTGGGCGCAATCTCCGGTATCAGCTTCAATCCGTTGCTAGACCGGGGCTCCTCCCATCAGCTTGCAAAAAGGTGGGACTTTAAGTAAATCCCTATACTCCTAAACCCTAAACCCTAAACACTGTTGCAACAGGCTTCCCACCCCCCAAGAAGTCTCCTCCCAAGTCTCGCCCCACTTCGGTGGAGGCTCTCCTGGACCTCTATCACTGTGCGTTGCTGCGCAATGAAGAATTGCGGGCTATTGGAGTGAAGCACGACAAAACCCTAAACCCTAAACCCTAAACCCTAAACTGCGTGCGGCCGTCTCCGTGCCCAGTAGTGCTGAGTCGTGGGCTCTTCCTGGCATGCCACATGTGAGGGTGCAGAGATATTTCCGGTCCCTCTACAGCACTAGTACAGAGGCGGAGTGGATGACGGAAGATTCCCGTACACTTTTAATATACTCCTACCGTATTATATGAGTATGTGCTTATTATGCTATTAAGTTATTATGTTATATATTTCTGTTATATTACTATACTATTATATTTTTACATTGCTATATTCCCTCCACTACTGTAGTCTTATACTATTCTATTATTATAGTACTCTGTTGCCCATTCTGTCATTCCCGACCCACGTGGGAACGACTGGCGCTCCGAACTGGCCAGCGGTGCGGCTTCCTGTTCCGCCTCCTCCTCAGCGCGCACGTGATGATAATATAGGAAGTGGATGGCTTACTAATATTTTTGAATATAGTCAACGAACTGTGTAAGTATGTAATACAAAAACAATGCAATACAGGCGTGTGGACAAAATCAACCTCCCTGAGGCCCTTGTGTGCTGAACCCGTTCTGTCCCAGGCTCTTCTTTTTGGTTCGCCCACGGCCAGGAGATCCACTGCGGCCCCTGCACTCAACGCGTGTGGGCGAAAGCAATTCAGTCCCACTGCTTCTGGGCAGGCCCAGCCTGTGACTGTCTGGTCCTGCAGCAACACAGCGGCACAGCACACGAAATGGCTTCACGCGCCTAGATTAAGTAAGATTGATTAACGTTCTGGGTTCTCAAAGGGTTTATAGGGGTCCCAGGCATGAAGATGCATTTAGGGTTTTTGACGTTAAAAAACCCTGAAAGCGTTCTCAAAGGGTTTAGGGGTCCCAGGCATGAAGGGTACTGAAGGGTCCTCTTCTTCTGCCTCTTTGCCGATCTCTTCGGGCTGAGCGTGGGCGGCCCTGGAGCAAGAGCGCGCCGATAATTGCGCGTGATTATAAGGGACCTTAGGGGTTATTTAGGGGTGATTTGGGGGCTACTTAGGAAAATAGGGACTATACACTGGACCATATATGGTCCCGGGCTGCCATTCCCCCCGCCCCACCCCCCCACCCCCATGGTATCCCCCCCCCATCCTCCCTTGGATCCCGACCCCCACCTCCCCACCCCCTTGGTGTGGGTGTGGTTGGGGGGGTTAGGGTTTAAGGGTTTAGGCCTACCCCCGGGCCCTGCCCTGTGGTGTGTGGTTTGGGGGTCAGGGTTTAGTGTTTTAAGGTTTAGGGTTTAGGGTTCGGGGTTTAGGTGAGGTTTAGGCCCGTGGTGTGATTGGGGGTTGGGGTTAGAATTTGGGGTTGAAGGTTTAAGAGACCGGCCACCCGTGCTACCCCTGCGCTGTGGTGTGGGTGTGCTTGGGGGGTTAGGGTTTTCGGGTTTAGGGTTTAAGGTTTAAGGTTTACTGTTTAAGGTTTAGGGTTTACATAAGTTTAGGGTTTAAGGTTTAGCCCCCCCTGTGCTGTGAACGGTTGGCGTTTGGGGTTGAAGGTTTGCGGTTTGGGAGGTTTAAGTTTGTTAAAGGTTTAGGGAGAGGCTTGGGGTTTGGGGGGGGGGGGGCCGGGGGGCCGCAGATACCAGGGGCGGGTTCCATTGCGGGGGATTGCATTGGGGGGGAGGGGGAGGGGGGGGGTGCCTTGGACGCTTAACGTCTATTCTGCGCGTGCTCTTTGTTTTCTTGGATTCTTCCCGAAACCAAATTCTGAAATTGGGTTCTCGTTTCCCGCTTCAATGCGGAAGGCGTTCTATCGGATCGCTTCTTGGAGGAGTCTTGACGGGAGGCCGCGGGGACGACACGGTCAAAGGGAGGGGGTTCGTGACATTCGGTTGATGGGCAGGGGAGTGGGGACACGTGGATGCCCCTCTGTGCCCTCCGCAATTGCAAGCCCTCCGCACCCTCCGCCCCTCCGCGACCTCCGCGCCCTCCGCGCCCTCCGCGCCCTCCGCGCCCTCCGCACCCTCCGCGCCCTCCGCGCCCTCCGCGCCCTCCGCGCCCTCCGCGCCCCCGCGCGCTCCGCGCCTTCCGCGCGCTCTGCGCGCTCCGCGCGCTCCGCCCTCCGCGCCCTCCCCCGCCCTCCGCGCCCTCCGCGCGCCCTCCTCCGCGCGCTCCGCGCCCTCCGCACCCTCCGCGCCCTCCGCGCCCTCCGCGCCCTCCGCGCCCTCCGCGCCCTCCGCGCCCTCCGCGCCCTCCGCGCCCTCCGCGCCCTCCCCGCCCTCCCCGCCCTCCGCGCCCGTGTGCTGATGCTAAGGGTGCATTGCGTCTATTCTGCGGGTGTTTCCTTTGTAAAGTATTTGTTTACAAGGCACGCACGTGCAGCATAGCCTTTAAGTGTCCATCTTATGGAGGGGGGGGGGGTGGGGGCGGGGGGGGTGGGGGGGCTGGATACCATGGGGGGGGGGGGGGGGTTGTCGGGCCCGAGACCAAAAATAGGGGTTATATAGGGGAATAAGACTAAGGGAAGTGCCGTGAGACAAAGATGACACACGCCCTTTGCACACATTCGCACACAGCCTCCATTTTGCCGTATCCTATGTCACGTCCGTAGCTCGGGGGCGGCCCGTACCTCCAAGCAGCACAGATCATGAAGGCCAACACTTTTGTAAACTGCGGGCTGGGCACCTCAGCATGAATCACATCCAGTGCCCTCAGCCTTGCTTTTCGCGTCCGCGACGTGGAAGTATCATTTGCAGGTAGTTGCGGCGTAGATTGTGCTGGTGTCGAATGAATTTCGAATTTGGTGCAACGCCTTCTCCTGCCCGAATCTTTCGACGAGCTGGGAGCCATAATATCAATATGTTTGTAAATGATACGGATACAGTGCACCCATCGCCGTGCGGCGAAGTCGCAGAGGAATCTACATGCAACGCCAGACCGCATGGTGGGGTGGCTCTGTTGCTCCGGCTGGTAGATGTTCTTCGGGTGCGATGCGTGGGAATTCTTGCGGGGATGATGTGGCTCTGAGAATGGCATATCAACAGCCGACTCAGCCAAAGCAGCACACACACCTATGGGCCACCGCAGCAAAGTTGGCCTTGGGATACCTCCCCACTGTTGCAAGCCTTGGGAATTGCTGGCATGCACATAAATGATATGCCGGTCTCTCGACCGGTCTCTCTATGAGGATGCTAGGTGCCGAGCCGAGATCGTCGATGCAGGCGTTGTTAGCGCCAATCGTGCAGTAGGTCTGGTAAGGGGCTCTGTCGCAGGCGAGCCGGCCAGGGCGGACTGAGTGGGCTGGTAGATCCTCAGCAAAGCTTGTGACAGAAATTGTTTCGAGACATGGGTATTTCCCAAAGTAGGGATACCCTTAAGAGACACCCCAAAAAGGGTACCGGAAACCCCCGTATGCATGTGGGTGAACTGCAAGGCTGTGCGCTGTGCAGCCAAGTGCCGTGGGGAAACGCGTGTTGGCGGAGGTGTCTGCGCCCTCACAACTGGGTTGGGCGTGGCAGCGGATGGACTTGAAGGAGCCCTTGGCTGCACGTCGAGCTTGGGTTTCGCAACTGACCGGGCCCACGCATCTCAATGCATCTCATTTTTTTTTAATGCCAGCCGTAGCTGACTGGTACCTTTCCCTTCCTGTTTCCTGCTGAACCTCCTCCTACTGCCTGTGCTGCTGGAGACCTTCACCTCACACGGAGCCTCATACAGAATCCCATTTATCCCTTCTGACTGTCATGGGCCCAGTGGCCTGCCCATAATTCTTTGCTGAAGCATCGGCTCAAACACCGTGGAATTCGCACATCACATGGTGAATCTGCTGTGCATGTACCATGCCACGGTGCAACGCGGAAGCTGCAGACACATACCTGATGACCGATGGGACCTGAGTTTGACTTCTTTGGACTCCAAACGGCCATTTCGAGTTACCCCAAAGCCCGGACTGCTAAACCCGCATGTGCACTGTTAAGAGATGTTAAGAGAGGCGCCATGCCCAACGCTCTCCGTTGACGCCGGCAATTGGCTCCCCAAGCTCTGGTATAGACATGTTTGGACATCATGGCAGGCACAAAGTGCAACGAAACCCTCAAAGCCACACCTCTTTCGAAACCAGGGAAATTCAGAAGTTCCATCTCCCGGCCAAGGAGCAGCGGCTGGATTCCCTACTGGCAGTCCTTGTCAAGATTCCGCAAGTCGGCAAACCCCGACACCGACTTGTGGCGCAACATCAGCGCAACCCAGGCCTTCTTGGAGGTTTGGGGGAGAGATGGCCACCATCGGATAGGATGGGGAGCGCTTGGCCGGCGGCGGAGACATGTAAGGAAGCCTTGAAAGCGCAACACGTTCCTTTTGCAAAGCGGATCCGGGGTTCTTGCGTCCTCTCTCAGCACACCGGTATTCCAGCACACCGGTATTCTAAACAGTCTTCTGATGCTTCTATTCAAACTCGTAGGCGTGCGGCGGCTGGCCATACGCTGGCGGCATGGAAACCAACCTCCGATGTCGCAAATCAACGTTCTTCATCTTGCTGCATGGGGTTCCGGGGGTCTTTAATGAATTGCGGGTGTCTGTTAACAAATGGTGCATGCCTCGGCGGTGATGCGTATCGCATCGGCGATGCCGGGCGCGATTGCACCTGGCCGCCAGCTCATTCACATTGCGTGCAGACATCAAGCACTCAGAGACACCGAGCTGTTCGCCATCTCCGGCCTGCCAAGCACCTGAAGTTGCAGAAGCGCAGCACTCTCAAGCTCGTTTTGCGGCAATCTTGCAACTCTTCACTGGCTCTTGGTGCAGGATGGCGGCCGTACGGCTCATGGTTGATTGCAATGAATCGGCCGGGAGCGTAGTTGACAGGAGGTGCAAAGGTCACCTTATGGCAGGCTTGGCAGTTTGGGAGGCTCCCACATGCTGTGCATGTGTGTCATGCTACAAACGGTCATGAGCCATCCTCTAAAAATCTGCCCAAACCCGGCCTATTGCCTGGATCTAGCCCGAAACGAAATGGACTTCCCGCTTGCCAGGCAGCAATGTTCCTGGGAGCCGCCACATTCGGGGCGTCGGTTTGGACTGCAGCGTCCTTGAAACGCTCTTCATCAGGTTGTGCATCTGGCTGGGCCTGAAATCGGAAAAAACTGCCATTCACCCCCCCCCCCCCCCCCCAAAAAAAAAACTCTGTGAAGTCCCTCTGCAGTTGCAATGCTTTTGCCTCATATACCATGTGCCCAAGCAGCTTTGAATGTGAACTGCTTCGGTTCAGCATTGCCAGCACCTTCAGCCAAGAACTCTAGCTAGCAGCTATTGGTAGCTACTGGTAGCAAGTGACCTTTGAAAGGCCTGGCCAAAGCCTGCAGAGTCATGCGATTTTGCCATGGTCTTTCAAGGTCTTTCAGCAGTTGCACAAACCGCGGAGAGCATGCCTTCGGCCGTTCTCAGGCATTAAGCGACACCAAACAATACCAAAATTGCAAATTGGAGTTTCAAGACGCAAGAGAAATGGGGCGCAATGATGACACGATTCACTCGTGCGGTACCCTGCCTGTGCTGCCCCGCAACCTCGAGCTGGCGCGGCTTCGGCTGTTAGGCCGCGAAGAAGCCACACTCGTGATCGAGTCGTTCACACGCGGGCGATTTGCCCTGGTTGGGCTCGAACCTTTGCTGTTGCGAAGAATGACAGCAATGATGGCTCAGTCTGTGAAGCATTCCTTCAAAGATCGGAGGTGTTCACTATGTTGTACCTAACTACCATGGATTACACGAGGCAAGAAGTGTCCAACATCCCGGAGAAGCTTCGTTGGCTTACCGAAGTCGGTCGAGAAGGACGTGCCGCTTCCGTGCCTGCCAGAGCGGCATCGATCCAGAGGTTGGCAGCTTCGACTCATATAAGGCTATCAGTTCAGGACCCGGACCCGGAGCTTGTGACGTTTGATTTTCAAAGCTCTTTCTGGCCCCAGATCCTACTACACTGCACACTGCTTAAGCGACACGTGCAACGTGAGGAAATCTCGGAATCTATTCTATGAGCATCAGAGGGCTCCCACAGACTTCCGACCATGTTCTGTGCACATCACTGGTGGCATCGGCTGCCTCCTGTTGAGGACGGCGACTTGCTTCGTGCCGTCGATGACTGAGATGTACCGGAGGCCTGACGTCGAAGCTGCTTTGCACCGCATGGATCAGGAATTTGGTTGAAGTCACAAGGTCCTTCTGACAGGCACCAGCTCGTGAGGAGACCAACAAAAATAGGATGCGGACATTCTGATGATGATGATGATGATGATGATGGTGATGATGATGGTGATTATGATGATGGGGATACTTGTAACGAGGATGAGAAGGAAGATGAGGATGGCAGTAGCGGTGATGACATGTGACCCAGACCCCCCTGATCGCTCAACTGCATGCGTTCCAGGGTCGGTGGGCCGTCGACCAGCACCAGCACTCCTTGTGGAGCGCACCGATGCTGTTCCAACAGCTCCAGCTGTCCCAGTCTCTTTGTTCGTCTCCTGACAAGAGACAGGTGAGGCTCTGGCCTCACGATGCTTGACGCCATGAAATCACATCCATCTTTTCGAGTGTTTCTACGCCACTCTCCAGCAGTACCAATCGGCCGGGCCTCTGTTTTCGGCTGCACCGCTGCAACCTGGACAAACGATGCCAGATGGCAACTCCATTCGAAAGATGTACAGTTGCCGCGGTTCTGCTCAGCCACATACATGCTTGCATCTGCTTCCGCATGTTCTTCACATGCACGGGGCCCGAGACTTTGAACTTGCCTATTTTCCACACAGTGCTTGCACTTTTGGGTTTGGTCTTTCCGCGTACGCCCTCGGTGTCACAAATATCGCAAGTGGGCCGTTGGCCTCGGCCGTCGCCGCGAGGGTCAAATCGCAATTTCGCAACTTGTCCCATGCCTATCTTGAATTCGTGTTCCCCGCCGAGCGGGCTCTTGGCAGGAACGAACGGTCTTTTTGGCTGGGGTAGGGAAAGTCAGCTTTCAAGGGTTCGACTCTCACGTTCTTGGTTTTGATTTGCGCGCGTGAGCCACCAGTGAGATACCCGCCGGAAGAACGACGACACCCGGATTCCACCTCCTCCGTCTCTTTCCGACGCTGGCTAGCTTCCAAGCGCCATTGCAGAAGACCGCACCTCAGTTTAGAACTCGCTGGGCGTGAGTGGATGCACCTGATGCACCCCCATCCGTTGTGCCCCACCGAACAAACACCCTGTGCCAAGCGATTCCGGTGAAGCCACACACACTCGTTGGGCCTCAGGGAGGCTTTGGGCTACCATGGGGTGCCATGTACCCAGCGCATCCAAGGTTCGATCCAGCACCGGCAGTGACGAGCCGGTCTGGCCCAGCCCAGGCCAAGCCAGCAATCCGAGAGCAATGGCCGGCGTACTCCTACCCAGAGGTGTACGGCAACAAGCTTGCAATTGCCGGTGACCGGTGAGCGTCAGTCCGTGTCCTATGTTGCAACACACCGGCATGCCGGCATGCACGCGGCTCCTTGGCAGAAGCATCCGGGATGAAAAGCGGAAACCTGCCGAAAAAGGAGGGGAAAACCACGACGAAGCTGCCAAGATGTGTGCCCCAGCCATTTTGTCTCCCATGTTCCCTTGCACGCCTTTGCAGCTTCACAAGGCCATCTTCATCCCCCACTGCCATGAGTTTCGAGACGCCATGCGACTCAGCGACGATTGCCGTGCTGGACTTGTAGCCTCAGAGAGGCTAACGCACACTCCGCGGAAGAAGTCTGCAGGACTGGGAGGCCCTCTATCCGATGACCATGTAGAGCGCCTTGTTTTTTTGAATCTGCGCTCCGCATTTATGCCGGACCGGTTCCCTGAGCACGCACACTGAAAAATGCTTGAAAGCACCTGCCAAAAGCACCTGACGAGTGACATGTTATGCCCCTTGGCACCTACGTTGCAACCATGTTAATCCGAAACAAGCCTGCCGCGATATCGCATTCAGGCAAGAAGCTGTCCTTGTTCCACGCGCCCCACATTGCCCAAGACACTGTCAACCTTCGCTTCAGAAACCGGCCACCACATCCCACTACGAGACCCGCGGCACACAGGCTCCAAAAGTGCAGTTCCAGACATCCCCCCCTCCCCAGTTTCAGCCACAGAGCCGAAACCCATGCCCACTTCCAAACCACACGTCAGGTGGAAAGTTGGCGGGCACTGACTTGCCCGTCTCCACATCCCAGCAGAGAACTGCACTGTCTCCTGAGTTACGGCGAGGCGGCATGGACTCGTGACTAGCTAGCGCACACGACGGCCGGCTGAGTTAGATCATGTCTGGATCAAAAAACGTCTGTTGAAAGACTAACTCTTTGCATCCAGAGGCGAGCATTGCTCGCCAAAGCGGAGCCGTCCTGGAAGGAAAGAGCGCTACAGGCAAGAACATGGGACATGAGCCTGATCTTCGCAAGCCGAATCTGTTCTTTTACCATGGAATCGTGTACTGCAGTTTTCAAAGGCAGCGGTGTGAAGTTTGCAAGTGTCCTTGGCGAACTGCAGAGACAGCACAGCAGAGGCGTTGCCCTGCAAGACTTTGAAAGGGACCAGGTGGAAGGTGGAACCGTTTCCGCCCCCTATGGAGGGTCGCTGCACCTGCAGAATTTGCACTCGACCGTCCCTGTAGCCAACAGCCAGGAGACCGCCAGCACCAGGTGAAAAGCATAAAGCAGTCACAGCAGCGTCATAAAGGCCAGCGCTGCCCATCTCGAGTTCCGACATACGTCCAGCTTCAAGATCTCCTATGAGCATGCATCGTAAGCCTCCGCTCTCGAGCCCCACTGCCAGAAGCAACCCACTCGGATCCCATGTCATTGCTGTCACACCTGCCCGAAACTGACTGGCGACATCCATGAGCCGTTGCACATCCAGGTCAAAGAACATGACCAAACCAGAAGCATCCGCAACCGCAACTTGGCTGGGCTTGCGTGGATTCACCGCCAATGCTTTCACCTCAGCCCTTCCGGAAGGCGACTGCTCCAAGAGCTCTGCGGAGCAGTAGCCCGCGCCCGTGTTCATGCGGATTCGGCAGAGAGCCCCATTGACGGTTCCGGCCAGAATCTGTGGGCCTGTGGGTGCCTCAATCACAGTGGCTGTGGCAAAGTCCAGGATGTTCCGTGCCAGACCTGGGGGGTTTACGAAAAGAAGGGACCCCCAATATAGTTCCCAAAAAGTAGGATTCCCTTATTTCTAGGACCCCAATAAGGTAACCCCCCAATTTCGGAAACCCCCACCTGCCACCTTCAACTTTGAAGAGGAAAGATCCGACCGCAGCAGCAGAATGGAATCTCCGGAGCCACCGCAGGCGACATCTCCAGAGGAAAGCGGCACCAAGAAACGCACCTCTACTTCGACTCGAGTTGAAGGTTTCCCATTGTTTCCCCTTTTCTTGTGGCAAAGGAAGCTCCTGCTACACCAATTGTCCAAGCATGTCGCATTGGGTCATGATTTGTGCGACTTCGTGCGGTCCTACAGTAACTGGTCCTAACCAATCTTCAGATAAGGTATCGGTACTTCTCGATACCGAAAATGCAAGTCGGCCTCGAAGGCAGCAATTGCGAGTCCGCGCAAACAAACGGGTCCATCACTGGAGAAGGCTTCAATCACGAAGACTCCTGAAGGGCTTGCATGCAATGATTCGCATGACTGGGAAGATATGCTGATACTGGCCGTATACCCAAGTTGAAAAACAAGAAAAGCTTTGCCCAAGCCAAACTCCAGCCCAATACTAGACCTGCTTGACAATTACGGGGTTGGGGTCTGCAGGGTGCAATTAGGCCTTCGAGCCGAGTTAAAGGCTTTCAATTGTTCGCCCATCCTCCGTCGGCTCCCACAATGGCAAGGTCAGGTGATCCCGAGAAGAAGCAACCTGGACAACATGAGTGGGACCATGAAACCTCGACAACTTACCTCCCTGGGACCCCGCCACGACTTCTGCAACACTTCCTGTGCGAATTTTTGCCCGCGTGCGCCTGACTTGAAGCCATAGAAAGGGCAGCCAGCAGAATCGTGTGGCGGCGTCGGTATGAGAAGCTTGGCGCTCTGAGCAGCATCTTTGGCTGCCCAGCTGCAGGTGACGAAGTAAACATTCCGGCCACCGTAGGCCATGAGGCGGTTGCCTTGGATGATTGCACAAAGTACAAAGTCAAAGTTCATTTAGAATCAAGACAGGGTTACAGAATGTTGCAGAACTTGGGGGGGGGGGGGGGCTAGATCTGGAAACCTCAAAAGAATAACCGAAAGAGAGAGAGAGAGAGAGAGCGAGAGAGAGAGAGAGAGATATATATATATATATAACAAAAAAAGAAAGAGAGGAACTTGAACTGGAAACACGAGCTGCTGTCCGTCGGGTGTGGCACCAGGTGCACCTTCTCCTTTATTGGCAGTCGCACCTGTGGGGCTCGAATTTGCCGAGCCGGGCCTTTGGCCGGCGCGTCATCGATGCGCCAGGCGCACAAAGGTGACGTGTTGGCCTTCAACTCATTTTTCGAGGGCTTGCGGCCACGCTCCTCAGCTGCTACCGAGAAGAGCCACCGCCCATCTGCTGAAAACGCAAGGGAGTATATGGCGTAGTTGTGCCCAAGGATTTGTTGCCTCATGCTTGGCACCGGTTCTTCCGCCGACCAAAGCAGGATGCTTGCAGTCGTCTCCCCCGCCGCCATCTTCTGGCCCGTAGCGATTCGCCGTGACTGACTGCAGCATGCCATGGCCGTGATCTCTGCCGTGTGCCCCTGAAATGTCCTCTGCTCTTTGTGCTCCTCGTCCCAGACCACTCCCAAGGCCGCCACGCTGTAGCAGTACGACTGGCCGAAGCCGTAGAGGTTTTGGCATCCTCGGCCGTTGAAGCCGTAAGCGTACTCCAACACCAAGCCAGCCTCGGGCGGGGCCCGGAGCTTTCTTTGCTCTGCCGCATCCCGTGCCACCCTCTCCAGCTTCTGGGCTTCACTTTGCGGGATGTGGAGTGCAGCAATCCGGCCACCAATCCGGGCACGCACGGTGTTGGCGACGAGGGAGGCTTTCGTTCCGAAGACACTTTGGGATCCCAGCCGGCCCTTCGGGGGAGAGGCGCTGCGAGGGTTCTCACTCATCCTGTCAGGCCAGGATTTCCGGATGCTTGGGGGCACATACCTCGAACGCGAGGATGCCACAGGCAGGCAGCTAAGGCATCTTGCTTAGTGTCGATGTATATGCCGCTATGCTGCTGGATGCTGCTGGACATTCTCTCGCCTCGATAATATGCACATTGAACACTTTGAGTGTCTATCATACCGTTTCTATTCTTAGCTGGACGATCGTGGGTTGCCCTTGGGCCGCCTAGTCTTGGGCACTAAACTTACAGCTGGAGGGACGAATCAAGACCGACCCCTGGAAACGGCAAAAGGCACAGGCACATGTCTCATGTTTCGGGGACATGACTTCCACCCAATTCTCCAATTCCTCTGCCCTACAGGTCTCACCCAGGTGGCGGGTAGCCCGCGGGCTGCTGGAACTGTGCCTTGGCAAGGCTGCTGCGACTGCTACGACTAAACTATGTCCGGCGTTCAGGTGCAAGAGAGCTTACTGTTGCAATTGATACCGTTTGCAAGATCCTGCTCAGGCCAGCGCTGGCGGATACATGCCTCAGTCCGAGAGCTTTTCTGAAGGCTCGACCACACCGAAGCTTCTGAGATCTGAGTTCGGGACCGTAGTAAGGTGGAGGAGCTTGCGTGTGGGCCTGATGAAAAGAAAACAAGCTCAAGCATGTTTTCTCGTCAGACATCCCCCTATGTCCTGGACCTCGATGTTGTGATGCGTTTTTGTTAAATGCTTCGTCGCTTGCAGGCGGGCAGCTGGTAAGTGAGCTGGATGAGGAAACTGCGCGGGCGGTGCTTGCCGGTAGTCCTCCAAAACATGCCACAGCATGATGCTATGTGTGCACGATCGAAGTTGAAGGAAAGCGAAGACAATCAAAGTGCTCAGCCAAGGTGGTCCCAAGCAGGAGGCTGCTGTTGCGCAGGCGGGTGACCTGCAGTCCGCGTGGGAGGACGACTAAGATGACTAAGACAAGTTGAACTCTGCAGATCCGCGCCTCCCGGCGGCGCACCGCTGAATGGCGAGGTTCCGGCCGCCTGGCCTCTGCAGATGTCTTCTTGCAGAGCGGCCCCGTGCCACGCGCGAAATCGTGCTCTTGTGCCGGCTGATAGATGGCGCATGCTTTGTCGTGCCATAGAGTGCCATGTTGCGACTGCAATTTCTGGCTGCGCCTGGAGGTGGACCGGCCGCAACCGCACCTCAGGCTCGGCCATCTTTGTTCAGTAGGATCTTCATCGAGTTTTCCAAGGTTCAGGAGATCCGTAAGCACTTCCACATGGATCTGTGATTCTATCTTGTCCCGGTATGATCTGGCGCCCGGGCTATGAGACGACGTGGCACCCTGCAAGGGCGCAGCCTGCCGCAAATGCAGCAAGGAATGGCAGCTTCAGCTTCAAAACTGTCGTCCATGTGCATTTGCGTGAGCGGATGTATCTGGGTGTCCCTTTTGGGGCTCTCTGTCGGCTTGGCGCAAAACAGAGATTCCGTCGCTTCTCTGCATTTTGTTGACTGGTCCGTGGCTCGGCAGCGCCTGCCGTGACTTTTGCTGCTGCTGCTGCTGCTGCTGCTGCTGCTGCTGCTGCTGCTGCTGCTGCTGCTGCTGCTGCTGCTGCTGCTGCTGCTGCTGCTGCTGCTGCTGCTGCTATCGCCGCTGGTGTTCGGTGTTGGCGGGGACCCACGCTCGTGGGGCGCCAGCGCAGATTAAGTTGGCGATAATTTCCAATGTGTTTTTTCATGTGGTTTTGACTTCAGCAGCCCTGGATAAAGGGGTCAAGAGTCCCGATGTTCATGACCTCCGACACACCCCTGCAGGTGTACGGTGGAGGCTTGAAGCAGGCAGGGTTTCTTAGTCCTGGAATCCCCCACTGCCTCTGCACCTTTCAGAGGGCGTGCAGAGAATTAGAATCAGGTGCCTTCAATAGAAGGGACGTGACATGAAGGCATCCGCACCAAGCAAGTAGCACGGAGCACGAAGAGACCTGAGAGAACAGGCCTTGACAGCCATGTTAGGGTCCGCACTAAAGCACACAATGCAGAAACAGATGCAGCATGCAACCGTGATTCCCACAGCTCTCCGACATGAACTTGGTTCGTGTTGCGGCCTCCTCGCGCGGAACCCAGCTGCCAGGGGGCGCTTCCAATGGAGGGGCTGCCTCCTCGGCCAGGAGATGGGGGGGGGTTTCCGCAATTAGGGGTATGCCTTATTGGGGTCCTCATCATAAGGGAATCCTACTGTTTGTAGGGCCCGCACGGTTGGGGGCGCATTCCGTCCTCGCACATCGCAGGTGACTCGGGACAGCACATCGAGACTAATACTATTATTATTATTGTTGTTGTTATCATTATTTACATTACTACTACTTTTATTACTATGATTGCGATTATGATTCTTATTGTTCTTAGTACTATTGATCTTTTTTTTGTTCTTAGTAAATATTAGTACAATTGTTGCTGCAGCACAGAAACTCAACAGGCAGCAACAAGTTTGGCAACTCCAACCTCTCGACTCACTTCGCCTGGACCTCGGCGCAGCGTGCTCTTGGCATGGAACAGTTCCAACCCAACCACAGCTCCAGCTTGCGATAGAAAACGATGCCCCGAAACCCTAAACCCTAAACCCTAAAACCCTAAACCCTAAACCCTAAACCCTGCAACTCAACGCAACTCTTTCCTCTCCGTTTGAGGCAAGGGACGGTGGCGGCCCCGTGTCTGGAAAAATGGGGCGCGGCGACCAGCTCCGGCTCCCATACGAGTAGTAGCCTGGTATCGTTATTGTTAGTATTGGTATGACTATTCTGATTTTTATGATTATTATTCTTATTATTGTCATTATTGTCATTCTAGTTATTATTGTTGTGATTGTTATGGTTATTATTATGATTCTTATTATGATGATCATTATGATTATGATTGTGGGTATGCAGTCTTCATTGACAGAAACATGGACCACGACCCTTCGGAAGGTTGTCTGTTCAACGACAGCAGATCCGGAATCTCTTTGAAAACTGAAGGTCGACATGGCGCTGCCGGGGTCTGGACTGTCGTAGCTGTACGAGCTGTAGCAGGAGAAGCTTCGACAGCTTCGACTGCGGCTCCGCTCGAAGTAGACCTGATCGCATGTGCGGACACGAAGCGTGGCAGCAGCCAAGAACACATGAAGGAGCGAGCACTGGTCGAATCAGCTGAAGCAGCAAATCAAGTGCAAATCGTGGAAGGGTCTATAGGCTGTGGATGAGGGGTGATGAGGGTTAAGGACAAGATGAGGCTTCGATTTACAAGTGTCATCCTTCCCCTTCACAGAACCCGGAATTGAACGGAACTGTTGGGAAAATTTGGGAATCCATGAAATCCATGGTCTATAACATGCAGCTGTTCTATACTGTTCTCCAATCTTGTACCTAGACTCCTAGACTGCTCTTGTGGTAGCACATACGATAGCTGGGAATAGGATGCATGCTCAGATTGGTCGCGTCTCTGTCGGCCAACTGAGTAGCAAGCCGCTTCCGGATGGCTGTGCACGCGTGGCCTCTCCTTCGTGCCCCACTCGAGTCGAAAGGGAGAGCAGTGAATGCCCTAGTATTATCGGAGAGCACAGCAGTAGGTATAGTAGCAAGCAAGTGCGCAGCTTCGTCGGCATAGTCCGGCGGCCAGTGAAAATAGTGGAAGAGTGGTTCAAGGAGAAGTGGTAGACAGTATTGTAGTAGCAAGATGTGGGCATCTCCCAACATAGGGGCACCCCCCAAAGTACTATGATCCTTATTCTAGGAGCCCCAAAAGAAGGGTACCTGGAAACCATCTCAAAATGGCGGCCCCTCTGTACCCACAAAAGGGACGATAATGTAGAGAACTGACCATGTAGCAGTACATCCCTGGCCTCCGGAAGTCCCCTCTGCTCGGGCTTGTGCTCCTCCGTTACCAGCACCTCCGCTCCGAGACGCATGGCGCGCGGGGGGGGGGGGAGCCAGTGGGTCTTGCAGGGGGAGAGCTGAGGCCTTTTCTGATTCTTTCGCGAGTCGATGCGAGTCGGTACGAGTGCCGCAGAGAGATCCGAAGCCGACGCCCCTCGTAGCACATAAGCTGCGGGGGGTGAGAACAACAAGTGGAAAGCTTCAGGCTACGACAAGGTTGCACTACCAGGGACTCACAAGTTGGATATGGGAAAGTTGACCTGAGACGCCTCAGACCATCGAACCCGAGCTTTGCGGTAGATCTGAAAGGTCCGCCACTTTCCCCATGATCGACCTGTAGAACGCCCTGCTGTTCTTCAATCCGGAGGGCACAGCTTCCCAAGGCGCGGGGCCCAAAGCCTTATGGTGCCAGAACATTCGCCCTCCTGGCCCACGGCGGCAGATCCACCCATCTGGAGCCTGTTCTGGTGATGGCAATGATGGGGGTTCAGGGCGCCGAAGAAGGGTTGGCAAATTCAGAGAGGTGTCTCCATCCTGCCCATCCGGTCCTTGTTCAGCCTCACAATGCTCTGAGCACACTCGCCGTCCTTCCGAGCTGCAGCAATCCAGCCACCACGTTGCCTGCATGGTCTCCGGTCTGCGCAAGAAGGGCTTTGCAGCAGCCGTTATGCTCGCGGCCGCCAGCAACTCCTTCGGATCTGCATCCAAAGCGAAGAGTACGGCAATAGAGCCGACTTCCGATGCATTGACCTCCTTTAGGGTCACCATCTGCACTGGGCTCTGGTAGCGAAATCGGTCGTCACCTTGTCGCGTTGGATTGCATATGGGAAGCACGTGCCGAAGCAGATCAGCAGTGGCCATGCCAAGCACTTCTGTGGGAAGCTTTACTGTGACCACACCCAGCACGACGTCACTTTGGACACGAAGGCGAAAGCTCAGAGCCGAGTGTGTATCCAGCTCTTCCACGGAGGCCGTGAAAGTCAAGGCATCATCAAAGCGCCAGGGGCACTCTTGGCCGCTTGGTATCCAGCAGGATCCTCGTGAGCTGCCTGCCGAATCGTTCCACGTTGCGGGCCTCGTCTCCTTGTGGATGTCTCCTGAGCACTGGGATCACTGGGTGTGGGCAGCATCGGGAGACCTAACCGTAGGATCGCAGGACTTATAACCTTCTTGGCGACACCTTCTTCTGAGATTCTGCATGCTAGCCCAGCTCTTCCCGGGAATGACACACAGATGATGCGAACCGAAAGGGGCCGAAGAGGCCAAGAAGCGTACACCCCCGCACCCCATGCCCCACAAACCCGGCGCTGCTTACCTCGGAAGCCTCTCAAATCTGTGTGCGTCATACCGGCACACTACTCACTACTGACACCGCACTTTCTTGGAGGTTCATGGGAGGTTATAAGCACCCCAAACAGGGCGATAGGCATAGCTGCAATACTTCTAACCCTACTTCGAACTCCAAGTAGGATCCACCCTAAACCCTAAACCCTTAAACCCTAAACCCTAAACCCTAAACCCTAAACCGCAAGCCGGGCGGCCCAAAGAGACCTCCAGGATGGGCCGACGGGTTGCCCAGGTGCCAGGTTCCCCAAGGCAAGCCACTGAGGCGGCGAAGACCTCTCCAAGAGTCAGTGCCCTTTTTTGGGGGGGGGTTTAGGGTTTAGGGTTTAGGGTTTAGGGTTTAGGGTTTAGGGTTTAGGGTTTAGGGTGGGAGCATTGCCTGGGGGGTTCGGGGATTCAGGGGGCTCGGGGGATGGAGTATGAACCAAACAACAGGCAGTGGTTGTTTTCTGAAGTAGGGGATGCGACCACCCAATTTCTGTCCAGCTGCCCTCCTCGTGAATAGAATCCCGGAAGCAGTCTAGATAATGTACAATATAAAAGAAATCGCCTGCAGCTGGAGCTGGAAGCTGCCCAAGTCGTCCATGGCCAAGCCGTCTTTGCTCTAGCACTGATGGAGCAATGTGATTGGGCGGCTCTGTGCTCTGTTTGCTTACATCTTGCGAATGCGAAATGGCTCCTAAAGGAAAGAGAGTTTGAAGATTTAGGGGTTTGTCATGTACCTGTTTGTCATGACGAAGCTGCCATCTGCCTGTTGCGCTTTCTGCCCTGCGTCC
Organism: Symbiodinium natans; assembly: GCA_905221605.1. Lineage (NCBI taxonomy): Eukaryota > Dinophyceae > Suessiales > Symbiodiniaceae > Symbiodinium > Symbiodinium natans. The sequence continues at coordinate 2,840,050 of CAJNDS010001112.1, forward strand.
TGACCAAAAGGACGACGAGGCTTGGTTTGTAGATCTCGTAATATATGCTATTATGACAGGTGCCTTCGTTCACTGCTAATTCTTGCCCATGCTTCCACTGCCGAAAACTCTCAGATGCCATTTATATGGACTCTTACCACGCGAAGGACAACCATTGTGCACCGCTCGTGCCCTGATCATGAGCAGCCAATGGCATCCGTCCACTGTACTTGTTCCGCTTCAAGAGTCCCCGGCCCCCCCCCCCCCACCCGGCCCGCCATAACCCTCCTGAAAACCCTCCGACTAGCCAAGTATTCTAGGCCTTTGGAAGCCCTACACTGCTGATACTGCACGTCAATGCGTCGTGCTGAGGGCCGCGAACCTACGCCGCAAGAGACAGACCGACCAAGGCATGCTTATGCCTGGGTCGAAACCGCTTCTCGGAGCTGCTCTCACAACCCAACCCTCATGACACGCTCCACAATTGTTTCGCGCCACGCGACTGTCACAGCAGGGAATCTCAGGGGCGATACCAAGGTTACCAAGCACGGGGACCTCACATGATAGCAGCGGGCCTTTGGTGGCAGGATCGGATCTGTCGGATCGAGCCTTCGTAGACATCAGGGTTGCAAAGCATGATGGGTAAGGGAGGATGCTGTCAGTTCGCCACTTCTGGGGCCCTGTAGAAGGTACCCTAAAGAAGGGGTCACACCGAAACAGAGACAACCAAAGAGCGGGGCCCCAGAGTTGAGCACTGGGATTGTTTGAGGCTGGAGATGGCACGACTTGGATTGAAGCATATACATAATACTATATGCAATAACAATAAGATCGTGGCAATATACATATATATATGTATGTGTATATATATGTATATGTGTGTGTGTGAACAGATATGGATATATAAAGTCTAGGTATAGGTCTAGATACAGATATATTCTTCTATCTTTACATAGATACAAGTACTATACAGTATACCGTAAACTACATGACACAGATTATAGAATTACCCGCCCCCTACCCCCCTCCATTCAGCCAAGCTGCAGTTGGTAAGGATCGTATTGGAGCTTGGGAAGCTCGCCGTCCCTCAAATTTCCGTGCGCACGTTCCACAACATTGCGGTCGAAATTGAGCAGCTATGACATCGACTGCCAGTTGCACATGTCTTCTAGTGCTCCCAGATCTTCCAAAACCCCTTCATTAAGGAATTGAAGATACCCTAATTCATCATCATGATCCTTAGTGTACATTAGGGGATATTCAAGTCCTCAATTAAGGAATATGCCCTAATTCATAATCATGATCCTTCGTATAAATTAGGGGATAATCCTCAGCTGAGGGGTGTTGGAAGACCTGGGCTCTCTGCTTCCCGCCGTAAACATTCGTGTGCAGGATGTACATGGCACCTTGGGTGTCTGAGGGTCACACTCTGCGAGGTGCTCTTCGCGACCTGCGGGCGGACCTCGGCTACGCCGAGATGCGTCAGACGTTCGCATTGCGCTTGGGTTGCACATGGGTGCACGCTCACGTATGCGTGGTGTCCAGGAATGAGCCTGGTGCCGCACTTAAGCGGGCCTAACTCGAGCTGTCGAGTTGCAAACCGCAAGCTGCGAATGAGACGAACGACTCCCGTTACCCCAAGCGAAGCGAGGTCAGCTCATGCCACGCGCATCCCTACCTCGGTAGCAGGCTGTCAATGATGACAGGACAAGATCCTGGAGTCAGGTGTTGAGGTGCATTTCAGCTACGAGTCCAGGGCCTACTCGTAATAGACGATTCTCGCAGAGTCTCGCACATGTGTCTAAAACGAAGAAGCCTGGGCCAAAACCTTCGCTCTGGATGCAAAGCCTAGTGACCAGTCCACCTTTGTCTCCAATCCCAGGTCACGTCCCGCTCCTGACTTTTTTAGCTTCTTCTTCGGTCTGGGGACAACTCGCTTTTGTCCGTTGGCCGCCTGGCATCCAGGGAGTTGTTGCCCACTTGGCTGAAAAAGGTGCACAGCCCCTAAACCCTAAACCCTAAACCCTTTTGAATACTGGGCTCCGGACAACTCGCCAGCTTCATGTGCGATACAAAGCAGACCCCACAATCACTGCAGGGATCTGAAACTTAGGACTGTGTATAAGCATCAGGAGTATGAAACCCTAAACCCCAAACCCTAGGCAAGAATGAGGCCTTGGTGGCAATCGGCACCTCCACCGGAGGCGCCGGGGCTCGCAAACCTGCAGAAGAGGCAGGGACACAACTCCGCCAAAGAGGTCTCACGTGCAGGATTCTTATTCTATATATATATATATATAACTAAAACGTTATATCAATAATGCTTAATTGAAATCATTAGGTCTACATAAAACTTTATATAAAAAGTGTTCAGTCGTGAGATTCACAGGTTTCGGGGGTGGGCAGGGTGGTTCTTCGTCCCCCCCCACCGCCCTCCCCCTCTGCGAGGGGTGCAGAAGAGGAAGAGCCCTTGCCAGATTGGCAGCAATGGAGTGACTAACTCTCTGCATTGCAGGAGGTTGGGAATGCTTGGGGTCGCTACAGGTGGTTCGATCACAGGGGTTCCTCTCGCCATGCTGGATTCCGTGCTTTGCACCCGAAAATACGGCGCGTGAGATCATAGAGTCTAAGCATGGCCAAGCGAACCTTTGTTGCGGCTGTGCCCATAGCCATAGCCATAACCCTCCTGGCAGTGAGAGGGCGTCCAACAACCACCACAAAGCCTCTCGAATTCAACTCAGGCAGTCCTTGTGACCGGATTTGCTGCGGCTGCGGCTGCGAAGTGAGGCACTCTCACTTTGCCAGGAACGAGCAGACCTGGATGAGGCTACATGTCTAGCTCCTGAACTGCAAGCAGGATCCTTCCATAACTGCACAATTCATCTGGGCCGGGCCTTGGATAGGCTGGGGGGGGGTCAAATTCTAGCAGCCCGCATACGGTAGTCAAGGCTTCACCGTGGCTAAGGGCTGTGCCCAGCTTTGACCACGCTTCTTGTTTCATGTTTCTGGAAAACCAGAGCCGCAGCGAAAACAAGCATTTTGAAAGAGCCTGCGAGCATGCCGCGCAGGTGGCCGTTCTCCTCGGTACAGCACTCTTCGGGCAAGAATCGTTCGTCGGTAGGTGGCCACAGCTGCGTGGTTGCACCTATAGGGTTGAATTGAGCGGCTGTCTGCCCATGGTATGGATATACTGTATAGTTACTATAGGTCTTCGCATCAGGGATTTGAGAACTGGTCTGCGCACTGCCACTGCTTGTCGCGCTATGTCAAAGCCACTGCAGACGGGAGTCCTCCTCCGGCCCTCCGCTTGCTGGGACCTGACACATCCCATCACATCCCTGAACTTGCAAGCCCAAAGCTGTCACGGGATGTTAACATGGCAAAGAGCCCAAAACTACGAGGCCCGAACGGCTGTCGTCCCTTCTTCGGTAGGTCTCCGGCCAAGTCTTGCGCCTTCGATGGCTCGCATCGCTACTGTAGTGCAAGACATCAGCATTTGTGTATGCGTCCAGCTTTTAGGCAAGCACTAGGACAACTATGCAGCAACTCCGATGCGTACTGCCCGAACTTGAGCACCATTTTTCCTGAATAATCGAGATGGTGCCTTTGGCAACCACCCATCCGTGGGTAGCTCTCCTGCTGCACGCCCATGTCGCACATCCTATTAGGCCCTGACAGGCCCAGCACCTCTGGGGGTTGAGGGGAGCTGCATGGGAGTGCAACAGGACCTTGGAGGCTGAGTGCTCTGCTCCAGCTACATCCATTGACGCTAGCAGGGTGAAAGGCATGTCAAGATGGAGAAGTCATGCAAAAGTGGCTTGCCAACGCTATTCCACCCTGCGTGAGTGAAGGCGTAAAGCACGGCTTATCGGCTGAACTGCCTCTTGTCGCTGGCATCCCGCTGCCCATACGGGTTGTCCGCTGAGAATTGGTGCCCAGAGGACTTTGCCGAGAGCTGCTGCTTCAAGGTGCCTTTTGTGCCTGTCGCCTTTTTCCTTGCTGTGTGTTTAAGATTCAGCTCCACTTTGGGAGGGTGTGCAAAGCCGAAGGCCTTTGCAACCTGAGCAAGATCTAGCTTATGCACGTCGTAGCAGTCCTTGTGGCTGTGGGCCGCATATGCGTGCATGTACGACCGATACGCGTCCCTCGAACTTCTGTGCAAGTGGTAGTTCTTTTCGATGACGCGCCTGCAGGCCGCCATCATGCGGTATGATACGCTGTTGAACCTGCACTCACGCCGTGGGCTGTCGAGAATGCAACCTAGACACTCCAATTGGGACTGGATATTCGCCTGAGTCGTGAGGTCGTAAAGCCATGCCCATGTGTCAATGACATTTAGGAATAGGGTTTAGGGTGACACTTCTGCAAACAGCCACGCTGAAGTCACTTAAGGCAGAGCCAAGCCACGATCTTGCTCGAGGGGAAGCTATACTCTGCCACAGGAACACCAGCCCGCCGCAAGTAATGCAGAAAGCCCAGCTCCTGCCACTCAAGGTTTAGGGTTTAGGGTTTAGGGTTTAGGGTTTAGGGTTTCGGGTTTAGGGTTTAGGGTTTACCCTGAACCCTAAACCCTAAACAAAGCCTTGAGCCCAAGAGCCTCCACCAAAACAAGCCCCAGGCTATTCCTCAAACAGGGGTCGGGAGCCCTAAGCCCTAAACCTTAACCCTAAACCCTAAACCCTAAGCCCTAAGCCCTAAACCCTAAACCCTAAACCCTAAACCCTAAGCCCTAAACCCTAAACCCTAAACCCTAAGCCCTAAACCTTGGGATGTTCCCCCTTGTCCTAACAGTCCTTAACAGGGATTCGAGTCGGGGGTGCCATCCCCATAAAGGACTGCTAGTAGAAGGGGAACATCGTAACCTAAACCCTTCCAAGCCGAAACCCTAAACCCTAAACCCTAAACCCTAAACCCTAAACCCAGGCTCCTCCGGCATGAGAAATAGCAAGGCCTTACCCTTGCCAGAGGCCCCGCGCGCAGTTCGTCCCACTCGGTGGATGTACTCCTCTTCCCATGAGCACGGAAAGGACGCGTAACGAAGAAAGTGGGGGGGGGGGGGGGTTTACGAATTTAGGGGGCCCGAAGATGGACCCACAGATAGTCGGATTCCCTATCGAACACTCCCATATAAACTCCCAAGGCTGTTCTCTGTGCTGTGTGCCTTGTAGGTACCAACAAAATACCGAGTACGGATCTTCGACGCTACTGCGGCAAGCCAGGCGCTTTAGACTTCTCAAGTTTGAAGTGGCAGATCTGGCTTTATTTAGGGTTTAGGGTTTTAGGGTTAAGGGTTTAGGCTTTAGGAGGGTTTCGGGTTTAGGGTTAATGATGACTTGGCAAGTTACAAACCCGCCGGGTAAAAACAGAAGAAGTCCCAGAACTTCTCGAGGAGCGGGATTTGGTGTCAGGGTTCCCTTGCCAGAAGGGGCCGGAGACAGACTTCCCAAACAAGACTACAGCCAGTGTAAACCCCCAACCCCTATGCAATTCAAATTCCATGTTTCGGCCTCCTGCCGGAAAGATTGAATCAATCAAGGGCGGGGGGGGGGGGGTGTTATTATATTAATGGCAAGTGGAAATTAATGAGATGTTCACAAGGCCTCATCTGCAGCTCGCTTTTTGTGCAATAATGCAGCAGGGCTTTCGGGGTGGTCTTGCTCACATGCATGTCCCCTGAACAATGCCGCGAAGCGTGGCGAACTCGAACTTCGGTCGAGTCGACTAAGCACAGCCCTAGGTGCTCCTTCGGCTCATCTGGCGGGTCATACCTTGCAGTTCGCGCAGCACGGTACTTTTTTTCAGGGTTGGGCCAAAGAATTTTTCTACGGCTTGGCCTAGAGTTGGGGTGTTGCCACCCGTCTAGCGACTGCACGGGGCAGGGTTCATTTTAGGGTTTAGGGTTTTCTGCCACCCCTCTAGCAATGCTCCTCGGGGCTACTGAACGCTTGTGATCAGATCCCAGCCCAAATTCATCCAAATTCGGAGTACTCCAGTCAACGAATATTCCTCCACTTCATCAGAAGTAAGAATCTAGATCAACAGCAGGATGTGAGGAGGGTCATGGAGTGTTCACAGGCGGCGTTCGTTTTCACGAAGGTAAAAAGGGCGTGCATTGCTAGCATGCGCTGGCACGTCATGTTGCTCGAAGACTGACTGGATGGCACACCTTTCTGAAGGTGTTCTTTATGTTCCGTGACTGTGCTGGGCCATTGCGAGCAGGTGAAGCGTTCAGGGGTGCAACTGCACCACACATAACATGCACTTACAAAGCACACGCTGCAACTACACAACGGAGCATATACTAGTCAGTCCGTAGAATCAGGAGCGGGTCACCTCCTGATGCCTGCTGCCTATATCATGCACCATGTGCTGTCCGAGAAGCTGTACTATCCAGTCCACTTTCGGGATGTCTAGGCCGCGCGCCGCGACATCTGTGCAAATCAAGATTCCCGTCTCAGCAGCACAAAATTGATAGTACCTGAGCAACTCCGAGCAACTGCAACATCTGTGGATTGCATCTCGACTATCACCTTGCCTGTTGATTTAACCATAAAGTATCGTGTCACTCGCATGCCTCTGAGTCTTGGAAACGGGGCTGCAGAAGCTCGAAAACTTCCATGCTGGCAAGGGCGCGTCGAACTTCTTGCCGACTGCTTCTTGTGACCGTGAATGCAGCTCACGGGAAGGTCGATGTAGTTCAACAACTCGTCATGGAACCTCAGGGGGCAAAAAACACCAGCAACACTGCAACCACAGCAAGGAGGTGCTCAAGGAAATGAAGAGCTGCACATTGCTAACCGGTGTCATGCTAAGGAGCTTGACAGAGTTGCAGGCGGACATGAAGACCATGACTTTCTTGTCTTTGTTCCGCTTGAGGAAGGTGAACAGCAACAGAAACCGTGTTTGGGCTGGGCAGACCACGTAGCCTTGCGTCAGGCCCGCGACGGTGGAGACGTTGTCTTGGGTCTTGACTTCTACGAATACTGGCTTGCTCAGGGAGAGTCGGGCCAAGTCTGCCACTTTCCGTGTCTGTGTTGCCGAGAATAAGGACGTCTGCCGCTTCTTCGGCAGCATCTTGATAATGAGGTTCATCTCCTCCTCAAAACCTACCTCCAAGATGCGATCTGCCTCGTCGATGGTCAAGTTCACCAGATTATGAAACACGAAACCTTTGGTGTTCTGCATGTGATCTAGTAAACGTCCCGGAGTGGCCACCAGAATGTTGACACCTTTTGCCAGCTTCTCAGCCTCTGGCTTACGATTCATCCCTCCAATAACCACCGCGATTGACTGAGACATGTACTTGGAGATGTTCCTCAGCACATCATAGATCTGGTTTGCCAGCTCCCGCGTCGGTGAGATTGCAATCACACCAGCGCCATTTCTTGGGAGGAACTTGACATTGTAGAGCAGATCGCAAGCAGGTACCAAGAAGGCCAGCGTCTTTCCGCTGCCTGTTTTCGCCGCTGCAAGTACATCCTTCCCCTTCAAAAGGTGGGGAATGGACTTTGCCTGGATTTCGGTCATCCGTTCGAAGTTATGCTCCTTGAGGGCCTGTCCAAAGATGCGGCAGTCCGAACACTTTTAGTTGAATCGGGCTCATGCTTCAAGACATGGTCAGAATTATCAGAAGGTTGCGGTTCGGACTCTGGCAGGCCAGTCCTTCTTCAGCGGCTCGCAGATTTCCAAGGAGTCGAAGCGGGTGTCGCTGAAGAAGCCAGAGCTATGAATCGCATCCCTGGGAGGCGCAGCTAGGTATTCGCACAGCATCGCGCGTCGACTCATGCCCAAAACAGCAAAAGGGAACACGAAAGGGTGCTTCGCGCGGCGTGCGCCACATGCATGTCACAGCATCGGTAGATGTAGTTAACTAATTGACAAGCCAAGATGCTGCACTTCTTCTGCTGGAGGACCTTCATCCTTCTTCTCTTCCTCTTCCTCGACATCGACGCCTTCCTCGTCTTCATCGGCATCGTCGTCCTCCTCCTCCTCATCGGGCGCAGCTTCTGCGGCCGGGCTCTTGGCTTTCTTCTTTTTCTTCTTTCCTTGGAATGCAAAGAAAACCTCTGGGGCACATCCAAATCGAACAGTCCGCCGTTTGCAGGCTAGGCTCTCTTCTTGGCAGGAGGCTCCAGGGTCTCGGCGGCCTTGTCCTCAACCTCCTCAGCCTCATTCTCCTGGGCCTTGACAGGGCTTTGACTGGATATTCTATGGCTTTTGAGTGGGAGGCCATGTGCGCACCGAGAAGGGAAAGCCTCGCCCTTCTTCTTCTTTTTCCGCTTCTTGCTCTTCTTGGTCTCTGCTGGCTCTTCGGCGACCGGCTCAGGCTTGAAATCCTGCACCGGGTGTCGCGAACAAGCCATCCACGGCAGCATGCAGTTGCCAATAGTTGCCAGCTTTTCTGCTTCGCTCTTGCAGTATCAATCGGCTTCTGAATACCGCATGTGGCCAGGCCAGCACAGAAGCGGTAAAAAAAAGTTACGCTGGGCACCGGTCTCGACTCTGGAAGACCCTTGCCTTGCCGTCGTCCATGATAACCTGCAGGAGTGCACAAGCACAAGCCGGCACCATGTCATGCAATGCAAAGAACAGAGAACTTAGGTGCTTCTGCAGGGAACCTCGTCATCCTCGTCACTCGCCAGGCCCTGCTCTTTCCGACGATCCCGCTCGATCTGCAATATGGGCACTCATATGCGCAGGGGCGGCCGAAACTTGAAATGCACTGTGCAGTGCAGAGAGATACACATTGTCCTCCCTTTGATATGGGGAGGCCTTGGGATCAGGGAGCCTGGGGCAACACATTCTATTCTGCTGGGCAGGCGTTGAAGAATGCTGATCTGCCAACCTGCTTGGCGGCAAGCTTCTTGGCTTTTCGCATCACCCTCCTGTCTTTCCACTTCTCCTGGCCAGCATCTTTCGCAAGGTGTGTGTGTGTGTGTGTGTGTGTCGGAAAGGGTCAACACTTCACTTGTCCACGCACGCTGTCGTTTCAGGCAGGTCGCAGCTCGAATCGGCTTGGTGACCACATAGAGGGGCGGCTGGGGCAGCACCATGGTGGCCTTCAGCAAGAGGGCTATCTCGGGAAGCATGATCAATCATGTGCACGATGGCGCATCGCTGTGCCAGTGCAGGATCAGAGAACAGGGGCCGAGCGCGCGGACGGAAGAAGCTTTGGGTCTACGTGTCTACATGGCGGAGGAGCTCAGAGCCCAGACACATGATGAAGATGAATGGAACAAAACACCTGGCTACGACTATGCTTCTGACTATCTCCTGCTGCGACAGTACTGCATGCTTGCGGAGATGCATCAGTTGCACCAAAAAGTCAACTTCAGCAGCCTGAACACTTGGATCTCAGCAACTCTGAGCTGGGCGCTGTCGAGCGCGGCTGTCTGCACGCCAGTCTCGATCATCCTCACGCTACCACCGTGTGCCATGTGGTGCACATCTTCCTCCATTATAAGTATCTAAATCCGCGCTTGCTATGCAAGACTGTACATGAGGTCTTAGCAATATCACACATCAGCACCCATCATGCGTCCTTCCTACCACGCACCGCGACTGAATGAAGCTACCAGAGGCTTTCTGTAAGTGAGAGGAGTTGACGCAGACGGTCAGGCAATGCGAGCTGAGCAACATCAGCAATGCTCAAAACGCGTGTCGCAGTGCTACCTGTACAAGGTGCTGGGGTCAGCACTGCGCCCCAGCCACTGGGTCGCTTCCGCGACCTCAGGATGCCAGTGGCTCTGCGGGACATTTTGAGTTGCGTGCCCGGAATGCCCGCCAGCCTGCTATCATCGCGGTCGTACCACCCAGAGGCGTACCAGGAGGTTCCTGTGATTTCAGGAACAAGGAGTCGTCACGCCGTGCCGAGTGATTAGTGACCATGAAACTCAACGCCTAGCTAGCTCTTCAAGCAGTGACCTCACCAATCATCCTTCCATCACAAAACCCTTAATGGCACACTTGAGAGCAGGGCGAACGAAAGCTAGGGCGCAGGTGTGAAGACCGCGCTGCTCAGCCCTGAAATGATAAGTAACAATGCTGACCTAAGGGGGGGCGGGTATCGGGAACATGGGGCCCCCCCGATTTCTTGTGTGGTTACCCCCAGAGGGGGGGGGGGGGGGCCCCCCCCCCCCCATGGCAGCTTAAACCTCCGATATATCGGAGATTAAGGCCCCTGAGTGCTGTTTGACCCAAGAACAAACTGGTAAACAAGAACTCCCGCAAGCTCCAAAGGAGCTAGCTTTCGTGACATGCATTTTTCAGGAAGTGTGCGTCCGATAGAAAAAACTGACACTACTCTGTGCTGATGGCCTCGCTCGTCGAGGTCTTCTCGGCCGCGCCAGGACTGAATAGTGATAATAACTATCGGCAGCAAGGACAATTCACACAGAAATGAGGCAGGTCAGCACTCTGGAGATCTGCAGCGAAAGAGTCTTTAGGCTTACAGCTGGATCATCGCGGCGTGCCCAAGATTCGTGTCTGCCGACCCTTTCCTGCACAAGAATGGAAAGTGAACCATTCATCACATTGGACAGCTCCACAGTAACCAACTCCACCTTTCTAAACACAACAACTTGCGGCTCGCCCAACATGTCCAGCCTCTGCAGACCTCGCACGGTGGGAACTGCCCCACGAGGTTGGCCGTTCTCCTCGTCATGAAGAACGGATCACCAAGACCCCGAACCCCGAACCCTGAACCCTTTTTAAGCACGGACTGAGGAAGTTGCCGGCGACACCTGAAACCCTGAACCCTAAACCCTAAACCCCCCCCCCCACCCCCCCTACCCCCCCCACCCCCCCAAAAGAAGCTGCTCAGCATCCGGCTGTCGTCGAGGGCGTGCCGGCGCCCGGAGGGGCCCATGGCCCCGACCCTCGGTGCAGGAACCCTTGGTTTTGGTTTGTGAAGCACGAGTATAGTATATACGTATGTGTGTGTATGTACTTATATATATATATATATATAGATATGTGTGTGTGTATGTGCTCTACATATTTTTTGTTCTTTTGCACTCATTTAAGCAATTTAATATATATATATATATATATATATGTGTGTGTGTATATATATATATAATAATATAATATGGTCTCGGGCTCCCGGGCCCCAAACGCCAACCCCCCATTCACAGCACAGGCAGGGGGTGCTAAACCTTAAGCCCTAAACTTATGCGGGGGGGGGGGGGGGGTGCGCAGGGATTCTTGCACGGGCGGCGGATCTCTTAAACCTTCAACCCCCAAATCCTGACCCAACCCCCCAATCACACCACGGGCACGGTGCGGGGTAGGCCCTAAACCTTGAACCTTAAACCCCAAACCTCAACCACACCTACACCACAGGGCGGGGGGGGGTAGGGATCCGAGGGAGGATGGGGGGGATACCATGGGGGGGGTGGCAGCCCGAGACAATATATACATATATATGTATATAATGTGCATATAGGCTAACATATACACATCATATAGATATAAGGCAAGCACTGAAAAGCTGAGCCCTGCTCCTTGGCACAGATTGCTACAGGTAGGCTTCCGCAGCTCTCTTTGCTTTTTCGACGTCTTGGTCTGGCGTGCTTGTGTGCTCTTGGCAAGCTAAGGCCGCGTTTCCAAAACCTGTCTTTTGCCGACTTACCATCCACGAGCCCATGAGGTGTTGCACCTTTTGCCGCTCTGTGAGGCTTGGGTGGGGTGTGGGCGGGCTGTGGGCATGCTAGGTTGTCATATCCTTTTCAGCTATTCGCCCCTTCCCTGATTCGGCAACAGCGGCAACATCGCATCGTGCAAGTCTACCAATCCGTACATTCATGCTGTCATGGGCTGGCTTTAGCTTCATGCGTCAGCTTTTTCGCGGAAACGAGCTCAAAGGCGTTGCCTGTGTGCTTTCTAACCTAAAGGAGCTACCTACATTTAAAGTTCACACTCTGATGTGAAGGACCGATGTCCGATCTCCATCACTTCGCACCTTGCAGCAGTGCGGCATCGCGAGCTTTCCGGATTGCACGAGATCGCTATCAATGGGTACAACTTACTACGGCCAGCATAGTCTCAATTGCTTGCACAAGAAACACAGCATAGCAGAAACCACATCACACAGAGTGTGATGTCACGTCGAGAGCACATGACATCGCAATGGCCCATGCCGACGCCCGAATCTGCGACAATATGCAGCCAGCATCAGCCAGCCGCCAAGAAGTAACTACTACTTCGGCCCGGCCTGGAGGCTGAAACCTCAAATGCGCGAACTTCTCAGCTGACGGTAATAATATGACTACCATGACAAGGGTACTTACTCACATAACAAGGGTACTTAATCCGATAACGATGGTAATTAACCATAGAACAATGATGTGATAATATGGCTTCTTGGTGCTACGACACTTTCTGCAACCTGGTGGCATGGGAACTGGGCTGACTCCCGAGCTTGCCGTACCCATGGGGCGAAATGGCCTTGCAACTTCAACACGGCATACGCAGCCCCGAAACGGTACCGCACGCACCCCAGAGACCCCAACACCCCTTTCTTACGGAATAGCCCCTAAACCATATAAGGAACCCTCGTAGAGTTTTAGGGAATATTGCTCAATTAAGGAAGATCATCCCTAAACCACATATAATCAGGAACCCTCGTATACTTTTCAGGACTACTGCTTAAGTAAGGGGTATCGGAGTCTCCGGCACCTTGCTCAGCTGAGGTCTAGGCATGCCAGGGCCAGCAACCCCCGGAAACGCAGGCAGGCCTGACGAAACCCGGTGCCCAAAGAGCCCAATACCCCTTCATGAAGGAATATTCCTTAAATTAAATAGGAACCCTTCATATGATTTTAAGGTATGTAGTCCTTAATTAAGGGATATTGGGCTCTTCGGGTGTAAGATAAAAAGAGTCTTTGCCTGATCAGCCCTCTTGTGGTTGATTGCTCATGAGAAGAAGAACCAGGCCAGGTTTGGGCAGTCCTTCTTGTGCACCCTGGTTGGGACCGTCGAGTTTTGTCAGGTGTGTCCAAAAATGTCATGTCCGGAGAGGCTGCCAGAGGCAAACCATTTGCGCAAACGTTGTTTTGTTTTCGGATAATTGGGGTGGTCCCGGGGTGGGTTCGGGGGAGGCGGGGGGATACATAGATATATATATATATAGGCGAGCAAATAATTGCCAAACCAGATACAGTGGTAGACCACTGTCTCCGAAGAAAGCACACTTTCACTGCGATCCTCTGTGGCAAACCCTAAACCAGAAACCCTAAACCGATTGGCTCCACATCCTGCCTCCTGGCGGCTCAAAGCCATTTGGCCTGCCATCTGTGGGCATTTCCCAAAATAGGGGGGGGTATCCCTAACAAACCCCAAAATACTACAATCCTCAATATAGGAGCCCCCTAAAAAGGGGTACCCCTGTTTTCGGAAACCCCCATGTGCAGGTAACAATAGAAGGGATACCCACAATACTATAATCCATATTCTGGGAACTACCCCTATTTTCGGAAACTTCCATGTGCAGGTAAGGAGAAGTCAGGGAAAGTGTTGCTGGGGCCTGTTGCCTGCGGCTGCTTTGGCCTTTGCCTGTGCCTGCATCCCAGCCTGGCCATGCTATCAAGACAGAGTCAAGGCATGTCAAGACCACTTGGAGGTTCATGGTACTTATAAACCAATTATGACTGTACTCATAACTGTACTTATAACCATGTTTGAGCTCTTAAGGGGCTTACAGCTATAATTGGTTAAGAAGTACCTTGAACCTCCAAGCACCCTCTGAGAAGCAGGCCCATGCAGGGCCGTTGTTGAGCGAGAAGGTGTTACCCTGCAAAGCAGCACATGGCGACACACCAAGCTCCGGCAAGGATGGGCCGTCAAACCCGCTGCGCAAGCTTCTTCTGCAATCGCACGCGCCATTGTGCCGGGGTGGAAAAGCTATCGGTGCCAAGACACGGAGATTCCGAGCACTCATGAATGTCATGTTGCGAAAGTTATGGCCTTGCACCCGTGCATTGAATTGGAGACAAAACCACTCGATGGGTCATTTGACCGCTTCGCACCATTGTTTGAATGTCTAGATGGCAGCTCGGCCTGTGTCCTTGAAAACGCACGATCTTTCGGAGATGTGGTAATGGCATGCTTCGGTCAGCTTTTTTAGGGCTTGGGGTTTAGGGTTTGGGGTTTAGGGTTTAGGGTTTAGGGCGCTGACCGACCAAAAGACAGGCCGAGGTCTACTACGCTCAGTTTTTGCCTACACAGGGCCACCTTTGGAAAAGCCGCTGCTTGCGCTGTTTTGACATGAGCAAGCCGTTCTCGTCCAAGGGCCGACACATGGCTGCGATGAAGAATGGTTGAGCTTGGGGAACAGCAGAGCACCTTAGCTGCTTGTCCCCTGCACTTCAGGGTTTAGGGTTCTTTTTGCAGAACCCAGAATCCTGGAGCCCCCTGAACCCTGAAGATCGAGAAATCGAGAAGCCAGGGGCACGCATGGCACTCAGGCTGACTCCAGCTCGGCGATGATCTTCCGTAGCTTACGAACCTCATCGAAATCTCCACCTCCGAGGGGGTGAGCTGACTGTTGAGCCAGCTGGGGGTGTCCGAGAATATGGGGGTCCCTTCTTGGGAGGTCCCTTTAAGGGGACTCGATTCTATTTGGGGTATAGAAGGGGTACCCTTTATTTTGGGAAATACCCAGCTAGACTTTCGGGTTTCGACTCTCACAACTCGGACAAGCCAGTCGAGGTTCGTCAAAGCCCTCGGTGCACATGCTTTGGGACGACTCACTTCCACAATTGAAGCCGTAGGTATTGGAGCTTACCGTGGGCTCGTACAGCGTTGTGCCACCCCCGCGCCTGCGATTAGGAGCCTTTGCAAGGTTGCCTGGGCTTCGTTCTTCGACAGCCTGCTCACGCCCCCATGCATCTGCTCCGAAGCTTGCCGAAAAAATGTTTGCCCCCCATCAGGTCAAGAAGGACACGGCACGATTCAGGAAAAGGTGCAAGTCCCAGCCTGGATCCCGTGAGGCCAGGACCTGCAAAACCCTTGGAGCTCTTGTTGCCCCAGAATTCCCGCAGCTCCTGGCGAACTTGAAAGTGCCCGTAATCATCACCGCCCAAATGACAGGCATGCGCATCCCACATGTTGGTGATGTCCTTTAGCCATCCTACGGTAACACTGTTCCAAAGAAGTGTGGCAGTAATCGGTCAATCGAGTCCTTGAGTTTTCCGACATCTCGAGTCTGGACTCGCAGATGCGGTTCTGGCGCCAGCAAGGGTTTGCCTGCTGGCTCGTGCGATGCCTGGACATTCCCAGAGGTTCCGCGCCTAAAGACCTAAGACAAGATCTGCCGCAAACGCACGGCTCCCTCACGTGGCCCTTGTAACGCCTGCAGAGCACCTCGTTGGCCTCACTTGAATCACTGAAGGCCCTGTCTTGTTCAACTTGTCAACACAGCTCACAAACACGATCCCCCAGAAGAGAAGAGAAGAGAGACAGAGAGAAAGAGAGAGAGAGGAAAACAAAATATATCAAAAATCAATGAAAGAGAGAGAGAGAGAGAGGGAGAGAGAGAGAGAGAGGGAGAGAGCGAGAGAGGGAGAGAGGGAGAGAGGGATGAGGGAATGCACAGGGATGGCCTCCTCGGGCTTCGGGGCCTCCTCGGGCTGCGGGGCCACCACGACGGGTGGCGCGCGGCGTGCGGAGGCGGTGGCCGCCATCAGCGGCGTCGGCATCGGTATCCAGGTGGAGTCCTTCATGACAGGCTTCTTAGCTTATGGCTCAGGGCTTACTTCGAGGGAGCTCTGCAGTGTAAAGGGTAGTTGAGGGATGTAGCACTCAGAATGCAGCGCGTTCGTTGCAGGACCGCGGAGGTTGATGCCAAAGGCGCGTCGCAACACATTGACATGTACTTCTGCAACACCTTGCAATGGATGTGCGAGCTGTCAATTTCATCGGCAAGTCAGTGCTGCATGCTGCAAGCTGCGTGCTGCGCGCTGCACGCTGCACGCTGCGCGCTTCGCGCTGCGTGGTGCGGCTCGGACTGCAGGAACTTGGGTCTGAAACCATGCATCATATCCACATGTCACAGTGGCGCCATGACGCCGCGAATTTTTAACCGCAGGCCTGGTGGTCCTTGGGCTTCCTCGGCTCTTCGGAGTCCTTGGAAGCGTCGTCCGGACCACTCGGACATCTTGGAGCAGGGTCCTGGCAGCGAGGGATCTTGCTCTGCTTGTACATGGCTTCAACGTCCCCAACAAGGGAACAATTAGACTTAGAGCCATCTGCAGGTGTCACGAATCTTTCCGAAACCCGTGTAAGGAAGATGCAGTCCTGGGCTGTGTCCTGAACTGAGTCTGCCTGAGTTCGCTCAGGTTCTTCAGACGGCGCTTCCAGCCTTAGCTGGACAACACTGGCACAAGGAGTGCCTCCGTCAAGTTTGCTTAGCCCGAACAAAGATGATGTTGCTAACTTTCTCTGGTCTGGACACTCAGCGGGCTCATCCTGCCTGTCGGGGATTTCCTCAACCTCTTCTGGCCCTGCGTCGGCCGCCTCCTCGCCAGTCTGCTCCGCGTCCCCGGAAGCCGAGTGCTCTGGGTGCTCGGCGCCAGCCGAGTGCGCCGGGCTCTCGGCAGCCGAGTGCGCTGGGCTCTCGGCAGCCGAGTTCTCTGGGCGCTCTGTTGACTGCACCGATAATGTCACTGGTTCCTCCTCCTCGTGAAGAACCGGCAAAGGCAAAGGAGCTGAGGCTGTTCTGTCGGCGCTGGGCTGCGCAGATGCAGCTTCAACGTCCGCAGCGGAGCTGTCCAACGACTCCGCCTCATCCGCCTCATCCACCGTTGCTGCAGCAGGCTCGTCAGGCTCGTCCAGCGCAGGTGCGTCAGGCTCTGTCTCGGCAACAGAGGGACGGGTAATGCCACCGCGAGCCCGGAGGGCCGAGCTAAGCGACTTGCGTGCTGGCCGTACATAACCATCTGTGGAACCTCAAAAAACAGCTCAAACCGCATGGCGCCTCGCTCACAAGAAGTCTTCTGCCTTTGCTAAATTTTATCAAGCGACTGGTCGGTTGGTCATTGCCCATTCGACGCGGGGATGTTAGCAACTCCCCTTCTGCCTCTTTTGGCACCTGGGTGCACTTCAGCATCGCAAGCATAACTGGAACTTCAACATGCTCCAAATGCAAGATTACGCGCCTCTGCATCGCCAGCACCCGTCACTGTGCTGAGCCGAATTCGATCGATGGCTCCCTGGATGGCCTTCGGGGCGAAGGCGTTGAGGTTGAGCCAGTCCAACGTGCTTTTCTCTGGCACTGGCTCGTTGTCCTGACAGGGAGCTGCCGCCAGCAAGTTGCATTCTTTATCCTTTATCCTAAACCCTAAACCCTAAACCCTCAACCCTAAACCCTAAAGCCGCTCCCATCCCCAATCACACCGGCCCGAGGTCCTCGACGTCTGTGGGGGCAGCAGGAGGCCTGATTGTAATGCCGCCGCGAGACCTCAGGTTGACGGGTTTAGGGTTTAGGGTTTAGGGTTTAGGGTTTAGGGTTTAGGGTTTAGGGCCAATGGCCCTAACAGCCTGCCTCATGGCATCTCGCAGGGAATTCTCGTGGCCACCCACGGATTTTCGCGGAGGGCGGCTGCTGCGTCCAAGCCACGCCATGGCAGCTGCGTTTTGCTGGGATTGGGTGAAACAGTTTGGCTTCGAGAACCCAGCGGCTGAACACTTTCTGGGGGTCTAGGACCTAGAAGTTTACGAAGTTATCTAAGATAGCAAGTGCGGGTTGCTGTTGATGAGGCATGGATGCAATGATGCACAGATTTACACCTAACGTAGCAGCTTGTACTGCTACAGGTGTTCCTGGCCAAAAGGGCAGGCGGCGGATGGCGAAAGCAAGCAACTACTCCCCTCCCCCCCCCCCGCCCCAAGCGGCTTGCGGGAGCTGCTGGCTGGCCGGATTGCTTGCTTCAGCAGGTTCTCCGATGCCGCTCAAACTCCCGACCTATGGACACACACTACTACCCATACCTATACCCCTCATATACCCCCGCTGACCTTCCCTTTCTTTGCAACAACGACACCCTTCCGCCTGAGGAATGAGCGACTGTGGCCAGAGATGTGGCCTTGCAGTCCCATGACATGCCCTCCTGTCGATGTGCGCTAGCTGAATAAACCTTCGCACCGTATCGCAAGTACAGCCTCACTTAAGCACCCTAGCGCAGCAGAGCATAAACTAGCTTGGCATTCATACCCCTTAGGCCGTTGGCGGGATGTGGCCGGTCTTCGCAAAGTCTTCTTCCATCTGCTTGACTCAGTAGGGGGCACAGCTTTCGTCGGAGGGTGGATGGGGTGGACACTGCGCATGCTGAGAGCTAATATGTGCTAACATTTTGCTGGTGGCTGACTGATCCGGGCGATTTCCTGCTGAGTGCCTTCAATGATCATGCGGTGTGTGCACAGCTCAGACCGTGACGTCGTTGGTAGCCTTGCCACAGGCCGCAGGCGAAGACAGGGATGACGCATGATATTGTTGAAGCAGTGCTGCAAAACACCAAGCAGCCGCCATGACATGCCTGACCCTTGACCCTTCTCGAGCTCACTACATGTCACTGCCTACACGTGTCGACCGTGTTCCCGAAGGCCAAATTGCTAAGAGACGCTAAGGGGCCGCATCCGTTGTCGATGTGGATGCCGCCGCCACCAGGCAGCTCAAAGCTGAATCCACCAGCAGGATTCTCTTTGATCGTCCCGCTGCTTCCGAACCTCGTGTAGCCACTTGATCCACGTGTGACACGAAAGACAGCCAACCGCTGCACGAAACCTCGGAACATAAGACAGGTGCACGCCATCTTCGCCATAGTACGGCGAGTTCATGAAAGTGCCAATGGTAGGATTCCTGAAGAAGCCAGGAATGTGGAAACACCACGCTCGCCTGCTGGTATCGTGTTTGAGGCAGGAAGACTCTAGCATGAGTAGGTCATGTGTAAGGGTGTGGCTTGAAGAATTCGTCCACCCTTCTGCCTTCACGGTAGGAAGAGACAGAATATGCAGAACGACGCCTCTTGTGACGTCGCTTCCGGAGAGTGGGAACAGTTGCAACCCATGTAAGGTTTAGGCCCTAAACTTTAGGGTTTAGGGTTTAGGGTTTAGGGTTTAGGGTTTAGGGTTTGGGGTTTGGGGTTTGGGGTTTGGGGTTTGGGGTTTGGGGTTTGGGGTTTGGGGTTGGGGGTTTGGGGTTGGGGTTTGGGGTTTGGGGTTTGGGGTTTGGGGTTTGGGGTTTGGGGTTTGGGGTTTGGGGTTTGGGGTTTGGGGTTTGGGGTTTGGGGTTGGGGTTTGGGGTTTGGGGTTTGGGGTTTGGGGTTTGGGGTTTGGGGTTTGGGGTTTGGGGTTTGGGGTTTGGGGTTTGGGGTTGGGGGTTGGGGGTTGGGGGTTGGGGGTTGGGGGTTGGGGGTTTAGGGTTAGGGTGGAACTCGGGGCCTGGATCTTTGTCTTCTTCATCTCCTGTGTCCTCAGCTGGTGCAACGCCGAACAGACGGCCCGGGAAAGAAAAAAACAAGGCTGGCGTCGAAGGGTCTATGCGGGGATCACAACATCCGGTAGTCTACAAGGCCGCAACCACCACATCGGTCGGATTCTTTTGGCTCACCAGTGTTGCGAGCCCGGCCACAGCAGCCAATTGCCCGCAGGCAGAAGCTTTGGACTCACCGCGCGTCTGCCGAACTGAGCAATACAGCCCTCGCTGCCAGAGCGAGCGCTGAAAACTACGTACCGTGTCAAGGGATGGCGCCCTCATCTTTGAAGTCTGTGCATCCACCCGCGCGCCACGCGATGCAAGTCCATCTATGTCATTGTAAGGGATCAGATTCACAAGGATCTGGTCCCTTTGGAAGGGAAACAGCAAGTCCGAAAGTGCTTTCGCGTGGCGGCGGTCAGTGTTGATATCGTCCAGCAGCACCACTTCACACAGGAGTTGCCTGAACTTCTCCGGGCGAAGCTGCAAGCACTTCAGGAAGGCATCCCTCAGATCAGTCACAGAGTGCTTGCTGCTTGGTACCAGTTGGCGACGCACGGGGTCGGTCGCAGCATGCACCGACCAGGCCAGCTTGCAAGGAAGCTCCGAGAGACTTAGGATCTTGGCCGGAGATGGTGCGACCGTTGACACCGTAATGTAACAGCCCGACATGCTGAAGCTCCTAGCATCCGTAAGAAGCTCCAGCGCTTCAGCTACTGAGTCCAGGTTGTTGGCAGGCTCACCCATGCCCATAAACACAAGGTTGCGGACCCTCGGCCAATTGAGGGTGCGCGCCTGCCGCTGGGCCAGCCAGACTTGTGCAAGAATTTCGTGCGTGGTCAGATTACGGATTTCGCCAAGCTTGCCCGTTGCACAGAAGCTGCACGCTTGCTTGCAGCCCACCTGGCTGGAAACACAGAGACTCGAGTGCTTCGCCATGCGGATAAGGACGCACTCGATCGACAGGCCATCTGCAAGACGCACAAGCATCTTGCAGGTGCCCTCACCGACGACAGTGCTCTCCATGCAAGGCGCGGCCATGGGCTCCATTGACAAGGCCAGCTCAGCGAGCATTTGCCTCAGGCGCTTCGAGGAACCTTCTGCTTGGAGGGGGTCCCGTCCATTGCGCACCGCCTGTGCAAGGGCAACATATTCGAATATGCGATGTACGGCGCAAGTGAGACACAAAGTGTTACTGCAAAAACGATTTAGCTACAGTCATTAGGTTCGCTGCTGCAGGCTGCGGGTGTTGCCGCAGGTGCTAAGCGATCAACACCGGCGTGGCACTGTTGTCCCATCGGAGTCCAGGTTTCGTCGCCATACTACACAACCCCCTCCAATGCCCAAAGGCCACAAAAGCTGTGACAGTCCATGACACCGAACAGCCCGAACAGCCCTCCAGAGCCACCCCTCAAAATGAAAAAATGTCCGAAGAGCGATGAGAGGCCTCCCACGTGCGACCTGCATGCAGCGGCTCGAGGGCTTTCCGGGCCAGGGAGGTGGTGCCCAGCAGGGAGGCCAGTCGGTCTCCTCCAACTTTGGGGTGCATCTTCTGTGTACTTTTCGTGTGCTATCACGTCTGTTGTTATTCCCATTCCTCCTATCGCCTGCTTGGCTCGTTTAGCTTCACATTCAGTTCGTGCTCCACAACATGCAAGCGCCCGAAGGAGCCGAAGGGTTTGCGGGGGGTTTTTATTTAGGATGTCAACACTGGCATAGCGGGGCATGCGGGTGTGGCGGCACAGGGTGGAAGCTTGTCTTGAGATGTCTGTCCTGGCAGCGTGAGCAACTGAGTCTGCAGAAGCTTGGGCTGGGGAAAGCCTGGCTCCAGCGCCAGGCTGCTTTTAAAGCCGATCAGGCAAATATGCAGGGCGAAGCACGCTCGGGCACGCTTGGGCGCCATGAGGTCTCGCCAGTCAGAAGTCTGACCCTGTAGCAAGCCACTTAAGTCATGTCATCACTGCTGTAGCAGTAGCACAGGAAACCACTACCGCATGCAACCCTGCTAAACCTTTCCCTCCTCCCATCTGCCCTCAGTGGAGGCTTGAGCCTTCTGGCACGGAGCTCCACAAAAACCAATTTGCCAATTTGCAGAACCCAAACTTCTGCATGCATGCGCGGCCCTTCTCAGCCATGTGTGAGTCCTTCATCCTCTTCTTAGACTTTTGGCATGTACCCAAGTCACTTGATGCGAAGGTCTCAGTATTTCGCCACAGTCTAAGCTCTTCCACGCAATGTAAACCCTAAACCCTTTTTTATCGCGGACCTCTGAACCCTAAACCCTAAACCCTAGACCCTAGACCCTAAACCCTAAACCCTAAACCCAACCACCATGGGCCTGTTTTTAGACTTGGAGTCCACTCCTCTCTCTCACACTGTTAAGATCCCCAAGCCTCCCGTTATTATTACCAGTAGTACTGGTGCGATTACTATGATTATTCTTCTTATTATTATTCTTATTGTTCTTATTATTCTTATTATTCTTATTATTCTTCTTATTCTTCTTCTTCTTATTCTTATTCTTGTTTTTATTGTCCCTTGACTGAGGCAGAGGCCCAAAGGCCCTTGGCGGGAGCTGCCGGCTCAGGCCTTTGCAGAGGACTCTGATGTGCCTTCTGTTGCCAGCCGCTGAGCTGTCCATCACAATCCCTCTTGTTCAAGAGAACGCTTCTGAGGATGACAAGTCAAGCCAGAATTGAAAAGGAGGGGTTTGGCCGAAGTTCATCCTCAAGCCACTCTGAAACTGGGAGTCTGGGAGCTGCTGCTTCTTGCACACGGCCGTGGGCCTCGGAAAAGCTGAAAGGCCAGCACATTGGAAACGCCGGTGTCTTGTCGCTTCAAGCATGTAATGGGGTCTACCCTGCCGGCCAACCGATACACAGATGCTACACGTATGGCACGGCAGGTTATTATGATGGAAGGAGCAGGTCCGCTCAACTTTTTTGCTGCCGCCGCAGCAATAAGACTAACAATAGCTAGCCAAAGGAAATGCTACGGCTAAGCAATCAACTCAGCTCCCAGCGTCTGTGCCTGCTGCTTTGCCTTCGGCTTCGGTTTCGGCTTTGCCTTTGGCTTCTCCGTCCGCACCCAGTCCAAGTACAGCTGGCGGTCCTGAGAGACCAAGGGACGCTGCAGGAAAGGGTTTAGGGTTTAGGGCTTAGGGTTTAGGGTTTAGGGTTTAGGGTTTGGGGTTTGGGGTTTAGGGTTTAGGGTTTAGGGTTTAGGGTTTAGGGTTTAGGGCAGCTGGCACACCTGAGGAGATCTGAGGAGTGCTCGTATGATCGTCGCTCGATCTCATCATTCAGCACTTCGTAAGCAGAAGAAGCCTCTGCAGCCCACTGCGGCCCACCCTGATGGCCCCAAACCGGACGTTGCAGGTGCTCTTGTGCCAACACGAGCACCTGATCCCTGCCCTGAGCCCTTAGCCCTGAAGCCTTGGAGCGTGGAAAGACAATTCTTTGAAGATCCTGAAGAAAACTGCTCAGTTTCCTGCCAGCTTGAACGCATCTTCTGCAAGTGCGGAGAGGCTCTGCCTCAAGAAGAAGCTTATACTTTTCTGAGCTGAGGTGACGACCCCGGCATCCGAGGAACATCTAGTTTGAGGCATGGACTCATCTTCGGTCTGCGCTTGTGCATTGATCTTGTCCGGGTGGACCTGGACGTTGCGCACTCAGTGCCCGGCCGGCGCAGGAGTATCGCTGCAAAGTCATGGTTGCCCATGGTGCATGCCAACTTTTCCCAGGGCCGACAGATCTGCGGGTGCTGCCCGCAGACTTCCCAACAACCCGCTGTCACCTTGTGCCCGCATCTGAGGCGTAGGCTCGCAGAGAGATCGCTCGAAAAGCCTGGCCTCAATACGACACATCGCAACGTCAGACTTGGGTCCCTGAATCCGTTCTATTGACCCTTGATCCTGGTTTCGGGCGAAAAGGTTTTCGGGGGCAGGGTGGGCAGGGGGCCTAGATTCTAGACTCTAGACTCTAGACGCAAGCTGAGCTTCAGGCGAATCTCAAGTGCTGATGAGCTGGGGGCCACCCCGAGCACCTCGTACAGGTTCTTGGCGAGCTCCAACTGCCTCAACTCTTTTCTCGATGGAAGTACTGGGCCAATCCCACACCAACCGACCCTGAACGCCAACAGGATCTCACTCCCCACAGGAACCCATATTCCACCCATCCACACCACCAAGGCTAAAGCAATCAACAGAAAAGGAAAACAGAACCAACGATAACTCTGCGCCATTTGTGGCTCTATTGCGGTTAGAGGAACCATATGATACATGCGCGTTTAGTACTAAAGATTAACACAGTAAGCTTCTACAGTTTTAAGTTTAGGAGGCGCATTCCTCGGGGATCATCTAGATCTCGGGTTGCCACTTCTAGTGTGCTGAATGCGGGATCCATGATTGGCTCGGAATCCACCAGATGCAGCAATGGATCTTGCGAACGTTTCTTCGCGGGGCGAAACAACTCTACACACACATTTGATGTGTACTGATGCTACAAAAGGCAGTTGGGAACGTGACTGGGAGGGAGGAAGTGAGAGAGAGAGAGAGGGAGAGACAGAGAGAGAGAGAGAGAGAGCGAGCGAGCGAGCGAGCGGAGAGGGGAGCGGGGAGAGGGAGGGAGGGCGGAGGGAAAGAGAAAGGGAAAGGGAAAGAGAAAGAGAAGGAGACGGAGACGGAGAGGGAGGGAGGGATTGAAAGAAGAGAGAGAGAGAGAGAGAGAGAGAGAGAGAGTGAGATCATCTCGCTCCTTCTCATCGTTACAGGGAATGAGTTTGCGTGGAGGGTCAGTCTCCTTTCTCTGAGCTTGGGATGCCGCGCAACGAAGGGCGCCGGAGCCTGAAGCCCTTGTTGTTAAGGCAAGGACCGGATGATGAACTCAACGATCTCCTCGCTCGGAGGCGCCTCACCATGAACATGCATATGAACACGCCACGGATCATGGCACAATGCATGACATGGGTCCTAAACTTTTGATCTTGAACATGGTTGCGATCCGAAGGATGCCTTAGCCGAACTTCCACCCCAGACTCAAACCCGACCTTCTGTCCAGAGCTACAGCTGTGGAGGTCTAAGTGGGGGGGCTTACGAAAATAAGGGACCCCGAATATAGACCCCAAATAGAAGGATGCCCTTATAATCAGCCCAACAAGGTACCCCCCAATATCGGAAACCCCCCAAGGCTGGAACATCATCCAGGCTCCACCGTCGGCTTGGCATCTCATCCATCGCCCTCAGCACAAGCTTTCAAGAGCTGGTGCTTTGGACACGACACATATTCCCCCAAAACAGCACTGGCCCTTAAATGCTGTGGCTGAGTTTCAGGCGACTTCTGCGCCGGCTTTGCGGGTGCACCTCATGGCAGGCGAGGGGCTCTCGGATGCTCCCTGCCGCCCATGAACTCACCGCCTGAAGCTCACTTTGGGCCGCTCACTGCCGTGCGCTTCCTCCGAGTCCTTGCCGCCCTTCTGGGCATGGTCATGAATCCGGTACTTGCCCACTTTGGCCTGCACGGCGCAAGATGCCTTGCGAGGCAGAAGTCTTATAAACCCACGGGCCCCCGGCATGATGAATGGCCGCACAGCCACATCGCTTGCAAAGCATCCTTGGAAACCATCATCACTGCCGCCACAGAGTGAGGGGGATCCAGTTTCGAGCGGCGCGCCAAAAACAGCAATCCGACGGGTGCACAACATCTCTAGCTATCTTTGCCAAACATCTGCGAACAACATAGTTGCGCCGAGGTCTATAGCCTAAGTGTGCAGCAGCGAGGCCGCTGCCCAGCGGCCTCGCCCAGCGACGCCACACCCTCCTCCTCCTCCTCCTCCTCCCCCTCCTCCTCCTCCTCCTCCTCCTCCTCCTCTCCTCGGCCTCCTGTCACTACCCCCCCTCCAATGGGGGTTTACGATATGAGGGGTACCTTTTTGGGGTCCTTATTATATGGGGATCCTACTATTTGGGGCTCTATATTAGGGGTCCTCCAGACCACTGGCTTGAACACGCGCCCCCTATGTCGTTGAGTTTCTGCACCCTTCAGTCATACGTTGTGGCGTTCTTTCGATTTGGATTGTACTATAAGGGACCCCGCCTACACTAGTTGAAAACAATATTTATCAAAATTTACTTTGAGCATCCATACCCCAAAACGCCAGCTCTGGGGGACTATTGGGGTTCTCTGCAAAATTCTTCGGGTAGGGATGCCATGCTTTGCGTGGTTCTCTGAAGGTGGGCACTCCAGGGACTCTCGGATGCGGGTGCGGCAGCGATACTCAGATTCTTTGCGGGATGTTCGAGATTCCAGGCAGACTCTGTGGCATTTCCTGCGGGATTCTCGGGGGGGTTGGCACTAGGTACTCCTACCGGATTCTTCTGGGGTGTGGCTCCAGGGCATTCCTTGCGAAGTTTTCCGGGAGTGGGCGTTCCGGGGATCGCGGGATGCCATGGCCGGACCGACGGACCCACCACCTGCGGGAAAATCCGGAAACAAACCGTGGTTTATTCAACGATACTAGTTGGGATGTTCCCCCTTATACTAGGGATTCTAATCGGGGAGTACTATACTCCCTATCTCCCTATTAAGGACTGTAAGTATAACGGGGATCATCCCAAGATATTAGGCGACATTTTAAACCTTTCGCAAGGGCACGCCAATGCGAAGCAGACAAAAACCGAAAACACGGCGCGTCTAGCACTTGTGCGAGTTCTCAGGTGCCAAAAAAAGAAAAGATGGAGTGACAGGCGCCCCCTGCGGGGTCCCTTGCAACCCTGTAGCCAGGGAACCTACAGCGGAGGGTCATTTTTATTTCAGCCCACTCATGCATACACCACATTTTTGCGAGCTTTGGGGCGGAAAGGATGCTAGAAAATCAAGCCAGGCCAAGCACTCTTGGTTCATGAGGTGCTCGGATAAAACGAAGATCTGGCCTTGTGCATGAGGCGATCGCACACTGTTCTTGCAGCTGTGGGATGCAATAGAACTGTGAGTAGCGAACAGGCACATCGCTGGCACTTGCCTAACAAGTGGCTTCTCTCAGCTGAAGCTTTCCAAAGAGACAGACAGACGGACCTCGCTTGTTGCACAGAGAGTCGTAGCAGAACTCCTTCGCAAAAAGCTTCCGCGAGCAGCGCAACGGCCGATCTTGGGCCCGCAAGAGGCTCTGTGATGTATCTCGTGACGAGGCATGTCGCGCGTGGTGTGGCTTGATAACTTGATGTCCTCCTCGTCACGGTCTGTGATGGCATCCGCCGTCCGTGCCTGCAGCCACCTGGCTCGAATGCATCAAGCACAGCAATTGAAAAGAACTCCGATTGAAGCACTTGCTCAGAACAGCTTCGCCGGCAAGACCTTCCAACTACAGTGGTCAGGATCTCCTCGTCACCGCCCTGGGTAACATCGAGGCATTGACTTTTTTCTCCATCGTGACAGTGGGCCACGCAGCTGCTCTTGTCGCGCCTTCTTGGCGGCAATGTCCCTTCCTGTGACCACGTGCCCAAATGATGGCCCAATGTGCGCCGCTTGGTTGAGTCCGAGCGTCCCCAATCAACGTTCTGGATGTTCTTGAAGTTGGAGATGACTGCATCCTCCTGGAACTGTGCAACACAAGCGCAGGTCTGTCTTGCGAGCTCGGCTCTGGGGATTTTGGATCCGTTTGCGGAAGCTGTTCGTCAGCTGCCCTTGGTCTTCTTCTACTACTTCTTCTCCTACTGCTGCTACTACTACTGCTTGTGCTACTACTGCTTGTACTACTACGACACAACCAAAATCAAAGAACCTCAGGGGGGCTGTCAGGACCTCAAAGGACAAGACAGGACCTATAAACATGTATTGTAATAATATACTATTAGAATTAAGTCAACTATGATGAACATGCCATAGTATATTAAGATGATATTGTAGCTTGCCTTGAAGTTGCTTCCTCGATGTCGCTGAATACCACCAAAGTTGGCAATCCGCTGGTGTGCAAAGGTCGCCTCCTGGTCGTAGAAGAGGCGAATGTGTCCCACTACATCTCCACCTGGCGCCAGATGGGGGTTTAGGAAAAAATTAGGGGCCCTTGTATGGAACCCAAATAGTCAAATACCCTGATCATAAGGACGCCAACAAAGTACCCCGAATTTCAGAAACCTCCAGATCCTGCCACAGCTGTGGATTGATGCAACTTAGCAGCCCAATCAACTGCAGCCCAGCTGCTGGCTGAGGCAAGCTCTGCTTGCAGCCAGTGTCCTTCGGGCTCTAGCACGCCCATCCTTCGGGCAAAGGCGGCGGAGGCTCCAGGAAAGCAAGGGGCCGCTGAAAGCATTCTGTGTCATCGTGGGCATAGTGCCGAAGACTGAGCGCTTGGCACAGTGGCCCCGGAGGCATGGGGACCTCGTGCCAAGCGCTGGCCACTCCAACTCGCCAAGGCCTGCAATATAGGATCCTCATTGCTGGGCCCTGGACCCATGAAAACCAGCAAGCCATCTGATCTGCGCCCGATTCGGTACTCAGAGGGCTTGGCCTCGGCGCCGTTGGCCCACGCTGTCCCCATGCCAGGCCCGGCAAGTACAAGCACGGCTGGCTTTTAGAAGCGGTGTTTCCAGTCGACTAGGTTGAATCCTTGGATTGCCTTGGCATACTTTAGCTGCAGTTTCAGGATCGATTTGGCAAACAATGCGCGGCAAAAGGTGCCGTCAAACCAATCGCTGAGATCGCAGCGCCGTAGAGCCACCGACCGACAAGACGATGATCCTGCGTGCACGAATGTCGCACCAAGGACTGCTTGACTATCAGCTTAACTTCAGCTGCCGGAAGGTCGCTCCATCATTTAGGGTTTAGGGTTTAGGGTTTAGGGTTTAGGGTTTAGGGTTTAGGTAGCGCACACCTGCGAGGCATGGCAGTCCTGCCAGGACCGAGATGCTGGGTCCTCCTTGCCCTTCGCCACCGGATTCCCTCCAGGAAGCGGGGCCTCTGCGTTAGATTATGGTAGTATATGACTCTACTAAGATTATTATAGTAGTATACGACTCTACTAGTATATGAAGCAGCTTGAGGGTGCTTGCACGACTTCTCGCGATTCGGAGCGCTAAGCCCATGGCGAAGACTCGAGCCACGACTCGAAGCTGAATCCTGGGCACGCGATGCCATGGCGAGTGGCGGCATGCTTGGGGATGCCGGCTACACCCAAAGAGCCCAATATCCCTTAAGGAATATACCTTAAATCATATTAAGGATCCCTGTATGATTTAAGGAATATTCCTTAATTAAGCAATATTGGACTCTTTGGGCAGTGCGACAAATTTCGAGATCGCTCACGTTGTGGAAGGAGGAAGAGCCCGAACGTGTGCTTGGCACTTCCGGGAGAAGGTGACCTCGTGGCGAGCATGAACAGACGTACCAACAGACTAAGATCTATAAGATATAATATATATATATATATATCTATCTAATTTAATATAATATACATATATTATATATAATCTATACATTATATAGGGCTTTAGGGGGCAAGTACGAATTGAACGAGACGAGCTCAGGCAAACACGCGCCCATGTCGTTTTGAATCTTGCACATCTTGCCACTCGAGGCCTTGAAGAAAGTGTCTTCCAGCGTGGACCAGGAATCTGCCGAATCACCAAGTCTGCGACTGTACTCCGCTCTTGTTGCCGCCACTGTCGGCAGCGGCTCCCACCTGCTCATCTTTGCTTCCTTGCTGGATGCAGTAGCCCGGTGCCACGGTCCCCTCCCTGCCTAGCAAGGATAGCCTCCGCAAAGGTCTGTGGCACCATAGGCTGGAGCGCCTGAAGCTTGTTTGCTACTAGTAATACCAGGTCCCCCTGCCCCCTCCCACAAACATCAAGGCTTTGGCGCTCTCCAGCTGCAAGAAGTCCTTTCTGCCCCATGTCTGTTAGGGTTGGCTCAAGGAGGTGGTGATCAGAGCCATGCAACCCGTCGCATTACTATTTCATGATACAAGTATAAGTAGCTCTGTATGTACATAAGTCCGTCAGCGAGTGCAAGCGACCCGCAACATGAAGGTGCAGAACTAGGAGAGGCCCCGACAGGAAACACGAAGTCTTAAGCAAGCATGCAAAGTACTGCCTAATATCTGCCCCACCTTGTCTTCTTCAGACAGGAACCAACTACTGAACCGATGACTTGCGGCGTTCTGTGGTACCGAGCACAGTGAGCGCAGCCTTTTGAACTTTTGCGCCCATCTTTGGCGACGGCTGCTAGCCGCGCTTGCTTTACACTGTACAAGTGCGCTGTGGCATGCATCGATCGGCATCTCATACTGATTGAGTGCCTGGCTCTGTTTCCACATGCTCTACTTCTGCTGGAGCGCGGGCTTCTCTGTGCTTCGGGCGCCAACGGCGAACCATTTGTTTGGAAGGCGCTGCTCCATCGTCTGCCCTCTTTTGCCGTACGCCAAGCACTTCAGAGTTTGCAGCCACCTGGCGGGCTGAGTCCTGCAACTGGACGCAGCAGACTTCCCTGAACAGGTCACGTATTGCTTGAACAGCATGCGCTGGGGGCGTCTTCGTGCCAATGCCAGCAAACTTCATGTCTGCGGAAAGCGAGGGCGGCTGTTCAACGAGATTCCAGCATTGACAGCCACAATCCCACTTCTTCCAAACGGCTGTATTCACTTCGTAGAGCCACAGCTGGCAGGACCCGGCAGGCTCGGAACCATGTGGCTGAAAACGGTTCACGTAGACTTGAGCAGCCCACTTTGTCCCACCACCAATTCGCAGAGGATACCGAGCATCCAGATCCTCCCAAGTGATTGCAAACATTGCCTCGGCCCACAGTGCCTGACAGACGTTGCGGCGGAACAAGTTCAACACATGCCAGTTCCTGGGCACGCTTTGGTGGAGTTGTTTTGCGGCGTCCCGCAGGTGTGGATCACATAGAGCTGCCGAAACCTTATTTGGCACGTCCACTCGCCCACCCGACCTGGCCGCAAACCCTCGATGCCCAGCATACGACCAATGAATGCACTGCCCGGAGGGGGCAAATCGAGCCATGGCATCATCAAACTCCGCGTCGACACCCTCTGCCCCACCCGAGAATAGTGTCAAGACGTCCTGGCAGGGTGGTCGATGACACATCTGCAGCACGCTATCAAGAGCTACTGGTGGCTGATCGCTTCCATGTGCGGACATGGAGGTTGGCTACAGCGGCTGCGTGCAGCCAAGCGGAACCAGGCAACAATAAGCAAGCAGGCTGCAGGTACTCGAGTGAGCCCGATGTCTCGGCATACATGCTCCGATGCATGATATTGCACAGCACTCACTGAACCCGCAATGCTCATCACCGCTATCTGAAGTTACCGAAGTTAGCCATAGAAACAACGCTCCAACCATGTTGAACTGTTGAACTCCACGGGAACTCCAGTTACGTAGTGATTTCGGTGACTATAGGCAATGGGCAATGTATTGTGCTGTTCAGCACGTAATCTTTACATGTGTACACTCGCGGAGGAGATGGTCCTTGCTCTCCAAGTTTGCCGAGACCTCACCTGTTTTGTCGCTGGGCCTGAGACTGAGCAAAGCATAGCGCAGCAACAAGAAGAGCACACTACAATCACTATTGTCCGAGCACTGCAGAATCTTCAGGCCACGTGGCCAGCAGCGACGATGGCTGGGACCCAAGCGTTGCGATTGGCAAGAACCCACCTCCAACCAGCTCCAGCCATGACTCGGCCTCAAAGGTTTAGGGTTTAGGGTTTAGGGTTTAGGGTTCAGGGTTTAGGGTTTAGGGTTGGTGGCATGGGATGGTGTTCCACGCCGAGGCCAAGCTGCCGGCACCTGGATAACCCTGCACTTGCGAGCCCTCAGCCTCGGCGCAGCTTGTCGTGCCATTGACCAACTTTCAGATACGCGTAAAGTATACGATCTTCCTCACCTCGCAGTAGGGACAGCTTAGACTCCCAAATAAATTCTGCGAAATCTGCCGAATTGACTTCAAACATCCCTCAAAGCCCTTCTCCCTAGATGGGTGGCGTGCCACGCACCCCGCCGAAGGGCAGCTGAGACTTGGCCTCGGCTTTTGCAACCGAGCTACATACGGAGTTGTTTTCCAATTTGGGGGCTGTACGAGCCTAAGGGTTTGGGTTTGACCCACAATGTAGTCCCCAAATGGTAGGATTCCCTGGTAACAGGGAACCCCAAGAAGGTACCACCCTAACTTCGGAAACCCCCATATTTGAACTCACGGGTTCCATCAGCTTCCACAGCTGAACATCGCCGAACACCGCAGCGCAAAGGGCCTCTGGCTTCGCTCTGACGTGGAGATTCGTCAGAGCGGTGAACCTCAGCAGGGTTTAGGGTTCAGGGTTTAGGGCATTAAGGGGTAAAAGGGAGGGACCCCTATAGAGCTCAAGGTCTATCCCCACTCATGCGCCACACACTGTTATGCCACAATGCTCTTGTACTGCTCTCTTATCTTACTATACTGTTGTACTCTTCAACCTTGATGATGTTAGATGTTTATCTTATCTTAGTTTATCTCATGTACCTTATTATCTTATCAGCTTCTCATATTCCTACATGATTCTATTGTTTACGGTACCCTAAAACCCTAAAACCCTAAAACCCTAAAACCCTAAAACCCTAAAACCCTAAAACCCTAAACCCCAAACCCTGAACCCCAAACCCCAAACCCCAAACCCCAAACCCTAAACCCTAAACCCTAAACATGATTTTCGATACCGGGCCAAGGCTGCCGAGCGGCTCCAGGGGATGGGCAAAGGAGCCCTTGGAGCTGCCGTGACAGCCTCGCCTGGGAGGGAAAAGCCGCTTTGTTGGGTTTAGGGTTTAGGGTTTAGGGTTTAGGGTTTAGGGTTTAGGGTTTAGGGTTTAGGGTTTAGGGTTTAGGGTTTAGGGTTTAGGGTTTGGGGTTTAGGGTTTAGGGTTTAGGGTTTAGGGTTTAGGGTTTAGGTTTTTTTTTGCCACCCGCTTAGCTGACCTCTCGTTTAGGGTTTAGGGTTTATAGGGTTAAGGGTTTGAGGGCCCAAGAGCTGTGCGGTTCGTTTGTTTTTGCTCGCTCCCGCATAGCTGGCAGAACCGCGCCACACGGTTGACGACTATCTATGCCGCTCAGAAGATTCGACTACGATTTGGGGTTTGGGTTTAGGGGTTTAGGGTGAGAGGACTTAGTGGCACGAGCACTGGCTGCCCATGAAGGGCTAGGGGGTCCAAAAAAATGCACATAGACTTCTCATGGGCAAGGCACCTCAGAATAGTGCGAACTTCTGCCTGCATGGAACCATTCCATACCATTGAGAGGCAGACAGATCACTCATAGAGAGAGAGAGAGAGAGAAAGAGACGGAGAGAGGAGAGAGGGAAGAGGAAGAAGATCGAGGGAGGGAAAAACAAGAGAAGTCAACCACCTGGGCTCCAGGGGCAGCCCTGACCTCTAGCCAATTAACCTTCGCCAGAGGCCATCCTCACAACACCTGGTTAGGAACGAGCGCAAGCATGACGCCACGCAACTCACCACGCACACAGCTATGACTCGCTTTCCACGCCCCGTATTGATTTCGGGCAGGGCGGTGGCTTCTTGCGGGGGAGGGGGGTGGTGCTGCTCACATTGATTAATTTAAACTATGTCACTCGTGTGCGCTTCCAAACCCAACTCCCAACCTTGAAAGCCCTCTTCCCCTGACCAGTGAATGGTGCTGTTTACGGTTTTGGGTTTAGGGCTATGGTTCAGGCTTAGGGTTTAGGGCTAGGGTTCAGGGTTTAGTGTTTAGGGTTTAGGGCTAGGGTCTAGGGTTTAGGGTTTTGGGTTTCGGGAAACCTTGCTTTGGACTGGGCCCAGGGCGACTCCAGGAGGAGGCCGAGACTTGGCGGAGCCCAAGGGAGGAGAGGAGGCTTCTGTTGGGGGTTTAGGTTTAGGGTTTAGGGTTGAGGGTTCAGGGTTTAGGGCCTTCGGCTTAGGGTTTAGGTCAGTTTAGGTTTCAAGGTTTAGGTTTCTGCAAGCACTCTCTGCAGCAGCAGGCTTCACGCTCGTGCTTCTTTGGGTTTAGGGTTTTCTGCAGCGCTTTCTCTGAAGAGCGGCGGTTTTGGGTTTAGGGCCACCCCCCGCCCTCGCCCCCCCCCCCTCCCCCCCTATAAGATAGTCATGTAATAAGAGTGTAATCTATTTTTATAATAAGATATTCAAAAAACTGAGAGAATAGTATGCTTACATAAGAATATCATATGATTGTTTATGTTTTATAGGATAATATACTACTATGCCAGACATCACCTACCCTACAGCATTAGGATGTATCATGTCTTGGCGAAGCAGCCATGGGCCATGTCCGGCCCTCCGCTCACCTCGATGAAGGGGAGCACGCAGGGATGGTTGAAAGGCAGTCAAGAGGCCCGTGGCTTCTGCCATCGATCAGCATGTAAGCACCGCGGGCTGTTTCAGGCACCTCGGAAGGAACAGTCCCAACAAGCTGCCCAGTATATATGCTTCGGCGGCGAACTTGCATGTAAAACTGAGCCCTGGGTGAGGATTCTGGACAGTTTGATGGTTTGAGCAATGGCCCTGGCATTTGCGGATGCGCGGCTGTCGGAATCCAAGCCTCAGCCACGCAGCGCCAAGTCATCAATGGTGCCAGCCCATGCCAGGCTACACACACAGTAGGGCTTGGACAAAGCCATGCATCCTGCACCCTCCCAGACACCACACAGCCTCACAGGCCCCACAAGCGAGCGGTACAGCATGTGGTGGTTTGAGGTGGCATCGCACTGCAAAGCACTGTGCCAAGACTAGGGTGGATGCCTCTTGTCACCTGCTTGCGGGACCGCAGAGACATTGGTTGACTCGTGGATTGAGCCCGGGCCTGGGCCACCTTCGGTGTATTCAGGCCTGGGCTCTCTCGGACAAAGACAATGGGCTTCATGACCTGGCCGTGAGCCAAAAGTGAGCGAAGTCATGCGAAGCATCGTTTCTGCGAGACACGCTGCCTCGAAGCGCTCGTAGTTCCAGGCTGAGTCACGGCTGGAGGCTTCGCTGCTGGAGACACCAGAGACACCCGTGGGGATGACCGTGGGGATGCTCGCGGGGACCTGCCGCCGGTCTGCTCACAACTTGTGCGTTAAACTCAAGCATTTTTCCGGCAAAAGATAGGACACTCCTTGCAGGTCGAAATTATGTGCTTGAGTCTTCGAGTAGCGGCTGTGCACCGATCTACAAGTAGCAAGCTTGCGACCTGGGAGTTGCAGAAGGCAGGGCCTATGCTGTGCTGATCAGCAGATTCCGTGCGATGACTTGAGGCGCATCATGCTGTCTCTTCGGGACCGGGACAGGGTGAGGTCCGCCAATGTCAGCCATGAGTGATGCGGGACGAAAAGAAGCACCGATCTCCCTGGCCTTCTTGTCACTGGCACGCTCCCGCGTGCCGCGGTCCGAAGGCGGGTTGTGTGCAGCGTCAGGACGCTCTGCCTGAGGAAGGACCTTGTGGCCAACTAGCTTCTCTAGCTTCCCCTGGCCCATCGACAAGCCCGCTACACAGAACCCCTGAGGCACGTCACCCGTGGGACCCGGGCGGTGGACTTGCTGCTGGCCTCAGACCTGGCAAAACCAGGACGGGGGTTTTCTGCCGATTGTTTTACGCAATTGCCGTACTGGTCAATTTAACACCATGGCCTCGTTGGTGTCGGTTGAGTGCCAGGAGCGGTCCCTAAGGCCACAGGGCCGGCCATTCGGGAGTTTTTTTGGGGGTTTAGGGTTTCGGATTTTAGGGTTTAGGGTTTAGGGTTTAGGGTTTAGGGCTGACTTGGCTCACTGATCCGTCCTCCCCTGCCTCCCGGGATCTTGCCGTTCACGCCGGTCGGCTTCGCTGAAGACGCCTTGCCCCGCAGAGGCCATGCCGAAAGGCTGCCCTAAACCCTAAACCCTTAAGCACAAACCCTAAACCCTAAACCCTAACCCCTAAACCCTAAACCCTAAACCCTCTGAACCCAGGCTCTGCACGTCAGCTGGCTCTGAAACGTGGCAGACCTCATACGTCCACTACACCCACAAACCTACGAGCCTAAATCCCACATGCCAAACCCTCAATCCTAAACCCTAAGCCCTCCGGCCTTCCCAGCCAGGTTCTCCTTCTGGTCCAAAGTCTTTGTTCTCGGAGGTCAGTCAAAGTGATGGCTGAAACTTCTATTGTATATCCGGTTATGTGGTACGTATAATACAGAGTACATGTGTGTGTACATAATATATATATATATATATGTGTGTGTGTGTGTATATATATATACACATACACATATATATATATATATAGATATATATCCATCTACATTTATATTTCTTTATATTTACATTTGTATGTATATTTATCATCTGTGGCATATTTACTTCTGACTTTGGGCTTGTTCTCTCCCCCCTTTTGCACTCTGGGGGTCCGGCTGGTTGGGAGTCGGAGCTCCGGCTTTGTTGGCTGCCTTTGTGCCTCGGCTTTTGGGGTTTGTAGGGTTTACAGGGTTTATATAGGGTTTATAGGGTTTATAAGGGTTTATAGGGTTTCTAGGGTTTATAGGGTTTACAGGGCTTACAGGGTCTCTAGACTCTAGGGTTTCTCCTTCAGTTTGGGCAGCTGCCGTGGCAGCACAAGGTGCCCCATTGCGAAGCCAGGCTGCCATTCTGGCCTGCCTGCTTCTTTGACAAGGGCCGTCGGACCTTAGGTGCGAACTCTTGCGCAAAAAATCTCTGGGATTCTCCTCCCCCCCCGAAATCCCCTCAGCAACGTGCCCAGGAGGCACCATCATCCCAAGAGATCCTGCGCCGCTGCAGCTAGATTGCTAGATCCCACGCAGCCCCTGTGGCCCCGCAAATCCCCCCCCCCCCCCACCAAGCGCAAAGGAGGTCCTGTCGGAAGCTGTCAATTTGCCCTCAAAGGTCGGGGCACCTGACTCCGACTCCTACCGGCTTTTTCGATTTCGTTTCCTGACTGCACGGCAGAAGGGCGCTGAGTTTAGTCGCTCGCTCTAGCTGAATTTAAGGGTCGGGGATTTGGGGGTCAGGAGCTGACGCGGAGACGTGCCCCGCAGGTTCACAAAGTATCCACGTGAAACATCTGCAATCTGCATGAACCATGCGCAGGAAGCATCGACGCGATGCGCGGGCGCGCGTGTCCGGCGAGGTAGGGGTGAACCGCACGAGCCATGTCGAGGCACAGTGGGCGGGACATTGGGCAGCTATGTCCAGCGCAAAAGAGCTCAGAGACAAGAGAAGGAAGACAACTGTTGGTACCTAAAAGTGTACAAGAACTCGTGACACTTCTGCAGGCTTGCGAATGCTTGCGGATGCTTGCGGCATCAATCAGTCCATCAATTCTATCAGGTCAAGTCTAGCTAAAGGCACGAGCGACGAAGCCAGCTGCTTGATCTGCTTGTATCCCTAAACCCTTTTTGAGCACGGTCTTTGGATGTACCCTAAACCCTAAACCCTAAACCCTAAACCCTAAACCCGAAACCCTCCTAAACCCTAAGGTTCTTGGGGCCAAGCCAGAGTTGGGGGAGAAGACGACAGCATCGGGACGTGGGAAAGAAACCTCATGGGGCACGCGTGGCGAAGGCGCTCATATGGCGATTTCCGAAATAGGGGTACCCCTTGTATTACCCAAAATAAAGCATATATATATATATATATATATAATCCTTTTTAAAGGAACCCCAAGGAGGGTACCCCTATTTTCGGAAACCTCCATATGTCAAAATAATTCAACAAGGATGTCATGAAAGCCGCCTCCACCTCCACTCCATCTGGACCGCGCATGCGCTGGTTTTTGATGATGACCTGCGGCAGCAGGCTCTTCTGATTGCCCGCTATTTGCAGTTCAGTTGCCAAGCTGCAGGCCACCGCGCCCTCATTGTCTTCCCACTCCCCATCAATGGAGGGGGTGTGCACCTGAGCAAAGCTACCAGAGTCTGAGCACACCGCGCTGGACCTTCGGCTTCTCCCCGTGGACTTCTGCGCCAACAAGCAGAATCATAGCGGACATGCTGCAAAGCTTGCACGTTGCATCAGCATGCCGCTTGCAGGGGGGGCCCATGGATCCCACGGGAGCGAGCCATTCGCCATGCGCTTTGAGGCTTCAGCAGGGTTGGCAGCAGCAGCTTGCTGCTGCAACTTCTCCTCCAAGCTTCGGACGGCCGTTTAGGGTTTGGGGTTTGGGGTTTAGGGTTTAGGGTTTAGGGTTTACGTTTCGAACATGGGAAACATGGTATTTCAACGCTGCATAGTCTGATGGGTGGTTTGAAGCTCAGCACATTGATCCCCGTCAGCATGCTCCAACCTCGATCTCGTCGAAATCGAACATCGCGAAGAAGGATCCATCACCACCATCTACAAACTGGTTGCTTAGGACTATCCCTTGACTTCCCCTCATGACAGTCAGAAGCGCATAGTAGCTGGGGATCATTCAGGTGACTGGTGTATGTATCTCTGCGAAGCAAATGAAGAGCTTGGAGCGGTTCAAGAGAGCTGCAATTGGCCAGGGCATACTGATGCATACTGGGACGGACGTGTCCTACAAAGTTGCAGACTATGGAATGGCCCGCTGCTGGTTGACACTTTGCTGCCGATTCGAGGGGCCGGGATGATCCTTGCCAAGGCACGCTCCGCCGCCAGGTAACCCTAAACCCTAAACCCTAAACCCTAAACCCTAGGAAGTAGTCTTTTCTCGGAGCAATTCATCGTGTAGCAAATCAGTCGCTTATGAAACTGGACAGCCTGCGCTCAGTTTCACTGAGCGGCTGTCCGTCGCTTTCGCTAGCCGCTAGCAGGACTCAAGAACACTAGAAAACAATTGGGGGCTGTCCGAAACTTCGGCCCTTGGATGGGATCCATGGCATCAGCCGCTAAAAGGTGTATATGTGTATACATAATGTGCATATATCCATTGTCCATGTTATATATATATATATACACATATATACATATATATATATATATACTTTATGTACACAAGTTTCTTAGAACAGCCACCAACTGGCTTTGGAAGCCTTGCCCTCAACTGGGAGCCTAACAGGGCGAGCACAGCCCGGGACCTCGATTTTTGGCCCCGGGGGCCATCTTCAGGCTCCCGCTACACTCCTACCATTTGCTTAAGAACCCCCCAAAAAAATTGTTTAACAAAAAATATTCATGAAAATAATGATAATCAGAATCATCCCTATATTACCCTTTAAGGGAAGAACAGTTGTTGTTTTTTTTGGGGGGGGGGGTGCTTAAGCAATTGGTAGACTCCGCTTCATCTCGGTACGCCGCTACGCATGACGCATCGCCAAACTGGTGCCGTCAGCAGCTTCCATTCCCATTTTTTGGTGCAAGTGAATTACAGCACATCGGGAGCTGATCTCTCTGATGGCTGTCCTACTTGTAACTCAGAACACCTCCTCAATATCCAAACCTCAGTGGCTGCGGTGCACCGGGGTGCCAGCAAGCAGCAAGCACGGCAGCTGCAGGTGCAGGTTCGAAAGTATCCTGGAGTTCAGCTTCTCACTGTGTTCTGGGTCCTGGGAGCCTGCCCAGCATGACCTTGGCAGCCTGGGGCAGGGCGCCACATGCAGTAGTCATGGGTGACATGGTCCACGTTCGGCCTCACGTCTAGCTCCCATGCTGTAGCGAGGTCCGTGGGGACCATCTCCAGGCATATAGTTTGGGCCTGCAAACAGCACTGGGTTTCAGTTCTAAACCCCAAACCCCAAACCAGCAACCCTAAAGACTCAACCCTAAACCCTAAACCCTTTAAACCCTTTAAACCCTTTAAACTCTTTTAAACCCTTTTGAACCCTTTTAAACCCTTTTAAACCCTTTTAAACCCTTTTAAACCCTTTTAACCCTAAACCCTAAACCCTAAACAACCCTCTAAACCCTACAAGCCAAGAAGCACACAGGCTGAGCACTGCGCAAGCCTGGGCTTCGACCGTTGCCATCATCAAATGGCGCGCTGTTGGGCCGCAAGTTCGGAGCATCGCCCCACCTCAACGATGCCACAAATGGGGGGGTTTAGGGTTTAGGGTTTAGGGTTTAGGGTTTAGGGTTTCGACTCTCACACTCGCACAAGGCCTTAGGGTTTAGGGTTTAGGGTTTAGGGTTTAGGGTTTAGGGTTCAGGGTTTAGGGTTTAGGGTTTCGGACTTAGGGCCAAACGGTTTAGGGTTTAGGGTTTAGGCCATTTTAGGATCCCCTTTATCATAAGGACCCCAATAAGGTACCCCTGATTTCGGAAACCCCCACATCTCACAAAAGAAGAAGTCGCCTCACCCTCGCCGTCTCTCGACTCTCCGACAGTGCCTTCCGACTTTGCCCCTGAGGGTGCTTCGTGGAGGCCCGTAGTGACCAGGGCCTGCGTGCTGACAACTGACCGCGTGCCTAGCTCACACCGTGGCACCGATCGGCAAAGTGTCGTAGGTCTCCTCTGCTCTCGTCTCTACATTCTCTACTGACTCTGCCGTACAGTCGGGAGAAGTTGGGGTGAAGCCAAGCGCTGCACCAGGCCCCATCCCGCGACCCTTATTCTTGTCACGTCCGGCCTGGCACCAGAAGCCGACACGGAATCCCAAAATCAAGGCTCCCGTGATGCTCCCGTGTTCTTGAGCTGCTCAACCACACTGCATCACTGTCCGTGTTTCACCCTGAACCCAGTGCAGGCCGTTGAGTAGGCTGGCGAACCGCGCATAACCACCTTAGAGGAAGCAGGCTGAAACCCGAACAGATCACGCCAGCATCACCAAAGGTAGAAACAAGCCCCGAAGAACTGGTGCAATAGTCAGCTAGGCCCGTTTATCTCGTCCGCACTAGTTCGCAACACTGCGCCAGCAGCCCCTCACCAGTTTACAACCCTAACGTATACCCTTCTGCGACCTCCAAGCAACGCTTGCAACCCTAACATCTGCAATGCATCCCTGACTCCGCGAACCAGGTCCCTGGCGCCATGGTTGGGTGCATAGGCCGCCGGCCCAGGCCCCACGGAGCCATCCAGAATCCATTTCTCCGCCTGCCCAGACATGCTTTTCAAAGGGAGCTTGCTCCAAATGCGCATCTATATCCGCAACCGGCCCAATCTGAACCCAGGAGTTTCTCATTTTAAGCTCGGTCTACTCATTCTTGAGGTGGTCTAAGCTCGCCGCCGTCGCTGACCTCGGAATGTTTACAGCAGCAGCCAGCCCGGTGAAGACTTGCCAGGTCTTCTTCCACCACCAACGGTCCCAAGAAAGAAACATGCCCTTGTTGCAAATAGCAAAATAGCAAGGCCATGCAAGGCTCTACGGTTCTACCGAAGTCCGACGGGGCTGGCCGCCCGGTCTTGTGTGCCTTAAGAGAAAAGCAATGAGCGCTGCCTGGGTTTGTTCTCTGGCCCCGGACGAGGCCCAGGCAGGCTCAAGTGTCTCACCATGTCACTGCTGGCAGGTTTTCTGCTTTCAAGCTGAAGGCATCTCCAAATTTTGAGGCCACTCAGCACGAATCTGCCCCACAAAGTGCAAGGTCCAGCCCTTCACCCTTGCTTCTGCTACAGCCGCACGGGGCTAGACAATCCAGCTGTAGACTCTGACGGCACTAGTCATTGTGGTGAACGGCTGGGCCTCTGCCACCGGGGGGATGAACCCGGGGGGTGAACAGGAGGGGGCGACACTGGTTGCACTGGAGTTACGCTGGAGCTGCACTGATGTTACACTCGGGTGAAACACGGAACGACCGGTCAGCTTTGCGAAGCTTCGTTTTGCTCCCAAGCCAAACCATCGGACCGCCGGACAATAAGCAAGAGAGGTCTCTGCACAGCCAGCCGAACCTCCGTTGCCCAAATATGCCAACACACGAGGCGGGCACACTCTTCATTCTGGAACTGTAGTAGCTGGCAGATGACACAAATCCACAAACTTCGGAGCGAAACCTCTACGCACATGCATCCATAAAATTCAACGATGTCATGTCACCACGGGTGAGTCTGCTGCTGCACACGGTGAGCTTCTAGCACCTTCTAGCTCTGCATGAGCGGCCCTTGTCTTCGCCTTCAACAGCAAGCGTAGATGATCATAGATGCTCCGCATGCAGCGAAAATGATTCATATGGTCACGCATGCGAATTCCACTCTGTCTGGTGAAGCATGCTCCTTTGGAGTAGCTGCATAAAGCCTAATCCTAGCCGTCAACATAGCCATGCAAAACATTCCAACTCTGGTGGAATGCTTCCAAGGCTTGGGAGGATGACCGCGACACCTTGCCAAACCTCGTGCTTCCGTCGCAAATTCATGCTCCAATCTGCTGGCTGCGACATCCTCTCCATACAGCACTCCAATTCCATTATCTGACTTTGACCTTTCGAATACCTTGACCCTAAGCCCTAAACCCTGATATGGATGTCGCAGCCTGGGTCAGAAAGGGGCGGCAGCTGTCATGCACCGAGTTGTTCGGTACACCCCCGGATAGGTTACCTTAGTAGAGAAGCGGGCAGAGTTGAAGGTTCATGGGTAGTGATAAAGTACTCCAAATAGGGTTACAAGTGTAGCTGCCATACTTCCAACCCTACGTTTTACTGCCCATGAACCTCCAAGTACTTGGCCCCCAAAGCACAAAGAGCCCTTGGCCTGCCAATAGCCAAACTATAAGGGTTTAGGGTTTAGGGTTTAGGGTTTCGGGTTTCGGGTTTAGGGTTTAGGGTTTAGGGTTTAGGGTTTAGGGTTTAGGTTAACATTCCAACTCTGAGGCCCTTGCCGGGCTCCAACGCCCTAAACCCTACACTTACACCCTCATGTATCTACGAGATTAGGGGTACCTTCTTGGGGCCCTTGTCAGAAGAGAGTCCTACCATTTTGGGTCTATCTTGGGGGGGCCCTTACTTTCGTAAACTCCCATATCATAATCAAACCCTAAACCATGATCAACAGAAAGGAAACAGCTCCATACACTGGCGAACTGTGCATATGACCTGCTGCTTGCCTTTTTTTCTATTGGGTCAGGACTTCTGGGGCTTGGCATAGCATGTCTTCTGCTGCACCTGAACCCGGACAAGGCGCGAATTTTCGGACATCATGGCCATCAGCAACCTTGCCACATCTTGCCACCCCACCGACAAGGCATATGTCTTCATCGATGCGTGCTTGCTGCACTCAACGCTTGCGATTTCGTTTAGCATTGTGGCCACAACTGGACAGGGTTCTCCTCACAGCAGGCAAACACAAAACGACGTTCGATGAAATCACTCACTTTCCCTCGAAGCGCATGGCTCTCGGTCGGCTCTGCTGAGTCTCGAACTTGTCAAAGGCCTTGTGGAAACGGTTCGTCCTTAGCAGGAGGCCGTAGTTTATTTTTACCTTTTACCCTTTATTCACTTCGGATCTTTCGATCGCACAAAGCCGAGCTGAGGAACTGCCAGCGGTATCCAGCTGCATGACGAACTGATACCCCTGTGGTATGAAGTACTCCCTTTCCCGGGTTGAGAAGTGGCGGGCCCGAAGTGGCCGGTGTTGCTAGCAAGGCAGAGCGGTCTGCAACAGGACATGACGGCGTAGTTTTTGCTATGCCATCCGATCGGGATCCAACCAAGCCATGCCTTTATCCCACCTTCGATCTTTCGAAAAGCGCTCCGCACCAAAAACCCTGGACTGACCGGGCCGAAGCACTGTGTCAGTGCATACTTTCGCTCCCTTCCCAGAGCTTCGCGCCGCTCCCACATCTCCTGCTACGAGCATGGGGCCACTGCAGGGGCGGCTGATTTGTGAAATCGGCTGGGTTCGGGCCCCAGCTCCAGGTACCTTGGTCCTGGGTAAACCCCTAAACCCTAAACCCTAAACCCTAAACCCTAAACCCTAAACCCTAAACCCTAAACCCTACACAACGTCCACAAGTGAAATGCTGCTGTGTCCTCCAGGCATTTGACCATCTGCTGTGTCGCATCTCGGGCTTGATCGTCCTCACGGCGAAACAGAAAGAGACGAAGAGCCCCTCAACCCTTTTTGCAGCAGGCTTGCGTGAGTCCTCGCCTGCATCAGGCTATAGCCCCTCAACCCTAAACCCTTTTGCAACTGGACTCCT
This sequence comes from Symbiodinium natans, assembly GCA_905221605.1. Lineage (NCBI taxonomy): Eukaryota > Dinophyceae > Suessiales > Symbiodiniaceae > Symbiodinium > Symbiodinium natans. Next base: position 2,883,520 of record CAJNDS010001112.1, read on the forward strand.
AAGCAACCCTAAACCCTAAACCCTAAACCCTAAACCCTAAACCCTAAACCCTAAACCCTATACCGGCTGGGCTTGGATTTCAGTCCGCATGACGCTTTGACACCCTCACACTCCTTGATGGGCAGGGCCTTCAGTCTTCGTATGACCTTCAGGCCAGGGAAAACAGGCTTGGGGTCAAACTAAACCGTAAACCCTAAGCCCCAGACAAGTTCCTAACATGAGGATACATTGTACAGTAGTGTAGTCGTCTTTCCTGTGATGAAAGCAGCCAACGGATTCCTGAATCAACCAGTGCTGACGCTGATGAAGACAGATGTCACTTCGCTGTAGGGATTGAAGGCTCCCCTAAACCTTAAACCCTAAACCCTAAACCCTCGTCTTCGTCCATTCCCCGCCCTCTTGCGCCGAGTCGCATCGGATCCAGGGATCAGCGTCCAGGTCTCATGCGGGGCGCCCTTCATCCTGCAGCATGCACCCCCCCCACCCCATCCCTTCCCCTGTTCCTCTAAAGCCTTCGAGGCGGAAACATTATTTTTTGGCACCCGACTAGCCACGGCACAGCGGGGTTGATTGGTAAGGGGGAAAATCAGAAATACGACCCCAGGGCTTAGGCCTGGGCCGCGGAAACATTTAGGGTTTGGGGTTTAAAGTTTAAGGTCTAGGGTTTAGGCACTTAAACTGCCATCTCCGGTAAGCCTAGGACATGCTCGAAGGAAGCTGTCGAAATCCCTCTCTCCCCCCTCGACAAAACGAGTTGTTGCTCCCCTCTGCCTCTGCGCCGCACGATTCTTTGCATCTTCCTTGTCGCTGGCCTCATAGATGTCCTTTGACAAATTTTGCACATCCCAGAGACTCCAATATCCCTTAATTAAGGAATATACCTTAATTTATAGTAGGCTCCCTAATATGATTTAAGGTATATATTCCTTAATTCAGGGATATTGGAGTCTTTGGGATGTGTTGGGAACATCAAGAGCAATGGCACAGAGGCGTTGCACCTGCAAGAACCTGCTAGCCTGACGCTGCAGTGCTTTTCGCCCTGCCTGAGCAACCTGAAGCGTCCTTACACACCCACAAAGACCAAAACTAGGTGGGCATTTCCCAAAATAGGGGACCTGAAAATAGCCCCAGATAGTAGGATTCCCTTTTACTAAGGACCCAATAAGGGTACCCCTCATTTCGGAAACCCCCTACGGCGTTTTACATAGCCGCCCATGCGCGTGAGTTTAATCATGACAACTCCAAGAGTCCTGGAACTTCTGGCTGATGATTGCAATGGGCAGCGCAATCAGCAGCAAACCGGCGATCATTGCCATCATTCCTCCGAGGCTTCGTTATAAACTCGGGCTTTTCAAGGCCTGATGCCCCATCCGCGCGCAACGGCCGGCCTACACATTTGCCCTGAATCGTCTTCGGATACAGGTCTCCATAGCCTTCGGAGCACGGCGCCGCCACCATACTATCTTCACTAACATAAGGAGATGAAGGTGAAGCACTGTGCGCTCAGGCCTAGCGAGGTCAGCGTGACAACTGCCCACCAACATGATGTGACGATGCTGGGGAAGTCCACGGGTGAGTTGTCCTGCAGAAAGGGCTCAGAGGGATTAGCTTAAGCTGCGAGCCCGACATGTCGCATGGCTCTGCACAAGTCCTCCGTGCAGCAAAGGCCGTGAGATGGGGACACGCCGCGGTTATAAGTGTCATTACACTCCTTGGCACATGGGCAAAGCTGCAAAAGCTTCGACTAAGGCGAAGGAGGAAGACAGCCTTCCGCACACTTCCAGGCGCAGACGGGACACTGCCAGATACTCCGTCAGCTCTATGGCAGAAAAACCATCGCGCATCGGACAACTCAGCCTTCAGAACTAGACCGCATCACGCAAGTTCCTCTAAACGGATAAATTGGGAGCTGCATGGCCTCTCCAAGTAGAAGATTGTGCTGGAAAACATCACGACGCCAATGCCTCATCTTGAGTTCATATGTCCCGGCCGAGATCGTCGGACCGAGACAGCCACAACATCTGCCGCCGAGGCTCCCAAGAGGAAAAGCAAGACAGAGATTGCCTGCCTTGAGTCCACTACGGCCTGGGAGAGGAAGTCAGCAAAGCGCGAGCAGCCCTCTATGAAACATTTCGAAACCGATGTGAGTTGGGAACTGGAAACGCCATGTGCTGATGCATTAGATATCAGGGTGCCACCATGTGGATACTCAGTGGTCTTGCGGCTTACGACGACGTTCTTCACTCCATGCTCTAAGAGCCAGCTGCCCAAAGCAGCCACACCTTTTTGCCCGCCATGATGTAGCTTAACACAAACAGACCCATCTGCTCCCACCATCTAAAAAGCCCTCTTGACATCAGGGGGGACAGTTACTTCATGTTACTTCTTGCCTGAGACTCCTGTCCCACACCCCTGCACAGCTTTCCGGACCGACTCCGGCCTTCCACATGATCTGCAAGCCGGCAGCATAGCGACCTCGTTGAAAAGAAAGAGCCAATTTTTGGCGCAACATGCGCCAGCCTGTTGCTGGCACTGAGCCCATGGCCTAGTTTGAAGACACGAAGAACTCGAATTAGTCGGACCACCTGTGCGAAGGCAGCCAGCATTCTGTTTGCTCCAGTGACTCCAGTGGTCCTGGTGAAGAGGAGCTCGTTTTGGATGTTGCGGCCGGCGGCCACATTCGCTTTCAAGCCCGGGCTACCGCGCCTTGAAGGACTTCAGCACGGCAGTGTTGGTGAACCCGGCAGATCGCAGACCGACCTCCACCTCGACGCGGGGTCGATTTGTGCTACAATTGGAAGACAATTGGAAGACTTGATACCTGGGTTTAGGGTTTAGGGCTTCTAGAGCTTCGAGTCTCACGCTCGCAGACGCGGGCAAGGGTTCGGTAGGGCTTAGAGTTTGGGTTTCCTTCTTGTTCCTCAAGGTTGCATCGTTGCTGAAAGGAAGCACGGAAGCCATGCGGAACTGCGAAACTGCCACACTGGGCCGGGCACGTAGAAAGGGAGAAGAGCCACGAGATCTGCAACGCTGCTGGGTGCCAGGATGAATTTCACCTCGGCACCCAATAAAGCACTGAAAAAGCATGGCCATCGCCGAATTCCCAACATACCCGGTACCCGGAAGTGCAGACCCTCGTGCTGGCCCTGGAAGGCCGAGCCCCCAGCTATCGGAACGCCGACAAAGCGGCAGGTCAGTGCAAGCATTAAATATTCTACCTCGGCTGAGGTCAACATGGACCACTCGACCTCTAACGCCGGTCGGAACTGGCATTCCTGGACAGCATGGTGCCTGTCACCCGCGTACTAGCTTGCTGCCAAAGTTCTGTAAAGACCTGGGCTGAGCTTGACATAAGCAGCGCCAAGACAAGGCTGCTTGCCGTGTGTGCACGTTGCATGGCTGTCAGTTGTATTGCAGTTGTTACCACCTATCACATTCTCAGTGGCATCTGCTTTCACATAGCATCGTGTCCCGTGCACGGCTGCAACCGAGTTTGGACAGGATGCCACTGTGCAGATCACCTCTACAAGTGGAAAGAGGTCTGGGTTCCTGAGCTGTAGATTCCATGTAATGAATCTCAGGATTGTAGTCCGAATCTGAGTCACCACAAATGCAGCCTCAACAGTCACAAGCTCGCCCAGGTTCATCTCGTACAGTGTTCTGTCCGTTTCCAGCACGAAGCCGCAAATGGAAGTCACCGTGAACGCGACTATCAGAATTGACCTCAGTTCACTGCGGCCCAACTGTGATGCTCTAGCCTGAGCAACATATGAGGAGTTCCGAAAATAGGGGGTACGCTTATGGGGGTGCTTGTGAAAGGGTTCGTAGTATTTGGGGGTATATAAGCGGTACCGTACCTCGATTTTCAAAAACCCCCATATGGCCCCAACAAGCATACTAACCAGAGGCTTCACAAGGCCGCGCCACACAATCTGGGCAGCAGAAGAACTACCCGGATCGCTTAGCGTCACGAAGATTTTCCTCAGACGGTCGTCTCTCGAACGTCTCGAACATGACAGGAAGCAGAATTACGATGCATGCCAAGACACTCTGCAGTTGTTTTGCCCTCCTCTTCCATCCTCTTCTGCGTCGATGATACATAGGTAAGACCTGAGCATGCTGTATCGTGCCATACTCACCCCATGCTCACCCTGCACGTCCCTGCGCAGAAAGTATGCGTGGTCATCAGTTTCAGGTTCAGACCGAGGGTGTGGGTGTAGAAAGGCCTGCCACCAAAGCCCCATGACACGAACCCAGATGTGTTGGTGACTCCGCGACCCGCGCCTGTCCGTGTCCCGAGACCCTCTCGGACTGTGGCCAAATTCCCCATCCTCCTGCTTCTTTGCAGTACCTGGCTAAAGACACCCAAACCCTCAAACCCTCAAGGGCCCTGAGCCTTGCACACTTGCTCATGCTCGATTTGGTTGCACTTCTGGCCTGCGGTCTTTCTCCAACAACTTTGTATGACTCGTGCTGCATCCTCCGCAGATGCTGACTCGGTCTTGTGCTCCTGCAGTTGGTGCAAGCACACTACAAAGCAGGACTGGTTGAAGCAGTCAGGCAGGCGCAGCACTCCAGTGACAGGGGTCTGCGGAACTCTGATCCTCGTCCTGGGAGGTCTTCCTGGAATTCCTTGTAGGGTAGATCAGGTTCCAGGTTCACCAACCATGTACGGACCAAACATCAACACTGCGCATGAAGGCTTTCCCTGGCATTCCCCCAGCTGCCCGCTTTCATCGCAAAGAGCAAACATCTGGGGCCACCACTGACGGCGAAAATGGATTGGTTGCATACAAGGCGGACGCAGGGGCCTCGTACGATCTATGCATTGTTATTGTTGCTATTACTACGATCCACATATATATATATATATATAAGTATATGTATATGTATACAAATATATATATGTGTATACATATATATAAAGTTGAACAGTCACGGCAAAGAGCAGTAGGCACACGCCTGCGTCTTTACCAGCTCGCTAGCCGGTCACCCATTGCACCCTTTCAGCCCATCTTTCTCCACACTACCTTGAGTGAGTGGATGGCTGCGGGGAAGCGATCCTTAGGGCCTTACGGCAGCCAACCGCACTCCGTCCACTCGATCTTGACAGACATAGGAAGTATGCCTTAAGCATCCTTAAGCAAACTGTCATGAACATAACCTGATTGTCATGTACCCTCGGCAACATGTGGCAACGTGAGAACGAAGAAAGTTTGACCCCTTCCTTTCGAATCCTATGACAAGGGCTGCGCCATTGGCTAGTTCGGGCACAGCTTGCTCTTTGGAAGCTCCGGTCTCTTTCTCAAGGAAACCTCTTGCTTTGGGCATCGCGTTAATATCAGCCTCGTCGCGCAGCTACATGACACAGGCCCTGACTTAGAGACTCTGACTAGATGTGTATAACAAGAACTCGATGAATGCCATCTGTCTTGATTTTGTCATGCAAAAGTCCAGAACCCCTGAAAGCTTAGCTCGATATTGGCCTCCTTCGAGCTGGATCCGAAGCCCCAAGATGGGGCCTTATAGCGCAACCTCAGGTCACTCCAAGCACGTGGAGAAGAGTGAGGAACGCTAGGACTGCGATCGCCCGCTGCTGCAAGCAGCTGCGTACACGTGACAGTAAATTTAATATGAAACGAATGAATGAGTGAACGCATTAAAATATAGTAAATTCGCTTCTCTTCCCTTAATATTGTATGCGTGTGTCATTCACTCCGTTCATTCACTTGTCCATAGAATTATAGTACATTTAATATACTATTTTCCCCAGCATTTAATAGTAAATTGTAAGGGCTAGAAAAATAGTAATATTTTATGAGGCCCTTTTGTACGTATTATTTGGTATTTTGGAAATCTAAACATTTAGAAGTTACATCAGATTCATTTTGTTTTCTTATTAATAGTTCTTGGTTATTATTCTTTGCTCTTATTATAATTCTATTTATCTTTACAGGACATCCGTGGGTGCAACAACCCGAATGACCCCCAGACCTAAACCCTAAACCCTAAACCCTAAACCCTAAACCCTAAACCCTAAACCCTAAACACCAAGCCGGGCCCAGCTTCCGGCAAGCCAGCTGAGGTCTCCACGCTCCATCGCCATTATTGTACCGACCGGGACCTGGCTCAGCAAGCTGCTGCTGCTGCTGCTGCTGCTGCTGCTGCTACTACTACTACTACTACTACTACTACTACTACTACTACTACTACTACTACTACTACTACTACTACTACTACTACTACTACTACTACTACTACTACTTGCTTAAGAACCCCAAAAGAATATATTTTATTTTCTTGGGGTTCTTAAGCGATTAGTAGGCTAGGGAGCCCGCCCTGTAGTTTTGCCTTGATTCTCTGTGGTTTGGTAGAGGTTGGCTTTCTGAAGATCGGCTTTGGCATCCCAGGCTGACATGTGCCACCGACTGCTCATGTGAAGCCCAGCCAATGCTTCCGTATGATCTACATTTGCGCTCTTGGAATGATGTTCTGCGCAAGGCGGTGGGAACCTTCGCCGAAGGCAATGACTCTTTGCAGGCCCAGCACGCTCGAACCCGTATCGGAGCCAACGCTCTCTCCGTCCGCAACCCACGGCATTCATACTGCTCCACTGCAGAGACCATCCAATCTATGATTATCTAGGCACTGGCCTGGTGGGAGAGACGAGCTCCTGAAATCCTTCGGAAAGCGCATGCTCCAGGAAGGGTCGCCTTAGCTCACACGGACATTCGTGGAGAACCAGGGCCGTGTCAAATGAAAAACAAGCCTGCTTTACCCGGGTTTCCGAAATTGGGGGGGGGGGGGGGGTTACCCTATTGGGGTCCTTGTTTTCAGGGAATCCGACTATTTGGGGGAGTACCCTTATTTGGGGGGTGCCCTGTTGGGGTCCTCCTGATAATAAGGGAATCCTACCATTTGGGGTCTAGACTTGGGGGTCCCCTTATGGTCGCAAACCTTCATTTGCATGCCGGTGGCGTTTGTAGCGGCCATTGATATCACCTTCACAGCAGAAGGTTGTCGGGCGCCAGGTTGGGGCTCAAAAGCTCTTATCAGTCGCATTAGATTCTGGCTATAAAAGGCGACTGACTGCAGTTGATCTCGTGTGAACACCACGAACCTGGAAGTGTCGTGCTGTCCACACGAAAGACGACATCTCGCTCTCAGCAGCAGAGTCCTAAAATTTCTGCAGACTAGACGCGGTGTTTGTCGTCACCGGAGTAGTGACCAACCCTGCGGGGTGGAGCATCTGGACCCGAGAATAAGGGACCACAGGAAGTGTTTCGGCCGGTGGATGCCGGTGGGGGAGGGGGGGGTTGGGGACAGCAACGCCACGCACCGCACACCTTAATTACCTCCAGAGTCCATGAACTTCCTGCACATGTGCTGCTTTAACATCAGAAATCACCCCGAACCCCGAAACCCTCACAGTCAAGCCGAGATCTGGGCTTCTGGCTCAGTACCAGATGGCTTGTCTCCTGACAACCTCCCGGGGAAGGACCACTTCGGCGCCTCCGGGGTGTACTCAAAGCATTAGAGCAAAACAGATAAAAAAATATTCAACATACAATTTAGGGTTTAGGGTTTAGGGTTTTCAGGGACTTTAGTGGAAACCCCAAACAGGGAACCCCAAGAATAGAGTAGGAAAAAATAGGAGTATACCTACCCAGGGTCCTTCTATTCCCTTTATACCTATATACCTATATACCTATATACCTATATACCTATATACCTATATACATGTATACATATATACATATATACATATATACATATATACATATATACATATATACATATATACATATATACATATATACATATATACATATATACATATATACATATATACATATATACATATATACATATATACATATATGTATATATACATATATGTATATATCCCAGCGCACGTTCGCACAGCGGCCTTCTTGTAAGTGGTGTGCGCAGTTATCAGCTCATGGTCCGGTGTCGGCTGCACTTCACCAGGCGTTGGGTGATGCTGCGGCATCGTGCAGGAATCACAAGCGGCCAGCTACCACCCAGGCTGAGCCAAACAGCTCCCTGATCGTCTCAAGCTACTACAGAACTCTGGTCTTTCTTGTCAACACAACCGCATGCTGAAGAAACCTGCTGTCCCGTTTTCCTGCTGTTAGTCGAAATCTTCGGCATTACTGTCACTGTCCAGGTGGTCAGACTGACGTGCACACGATTGGCCGGAAGGGCTGAAGGGGACATGCACTATGCGGACAATGCACCCTAATGGAGCTCAACTTGACAGCACAGTGCACACCTGACCACAGCTGTCCGACAGCAAATGCCGATCCTGATGGGCTGTCCACTCAGCGGGCGGAACAGAGGCTGTCCCAACCAGCTGCTGCAGACGGAAGTGAGCACGACTCATCGTGCCCACGTGAAACGACCCTAAACGTCATGAGAGGGCATGGTGTCGCGTATGAAAGTAGGAAAAGGTCTGCAGTGAGTAGGGGTTTGGAGGGGGGCACCCACAAGTTCGCTCAGTGAGCGAACCCCTCGGACCAGATAGCCATGCCACTAGCTTGAAGTCGGACTAGAGCCAGGTGTGTGGCGTCAGGCTCGCCATAGGGGCTGAAATGTGTTGACCAAACCAGCGGCAAGCAGTCTGATCCAGTGGGGCGAGTGACAGAGTGAGCGGTCGTGCAAATCAAGACTGCAAACAGGCTACTTTCCAGCCGATAAGACATAAGTAGCATCCATCTCTGGAAAGTACAAGTATAAGGTATAAGGTATGAGGCCGCTGAAACTTCGGACCTCGCCCACGACACTCCGCACTGAATCCATGGTAAGGTAAGATGAATGTTGACGTCAGGTATTCTCGGCTCGAAAAACGCCGTGTTGCCTCAGAGGGCCCAGTTGGTCACTTGAGATGAGCCAATACCTGATCACAGGCTCCAAAAGACGGGATGCAACATGGAATCAGCGCAGGCTCCGAGTCGACGAAACACGTACTCCCCTCGGCGTCTGATCTTTTGTCACGCGTCCCGAGCAGCATGACGCAATGTGCTTGGGGGGGGGGGGGGGGTTAGTTCAGGTTCTTGCTAAGACAAGAATACTTGAACCATTCAGATCATCTTCCTGCAGCATTCGAAACCCACATTCGACTCTTATTCTGATATTGCACCATTAAGAAATCGTGCTACAGCACGACGCTGCACTGACTCCCACACGACATGTGCCTTGGGCAGCAACGGTACCCAAGGGCACCCACGGCCGGGAGAAAGACTGCCTGGACCTGGGGCCGAGGCAGACTGCCTCCACGTGTCATTTAATGAAGCCTGGGGCAAGAGCTGTTGGCCAAGCATGGCTGTAGACAGGAGCTGCTCGGAAGGACCATAGCTGCCATGGCCAGATGTTGGTCCTCCTGGAGAGGAGGCAAACTGCATTTAACAACTTGGCGCCACAAAGTGTTCATCTCCTGCGCACGAACATCCACCAAACAGTGCACGCTACGGATGTGCCACGCTCCTGGATCGCCCCTGTGGCAAGCATTCGATCCTTTCGACAGCGGCCCATCGTGCAACATTGCCAGAAGCCTGAGCACAAGCCGACTCTTCTCGCACATGCACTAGTGTGCAAACGTGCCGTGGTTCGACAAACATGTCTCACTAACAAACCCAACATGGAATAGATCTCTACCAAGGCTCTCTTGTCCGCGTTGGCGGCCGACTTCCGGATCAAGGTCCTTGATTCTGGTCTTTGCTTAGACTTTGTGCTGAGCGAAGCCTTGCTGGGGCTTGGCCCAATTGGAAACACGATGCAAGTAGCAACTATAGGACCTAACGCGGATAACTATGAAGTTTTGCCACAGCTGCGGGCCTGGAGCGCCGTATCAAGGTTTGCACAGCTAAGTGCTACTGCTACTGTACCTGTAGCGACATCCTGGGCAAAGCATAGGAGGATTCACTTGCTTGTACCGTACCAATTCAGGGTATCTTGCCGTCTGAGAGTCCACCAGACCACTGCCGCAATCTGCGTCCTGAGTAGCAGGCGCGGTGTCTCTGGCTCACATGCACAAGGACGGCGAGTATCTGCTCGGAGTCCATGCTTTAGTCCACTCTTAGACCCTGGCGCTTGCCCCAAAGCGCTCACCTGGCAGCGGGTGCACTGCAAGGGCCACTGCGCCTCGATCCCCAAATCTCACCCAAAAACCATCAAAACCACAGGCATCCATAGGCAAGCCTGGGATGATCTCGCCAGCCAGGTTTGAACGAACATGGCCTCAGATAAGACAGTAAGGCAAGGGAGTGAGGACACGCGACCACGCCCAAGAAAGCGGCTGCTCCAGTCGTCATCTCCGCAACTGCTGCCAGCACTGCTCTTCTGCGTGGCCTTGGCGAGCCATGACATGATAGGTGCCAGTCACGGAGCAATCTCGAGTCGAATGCAGCCAGACTTCGGTGTATTCAGTTGTATCCGCGTCGTCGTCCCGCTCCTTGAAGTAGGCCTCAGGTGGAGGACATGGGTCTTACCAACGGCCGGAAGGTGCGGCGATGAGGCTGTGGCAGGCCAAAGTCCGCACGGGCTAGGTGCAGAAGGCTTCCACGCATCCATCATGGGTCTCGGGTGACACCGCTGACTTCACGATGCAGTGAGCCAACTACAATGGTTACACGAGTTAGCCCACAACAGCCCGTCCAACATGTGTGAAAGTCCAGAAACGGGATTGCAGCTGGGTCTCATGTCAAGTCCCTGGAACATCCCATTGGAAGGCCCAAGCTGCAGCCTCAGCAAGCATTAGCCAAGCAAGTTGCGAGGCACAGGAACCACATAGCGCCAGCATGCCGCGCTTTCCCTGCAGCTCAAAGCGGTCTCTAGCTTTTGGTGCTCAGCACGGCGCGGGGGGAATATCAGCTTTGGCTGATGAACCATCAAAGGTCCTCGTGGCGGTTGCTCAGCTACATGAGAAAAAAAACTGCCCGTGTTTCCGAAAAACGGCGCTGGCTGCCAACATCCTTCTTCGCTCCAATCGTTGCAAGAAGAGCTCCACATGGCTTCAACGGCTGACAGGTCCTGAGAGGCGGAGTTTACAGTAGCTGTTCCGAACGCAACGAAACATCAAGCCACCGAGCGCTGCGGCCCCAAAAAGCCACCCCGCTAAAGAATCACGCATCTGCTGCAGAAGATGCCGACGCCATGTGCAGCCAAGTATCGATGTGAGCCAGGCGTCCGGTTATCAACTGGCTAAAATTGGAGCCAACGTACGACAAGACAGACATGGGTTGGAAGGGATCCAAGTCGCCAACAGCCAGCTGGCTGTAAGAAACAGGGCACAGGGAGCGCCCCTGTCCGTGCTTCATACGCATGAGTGGCAAACTCTTCAAACTCCACTTCAACACGAATGAAACAAGAGAGGGGAGGTCCAAAATGCTGGATTTCGCTTGCTTGCTGCGGCCCTTCCCATGCTCTTGCGCAAGAATATCTGGGCAGGACATGCTGCACAAACACAGAAGCTTACTGGGAGCTAAAAAGTAAGGCATTGGACGTGCACGACCCCAGCACGTACCAGACTAAGCACATTCTGCGACATGCGTCTCGCGTCTTGTTGCCTAGAAGCACTTGCGGACCGGCGAGTCTTGATGCTTCATTGGCGGGAGGTACGTTCACTCTTCATCCAGCTAAGGCAGGCGCGTGCCAGAACATGTATCTGACCAAACGGCCAAACTGCCCCACATCAAGTTTGGTGCTTTGGGTTTAGGGTCTCACTCCCACACTCGGCACGCAGGGTTTCGGTTTAGGGTTTCGGGCTTCATCGCTCAGACTCGGACAGGGGTTTGGGGTTTAGGCTTCAGTTGACTGGTGCAAATTTGTGGACTCTTTGCGCAAGCGACCATAACCAGCACAAGCGGCAGCTGCTTTGTGAGCAGCCTAGGACATCCTTCGACACTGCAAGCTCCGGCTCAGGCTTTTGGTCCTATTTGGGGGTTTATGAACATAGGGGACCCCCAAATGTAGATCCCCCAAATAGTAGGATCCCCGTATTCGGGAGCCCACGAAAGTACCCCTAATTTCGGAAACCCCCATGCCTCCCTGACTGTACCAGGAGCCTGCAGAACTTAAATCCTGGGGAAGAGATCGGGCCGCGCATTGCGCAAACGGGATCGCCGGCGAGCTCCCGCAAAGGCGTCGTCAAAGCCACACATGACGCTCACTGGTTCTTGCTCTTGTCAACAATGTGCCCTGTCAGCTCTCTGATGGTGGGATAGTCGAACCTGCACCACACATAGCTTGGCACCAGCAAAAAACCCTAAACCCTAAACCCTAAACCCTAAACCCTAAACCCTAAACCCTAAACCCTAAACCCTAAACCCTAAACCCTAAACCCATGCGTGGTGGGATCTCAGGTGCGCGCGTCAGCGTCGAGGAAAGCCCCAGCCTTGCCAAAACAGAGTCCACAGGATTTTGGGATACTATATATATATCTATACATATCTATATATATCTATATCTACATAGATTCATACTTTTTTACACCTACAACTACACATCAAGTCTGCCATTTAGGGTTTTGGGCTTAGGGGGATACTCTATACATATCTATCTATCTATATATATATACATATATATATATATGTATACTCTTCTTAATTTAGAAAAGCCCAGAACTTGGAATCCATCCCTGAAGCTCGGCCAAGAGGCCCCTGGAAGGCGGCGTTGACTTGGCTTCTGAACTCAATGCTCATCAAGCTGTCCTGAGGCGGGTTTAGGGTTTAGGGTTTAGGGTTTAGGGTTTAGGGTTTAGGGTTTTTTAACAAGCGTGTACGGGGAAAAGGTAAGAGACATACTAGGGCCCAAGTTTAGGAAAAGTGGGAGGGTTTAGGGTTTAGGGTATAATTAGGGTTAGGGTTTAGGGTTTAGGGTTTAGGGTTTAGGGTTTAGGAAACTCAATGCTCATCAAGCTGTCCTGAGGGCGGCGTTGCTAACATGTGGACATCTTCACAAGTTCCTACTACTCCTAAGCGACTAAGTCCTTGCATCTGGTGTTTCTTATACAGTCCCCGAGTGGCACACCCGCAACGAGGGGGGTCCCTGCAAAGTCCTTGCATTTCCTGTTTCTGCAGGGGCACACGTCCGCGGACCACTGCGCGCTGCATGCCCCGAAACGTAAACAAATGCCCAACACAGACCCCATTTTCCCAGTGGCACACGCTTGCAGACCAACTAACCACACGCCCCCCAAAGCCTACAAAAAGTTCCCAATAAAGATCTAAAACAACCAATCACCACAACGTCCCGCAATACAGAAGTTCCCCATGCACTCAGCCCTGATTCTTCGACGGCTTCTCCCGAACCCTCTTCTGCGGTGTTGGGTTTAGTTTAAGGGTCAGTGTTTGGGGTTTAGGCCCTTAGGGTGTATGCTTTAGGTTTAAGCAGGTACAGGGTTTAGGGTTAAACCCGGACACTTGCCACCCGGCAAAGATTCTTTCCATATGCCATCCGCTCCCTCGTGGCTTAAGGTTGGTGAGATCTGGTTGGAGGACTGCGCCCCTAACGATACCCCTAACGATACCTCAACGATACCTCTACGATACCCCGGGGCCCCAAATGCCAACAATGGCCCACGTTCATCTGAATCTGCCTCGTCTGGCGGATGTGCATTCAATCACATTTCCCGAACCTTCAACCCACTGAGTGAGCGCTTACTTCGCATCCGAGGGTTTCAGGCTTAGAGTTCAGGCTTTAGCTGCAGGGCTTAGGGGTTTTGAGTTCGACATGGGATTTTGCTAACGTTGCCTGATGTAAATAAATCTATATGTGTCGACTCCACGCAAACGGCGTTGACAATGATAATACAAAAAACATTTCCCCCAGGGGCACACCCAAACGCAACGACCTCACAACAAAGCTTCCCCCCAATGTCTGCCGCTGAAAAAGTGAAAACGCAACGACTTCAGCAACTGGGAGTAGGGGCATTGCGCCATTCCTGCATGAGTCAGTGCAGCGCAGCAAAGGGCTCGCAGAAGCAAGCTTCATGCCACTTGAAGACATCAGACTCTACTAGTTCAACACTGCTCTGCGGACTACTCTGAGAGTGGCACGACTCCAGCGTCCATGAGGGGAGTATCAGATTCCTGCAGGCCACGGCCCCAGTATATGCAGCGAAACAGGCATAGGCATAATTACTTGACATGTGCCCGACTGAAGGCCACACGCTGCATTTTGGAGAACTATAGACCCTTGGCAAAAGACGGTCCATATCCGAGCCCATCATTTCGCGCAGCATATTGTGCAGCATATCGCTGACGATAGCAGGTTCCAAGCCTGAGTGTTACCCAAACGCTCTAATCACAAATGCCATGTGCATCCATGTGCCATAAGGAGGCAAATCGGTCCAGGCAACGGCCAGGGACACTAGCTACAAACTGGACTGAAGCGACAACTGTGGCGTGCGTGCCTTTCGGCTTTTCCTCCACGACCTGGGACTCTGCAGGCCTGATCGGACTGCTAGGACCACATGTCCACGTTTCTGGCGTTGCATGCGGTTGTCATCGAGTCTCCGAGGACCCCACAACTCCTCGTCTGCCTCCTCCTGCGAGGCCCCGAAATCACGGCACCCCAAACGTTTGCTACTTATCGGCTGTGTTATCGGGCCTCCTCCTCGACATACCTCGGCTGCACGGCCTGGGTTTGCGGGACGCCCACTTGGCCTTGCACGCAGACGGGACTGTTCCCTCAAACCATGTTTCTCCAATGACGATTCACGGAACAATGCAGCTTTGATGACTGCTTGTTCTTGTTCATTTAAAGCCTCCATCGCAGCCTGCCTTGGCCTTGGAGGACTTTGTCCAGGATCTCTTGGGCCTAGGCAGTGCGCTGGCAGCGTGGTTTCCGATGTTGCCTGTGCCGCTATGCAGTTTCTCTGGGCTTGACTGAGGTGGTGCTGTTCAAGGCAGTTCAAGGGGTCAGGCAAGAACTTCTAGCGGCTTGTCATCCATAGCCTCCCATCAACAGAGGCTGCTGCCGTACCGGCGCTGCTCTGGAGGCTTTCAGTCTGCAGAATCGCACCTTCGCCATACTCACAGCCTCCTTCGCAGCCACGAGGGCCTCGTCGTTCTTGCCACTCACCTGGTGAGGAACGGGAACAAGTGGCACCCATGGGCGGGGGACGAAAGCTGACTAAGGATGAGGACTGTGCAGCCCCCCAAGACCGCAATGATAGTGCGAGGGTTTGGAGCTGAACCAAGTGGGTCTGTTTGTGTCCTGATACGCAAGCAGGGAACCTCCCACGGTGCAGGGTTTAGGGCTCCAAAATGGTAGTGAGCTTGGCAAATCATAGACGCCGTGCATGCTGAAGCAAATGCGCGCGTGATCCAGAGCTCAAGTGGGTGCTTGTTACAGTCGGGGGTTCCCTTTGAGGGTTCCCTTTGGGGGGGGTTCCCTTTGGGGGGGTCCGGAGATTGATCCCTAACCGATATAGCCCTTAACCCTAGCGTCTCAACATGCAAGGGCCTCTGGGGGTTCCAAGGGCTCCCAAGTAGTACTCCCTAAACCCTAAACCCTAAACCCTAAACCCTAAACCGTGTAGAAACTCTAGCACGCCAGGGAGCCAGGTCCCGACTCCCATCGACCCAGCCCGGCGCCCCATGCACACCCATCGATCCAGCACCCTGAGAGTGTCTCCAAAAACTCCGATTCCAAGCCTTCAGAGGACTATACTCAAAAAAAGGGTCCGAGTGGATACTCCACCGTCTCCCGGAATTAACCCCCTCTTCGCCCCCCGCTTCGGCCCCCTGGTCTTAGACGAAATCCCCCTTCTCAAGTTTGAGGCAGGAGCTTTTGCAGCAACACTAGATCTGGATCTAGGTGCACTCAACGCTGTTCCTGCAGTTGCTCATACCAAGCTTCCTGCCAGCAGAGCTTGCGCTTTCATGTTCACCTGACGAGCCGATTCCTACATTAAATCGCACCCACCATACGGACAGGAGCAACTTCACAAAGCTTGGGCAACTGGCGAACGTGCACTCACCAAGCTGGTATCCTCGGCAACAACGCATGCCGCGCTGTGATAGCGAGATCAGCACCGCGGCTGAAAATCTTCTAACCGTCGCTGTCCCTGACGAAAATGATGAGCCCAGCACCCACATCTTGGTAAATCTTGATGCCCTCATCTGCGCCATCCAAAGCCTGCCGGAGCAGTCAGCTAAGAAGGCATCGGACGCCGCTTGCGCAGCGAAAGCAACACTAGTGCGAATGTGGTATTTAGCTTGACGTACTTCCGGCGACAACTCTAACAAAAAATTTGAAGAAAAGACTTCGAGCCCACACTCCCCGAAGACCATGGGCAGGTTCCTCGTGCAAACAGTTTCAACGCCTGAAGCTACGAAATTCTTGCAAGACCTATGCTGAACGCGAAGCCAGGCCTCCTGGTACCTACCACTGACCAGGTTGACTTCAGACAGGGCGTAGAAGCAATCAGCTATGGTCTTGGTCAATGGCACACTATGTCGTCGGGATCACCAAGACCATACAATAGCTGCTGCACAAGAAACAGCACAGTAGATACAGTAAGAACGTACGAATATAATTGTGCCACAGCGGTGAAGGCAATTGATTCCAGAGCGCATGCTGGCACCCTCCAGCACAGGCCCCACATGCTGAGGATCCCACTTGCTGGTGACCAAGCTTGTCCGCTATTTTTTTGGCCTCCAGGATTCAGGATGTCAAGAAGCTGGCATTTGGGTGAAACACACCATCAGGAAACTGAAATTGCCACATGCCTCATAAACCTCAAGATACCCACTCTGGGCCACCCTAAACCCTAAACCTAAACCCTAAACCCTAAACCCTAAACCCTAAACCCTAAACCTAAACCCTAAACCCCAAACCCCAAACCCTAAACCCACAGGTCACTTGGGGGATCTCGGGGAGCTGGGGTCCCAACAGCGATCCCAGCTTTCTCTGCCTCAGAACAAAAAGCTTCCCCAATTTCAGGGTCAGATCCCGGCATCCTTGTGGCCTTTAGGGTTTAGGGTTTAGGGTTGAGGGTTGAGGGTTCAGGGTTCAGGGTTCAGGGTTTAGGGTTTAGGGTTTAGGGTTTAGGGTTTAGGGGCTTCCATCCACACTTTTGGCTCTGCACTGAGGAAACAGCTTTTGAGAGCTGCTCTTCCAACTCCCGGCTTCCTCTCATCCTGACAGGTCAGACGACACGCTTGGAACTCAGATGCTTGCAGATGCTTTGCAGGTAATGCAGCCATCACATCAGCATATCAGCTCGCCAGCGCCTCCCATTCTCAACCTGGCCAATGCGCTGAACTTTGGTCTGTTCGGCAGAAGGAAGCTTGCTGAAGGGGCTCGCGGTCTCTGAGCTACCTACCAGCTGCGCGATGAAAGAGAGGTGAGCCTCCACCGTGAAGAGGAGGGTTCCCGCCTGGAACTGACACCGAAGCAATCAAGCTGCCCACCACTTCATCGTTTTGACCATAGCAGGCTGCCTCGGCAGCCTTGTCACGAGCCCGCTTGCAAAGCGCATGAGCTTCATAGGCGAGTCGAACGGCCTGCACACCAGACACCGGGCCTCCTTCCGACCTGGGCTCCCCTGACCCATCATCCTCAGGGTCCTCCGGTCACCCAAAGACCAAAGACATCCCAAAACAAAAAAAATAGCCCGAAAGGACAACACCTGATGACTTCCGTGCTACGAGCATCTCGGCCGGTTCGATAAGTGTGGCCAAAGAGGTGGCTTGAACCCTTTTTCCAAGAGACTTCGCCCGCCTCGATAATTGAACCCTGAACCCTCAACCCTAAACCCTAAACCCTGGCGGCCTCTGCCGGCTCCTGCTTGGCAATGTGAATCTTGGCCATGCTGTGCAGCACCTGGGCCAGCCTCAGCAGAACTGCATGGCAGGAATTTTTCAAGCAGGAAGTCAATCCTGACAAACATAGGGGGCCTCTACTGGGCCTCGCTCGAACTTTTAAGGAGTCCTTCCTACAGTAGTAGACAGCGTTTCCCTGCTGTCTTCTGAAGTGTGTAAGAGTAAGCTCTGCGCAGACGCCGTTCTCCCAAGTCCTCGAAGATCTCCTGTGCTTCCAGGAGCCATTTCTCGGCCTGCCACGCGACATGCGCGCCTTGTCCCTCTCTTCAACTGAAACTTGAAGAGGGCACAAAATTGTAGTCTCGCGGTCCAAAGCCTCCTCGAGCTGGTTGACCATCTTGTAGACATTGGCAGCCAGCAGCAGGGCCTCAGGGAGTTGCTTGAGAATCAAACCAGCCCATGTGCCCCATAACTATAGCAACTATACTGAAGGGACTTCTAACTCCAAGTTAGGATCCTTATAACACTTATAACCCATGTGCCCCTCTGCTCTGAGGCACCCTCAGGCCCCTGCCGTGGCCTCCCCACGCCGGTCCTGGAGCTTTCGCGCAGTTCCGGGTTTCGGGTTCTGGGGTCCGAGCGATCGCCTACACAACAGTACACAACAAGGGCGCTTAAGGGAGGGATGCTGGGAGAGAAGGAGAGGGGGAGAAGGGGAGGGGGGGGAGAGGGGGGAGAGGGGGGAGCCACCTTGAGCTCCCGGAAGATCGTCACTGCCTCTTCGGCAGTGCTCAGGGCCTGCAAAGAGGATCCCTTTCGCCACGATGCATCTCTGTGGCAACAGACACACCTTGCCATAGAACTCAAGACGCTGGGGTTCTTAGGGTTTAGAGGTGCAGCGTCCTCCTGGAACTCCTGGAGCTGCGTCTGCACCTGCCTTGCACTGGAGTTCATCATCCAAGGCTGTGAGGCTCAATTCTGGCATGCCCAGGGTCCGTGGAGCCACGGAGAGCAACGGCAAGAACCCAGAGACTCCGATACCCCTTACCAGTAGCTAAGCAATATCTTCCTTAAAGTATACGAGGGTTCCTCTTACTCAGGAGTATTCCTTCATTCAAGGGGGTATTGGAGTCTCTTCAAAAACACGCTCGGAGCTTTTTGGACGCGCAGCCGCCGTCGTTTGCACGTCGATTCCGAGCCCTCTTGCTCATCTCCGCCTGCTTCGGCTGCGTCGTCGGCTCCTGCTTAACAAGCTTGATATTCTCATTCATAGTTTGGGATGTCCCCCCCTTATACTAACAGTCCTTAATAGGGATTGAAGTATCGCCGATTACAATCCCTATACTATTAAGGACTGTTAGTATCCCAATGAGTCATTGGCCATATTGAAATGTTGTCATGGTATGCATCATGTGAAGCTGGAGAGCATTGTCAGGCAAGGTTGCCCAACAAAGATTCCCGTAAGGCCTCGGCCGCCTGCGAGCTCTTGACGAAGAAGACCTCGACCTCTTGGTTCTAAGTGCTCAGGCAAGCTCAGGATTCATGCTACGTCTGCTTGCAAGACGGAACAAGCTCCACGCCTGCGCGGCTTCTTGGCAGGTCGCCTCGATCTCCTGGCTACGCGAAGCTGAGATGCTGAACGCCCGGTGTCATCCGGTGTCATCTGCTGCTCTGGTAGCTGAGTCCTGGAACTGCTGCTACTGCTGCTGCTGCTCCTCCTCTTCTTCTTGCTCGCCTGCACACGACAGCTTGTGAAAACTCACCCAGACCTCCAGCCAAGAAACAGCCCCGCACCCTCCAAGAAACTCCACAACAGGGGGCTCCATCTTCCAGCGCCTGCCTACGTGGCCCCAAGCCGTGCGCAGAACAGCGCTCCCCCTAAGGCCCGCGTTGGCAGGAAGAAGAGATCCCAAGGTCGATGGTGCTTCTGATTGCTCAACCACTCCGTCTCATCGCGGTTACCACGCAACTCCTTGCAGCCCCCTTTGGAAAATCCTGAGATGGATCACACTTTGGCATTTATCGCCAGCTCTGCCAGGGGATCTCAAGGGGTGGTCCCCTGAACCCTAAACCCTAAACCCGAAACCCCTTTTACATCTACACCCCACCTGAAGATGTGTCTCCTTACTCAGGAGAGCAGGGGTTATGTGCCTCGGGGCTCTTGGTGTCTTTCTTGCCCTCCGCGGCGTTCGTGCTCTTGCTCTCCGTGTTTGCCTTGTCCCCGTTGGCGGGGGGAGGCTCGTTGAGCTCCTTGTCATGGGATGTTCCCCCCTTATACTAACAGCTCCTTAACGGGGCTGATAGTTCGGGGGGTGGGGTACATAAATCCCTACGAAGGGCTGTTAGTATAGGGGGTGAAGATATCCCAATCCTTGTCCTTCTTCTTCTCGGCCTCCGGCTCGTCCTCGCCTCGGCTTCAACTGGGAGTGAGGTGGTTCGGGAGTCGGGGGAGCTGTTCTTCGACTCTCGGGTCTGGGTGAAGTTGTTCCAGGTTTACCCGGGCTTATACTCGACCCAATAGCAGCTTCGGAAGATGTTAGAAGCGTTAACCAGGCATGGATAGATGTGGCTCTGAAACAAGTGTCTGGAGCTGGGATCTTCGGAGGCTTCTTCCTCGGCGTCTGCAGCCTTCTCAGGCTCCTCATCTGAAGCCACCTCTGTGCCGACCATTTCGTCCTCGTCCTCCTCCTCGTCTGATGGGGAAAGTGCCAGAAGCAGAAAGAAAAAAAGATGTTGTTCTAAATTGCCAACTTCGAGACATGGTACCGACAAGGTTTTTGCGGGTCCCTCTAGACGCGTGTGTCGTGCTTGGCTATCCAGAGTGATTGTTGGGGCGTTTGCAATAGACGACTCTAGAGCTTGAAGCTTTGAGAGCCTGGGTATAGTTCTGGCAGACGGCCTGATGTTAGACTTTGGGGTTCTTAGCCCTTGCGCTCGCCCTTGCGCCCGCTTGCGCCATGCTGGTTTTTGGCGCCATGGTTACACGAAGGCAACATGCGTGTGGCCGGCCCAATTAAACACGAAGAGGCGGGTTTTTAGAACAACGCCCTTAATTTAAAAGACTAGAAAGCCAAAAAAAAAGGCAAGAAGCAAACAGCTAAAAGCCATGAGCTGAAAGCGACAAGCGACAAGCAAGAGCCACAGCAAGTTTCAGAAAACTGACTCAGAAGAAAAAACAGATCGCATCGCAACAAGGGGGCGAGGCAAGTCCAGTTCGTGGGTGCTTCTTGATTCTTGTTTGGGTTGCTGTTTGATTATTTGGTTTGCTGATTTGCAATTAGGCATCCCCCTCCTCGTCCTCGTCTTCCTTGTCCGGCTGCATCCCTTTCGAAGAGAAGACCTGCTTGAGACTTTCCTCAGGCAGGGGAGTGCTCAAGAAACCCGCCGTGGTTTTGCAGCCGAAGCTACCTTCTTAGGGTAGCTACATGCTCCCTCTTAGTATGGTCCCTTAGTCTGGGCCCTTAAAAGGGGGGGGGCCCCCTTTTAGAAACCCCTTATATGTCAGGAGACCATGTAACCACACCAGATCTGCCTGACCTTCTCACGAGCCTAGGCTCCAGAGCTTTCTCTTTCTGGGACGCAGGGCGGAGGGCGATGGTCTCCACCAGGGAGGGCAGCAGCGGGTCAGACATGACCTCCGGAAACTCTTTAGGGTTTAGGGTTTAGGGTTTAGGGTTTATATTTTTGCCACCCGCCAAGCAGTCCAGCCGCACTGCAGGGTGATATTTCGGGACGATGTACAGTGGGTTTATATAGGGTTTAGGGTTTTTAGGGTTTATAGGATTTATAGGGTTTACAGGGTTTAGGGTACCAGAACAAAGTCCCGCAAACATGACAAGCAGCCTGCGGACCAACACGGCGCCAAGGACACTATTCGAAGAACGAGGTCTACAGTAGGATTGCTACCTTTCGGAGGGCGCTGACCACTAGGTAATACTGGGTACAGGAAGTGCATCAACAAACAGCTCAAGATAGCTCAGGCCGCAAGAGAAGCCGGAACAAATGCCCATGGGCTTTGTGCACTGCTGCTTACAGGACGCGAGGCCCAACATCCACAGGGCCAAGCCCCGGATCCTTTTGTTTCTTCTTGCTTTGGCGGTTTTGGGCCAGGAAACACCTAACCCTAAACCCTAAACCCTAAACCCTAAACCCTAGGCCTTGCATCTGACTCTCTCCCCGCGGTCCCAGGCGCTTTCCATGGACCAAACCGCGCTCTCACCTAGGCTCTCGCCTGGGTCCCGCACAGTAGGGTTTAGGGCTTAGGGTTTGGGTTTGGGGTTTAGGGTTCAGGGTTCAGGGTTTAGGGGTTTTGTTAAGGGTCGACATCACACACTCGTCTGCATCCCGCGCGGGTCGTGCGTAAAGCAAGGTCGAGCACGCATTCCGCGGTCAACATTGTGTTTCTGGAAGCGGAACGCAGCAGAAATAGGACAAACCCCTCCCCTCCTCCCCTCCCCCCCCTCACAAAGCCAGATTCCCTGGGCCTGGTTCAGGCCCTCCGCATTCGAATCGACGAAGTCGCCGTCGGCAGCTATCGTCCTTGAGCCCCAAAGCCCGAAACCCTTTGTTTCATGCCGGCCTGCAAAAAGAAGGGTTTAGGGTTTTGGGCTAACCCTGAAAGCCTCAGGGTGATTGGTCCTCAGATTGATGGCCTGTGAGGGCTAGGGGTGCCACTGTTAGCCCATCTTAACTCCACAGGGCACCTATGAGACTATGAGTGACTCAATAAACCCCTTTTTCGCCCACAGCAAGCCCTAGACCCTAAACCCTCAACCCTAAACCCTAAACCCTAACCCTAAACCCTAAACCTTAAACCCTAAACCCTAAACCCTAAACCCTAAACCCTAAACCCTAACTTTCTTCAAGGATTTTAGGGGCCCAGTCTCCTGAGGTTCTCCTTGAAGCCTTGCATGGCTAAGAGCTGGTTCTCCATCGTGGCCTTGAAGGCGCTTTCAAGGCGCCTGACCGCCTCTTTCTCCTGCATCAGAATCCCTAAACCCTAAACCCTAAACCCTAAACTCATGAGGCTGCAACTTCGCACACCTCCATCCCACTACCTGCCTGTTCAGTCAGAACTAACTTGCAGGCGCAAGTCACAAAAGATCCCAACTTCTCCTTCTCCTTGCCCTTCTCTGCCTTCGCGCGGGCCTCCTTCAGTGCTTCTCCTGGCAAAGAATGCCACGATATGCCACGAGCTGCATGTGGAACATCAACGCCGAAGCGACTAAGTCCGGTGCTTGCCGTGTCGAGGTCAGCAACCAGCTTGCTGTCTGTGGCGACAAGGGGTGGCAGATGCAGCAAGCGTCACCCCACCACGATTCTCAATGATGCATCTAAGTTCGTTGCTCTCCAGCTGGCTGCTCGCGAGATTGTCTTGGAGCGCCTGAATCCTGGCTTTGGCCACTTTGGCTTGCTGCACAACACAACCGCAAAAGCGCAGGCCACTCAGCGAACAAAAGCAAAAAGCTTCCCAACATCGCACAAGGAGCTCTGCTCTTCCTGCGGCGCTTCAAGAGCTAAAGCCAATCGAGGCGAATCAAGCTGCAAATGCGCAGGGAAGATGGCAAAGAAGAGGAAAGTCTAAGCATCGGGCTGTCCGCGTCTTTCTGCTCGGCATCGGCAAGCTGCGCCTCACGACCGGCCCGGAGGAATTCGAAACGAAAACTAAGATAATCCTACAGTAATGATAAAATAATATCAATAGTGACAATACTAGTAATATTAATAATATTGTAATATTGACATGATACTATAAGCAGACATTGCATGCGCTGAGCAGAAAATTCAATTCAAGAGGCAGGCGAAATCAGAAAGCAAACAGCAGCATGGAAAGGAGCAGGAAGAAGCAGACAGGATTTTGCGCGAGGCGTCATCTAGGGCTATCCCGAAACCCTAAACCCTATAAACCCTAAACCCTAAACCCTATAGGGCATTCTCGCACACGTCAAAAGGCAAGGTGTAGGGAGCTTCGTCTGTCGGCCTTGGGGTTGAACTCAGCATCAGGGTCTCAAAAAACATCACATGTGCTTTGTTTGCATCGTCCTGGGATCTCCCAAAAAACATGTGCGTCCAGAACAATTGCGAATGCAAGACGGTTGCGAGTTGAATCGGGTTTTGGGGGATGTTTTGGGCTTGCCTAAGCCCTGAACCCTCAGACCCTGTTGCATCTGGCTTGGAAAACCCTTTTTGCATCCTCCAAGAAGGGGAGCTCCGTTGGGGTCAGGGGAGGCGACCCCTGGTCTTCGGCTATTTGACGCGGCCTCTTGCACGTTGACACAAAACACATCCAACGATTGTCACAAAAACACAACTTGTTGTTCAGATGCCCTTTTCGCCAGTAACGTGGAGTGCTCTGCTCCACTTGCACAAGCACCCCACTCACCCCAACTGATTCGGGTCCGGATGTTCTTGAGGATTTGTGTATGGTTGCTCCGCACGTGCAAGATAACCCAGAACCCAGGGCACCCCACGGGCGCCATAGCACCCCGCACAAGGTCTTCACCTCCTTTCTTACCTTGCTTTGGCCCAAAAAAAGGCGGGCGGCCCTCACAAGTTTTTCTGTTGTTGTTGTTTCCACTCCGACTCCGCTAGCTTCACCCCAGCTAGTGCATGCATAGGCTGCATGGGCTCCGACTCTTTGCCTCGAAACGGAAACGACGGAAAGCGAAAGCAGTGTTTTTGGCTTTTTTCAGCGCGATAAACCAGGTTTCGAATCGTTTTACATGCTCACTGACGTTCTCTGCTACGTCTCGTGCACATTCCGTGGACGACATTGTGTTCTGGCCTAGGGTCTGTCTGCGTTTTTTCGGGCTTATTTGCCTACAAAAGCCAGGAAGAAGCGGTTCTTTCGCTATGTTGATGAACCCCGCTTCACTCGCCTCAAGATCGGAGAGCTGCTTTTTGAAGGCATCTCCTCAGCCATGAGGAACATGCCCTATGCAGCGCCACATGGGCACAAAGCAGCTCCAGCAATCGAGTTACACAATTGGCTTCAGCGGTCTAAGCCTAAGCACCGGACTGTCAGCAGTCAGCTGGTCTTGAGCCTTTACAGGCTTTATCTAAGCGCTTCAGGCGCGCACGCAGTAGAACCACAGCAAGCGGGCCTCCTTCCATGTGCCCTGGATTCTCTGCGACTCTTCTTCCGCTTGGCTGAGCTGGTCACGGATCATGTCTTCCGCTTGTCGCGCTTGCGCCAGCTCCTCCTCGAGTGTGGCCATTTTCTGCAGATAGTCCACTTCCTGTCGAATACTGGGGATAGCTAGCTCAACTGCATGACACTGTATTGGCCGAGAGATGCGCACAGAAAACAATCATGTGCAGACATGGCACGCTTGTGCTGCTTGCTGGCAATTGCTGTGGTAGGGCTGGTATGTCCTCGACAGATTTGAAGACTACGTTGCCCTTCTGACGAAACAAGATCAAACAAGCGCGTGGTGCGGGCACATGCCACCTACAAGCTCCTTGCGACAAAAGACACCCACACTGAAACAAAATGGATGCGAATGGTGCCAAGGAGCTGGTCGATGCTGCTGATGCTGCTGAACCTTGGTCTGTGGAGTCTACGTTTGCCTGGCTGGCAGCTTCTACGAGCAGGGCAAATCCCAACCGGCTCTGCATCACCATTGAGCCACGAAGCGATCGACGACAACCGCGATCCCATCTCTCTCGCCATCTTTGCCACGCTGGCGATGGACGAAAACTTCTGGGCAGCACTTGCAAGAGTCTGAGTCTCAGACCTTGGGTCGGAACACTTGGGGTTCCAAACTCGTTGAAAAATGTTGACATCACCGGGCGCAAATAGCCTCTCTGCTCTCTCGCAAGGCAGCCGAGGATCTGAGAAGCCTCTGAATACTGCGGCGGCCTCAGGCAAGGCTGAAAGAAGCAGGTAGTATCTGGATCCTTCAGAGATTTGTGCAAGACTCTAAGTCCCAAGTCTCTCGCTCGAGTTCTGCTGGGTAGTCTGTGACCTCCTCCTTCACCGCAGCCAGGGGAATTGCCTTCGCCGCAGCCACGGGAATTGCCTGAGAACATTACTGGGCTGCCAGGCATTTGTGTCTTAAGACTTGCTGCAGACTAATCAACATCCAACATTACCCACAATGACGATGCTTTGAAACAGTGTAACCAGACTGCATCCAAAAAGGCTGTCAAGCGAAAGTCGGCGCCTTGAGGGTGGAGGCTGGCTCTGCTGCTGAGGTTGGCTCTGCTGCTGTGGTTGCCGCGGCTGCAGCCTTCGGCTTCGCCGTTGGCAGCTTCTTTCCTATCTTTCCTGCTGTTTGCTTTGCTGGGGGCTTTGCTGGTGGCTTTGCCGGCGGCTTTGCCGGCGGCTTTGCTGGCGGTTTCGCCGCCGGAGTGGCCGCCGTAGAGGGTGGCGTTGGTGGCGGCTGCGGATTCGGTGCCACTTGCAGCTTCGCTGGCTTCGACTTCGCTGACGGGGCCTCGGCAACAAAAACGCACAACGCACAACGCTGCGTTGCTTGGTAGTTGCCTTCCCAGGCCATACCCACAACATCCCCACAAGGCAGGCGGTTACCAAAATGCTTTTTCCTTGGTGTGGAAACATGACTGGGGCCTTTTCCGACCTGTGCAAGCTACTCTTCCTGCTTGAGCTGGAGCGTCCCAGATCAATTGGCCGGAACGGACAGAACAGAACGGACACACCCCGTATCTTGCATCGTCATGCAGTCATAAGCATGTAGGGTTCTGGCCGAAACTGCAGAGACAAAAAACACTAGACAGCGAGCTTGAGGCAACATGAACTCACCACTGCTTCGCGCAATGTGTGAGCCCTGCTAAGGAAGGGGCCTTTGAAGGCGGCGGACGACTTGGCCTGAGCATGGCGGCACAGATTGCCTGTTGATCATCTGTTGATCCCAATAAAGTCACACGTACTGGGAGGTTCATAAGTAGTGAGAAGTCAGGTGGTATAAGTACGGAAACTAGACTTATAACCCTACTCATACCCACGAAACCTCCAAGTAGTCAGGGGCTGAGGTGAAGATCAATCTCCCGAGAGCCTCAGAGCCGATGGCCGCGAGTCATTCTTGGCAGGCGGCGGCGGTGGCGGTGGGATGATCTGCCAGGTCAGGCCGAAGACATGCCAAGAGCCGTTTTGGAACCCGGAACTACTCTGAAAAACAGGGGGAAAAAAACTCCAAGGAGCGACCTGGAGCCACCGCGCCTTGGGTGTAGTGGTCGTGGGAGACTTGGGTGTCGTCGTCGGAGCTTTCGGTGTGGTTGTCGGAGCTTTGGGTGGCCTGAGCAAGGCTTCAAGTTGGGTTGGGAGTTCAAGGCACACGACCGCACACGACGGCACTTCAGCAGGCAAAGTCGCGAGGAGCCCGCCTTGACGACCGCTTGGTGACAACCATCGGGTTGTCTGGGTTTGGGGTCGCCGCAATTTTGGCGGGCACCACGGTACCTCCTTTGGAGAAGCAGCCATTCATGGCAGGCCAGGTCCGGAGGTCCGGTGAAGGGAAGAGCCGGAAGATCTAAGAAATTTTACCTTGGATCCTGAAGGTTGTGAGTTGTGACCCTTGGGTTTTGGGGGGGGGGGGGGGGCCTTTTTTCAAGATCCTTGAGGTAGTATAAGGGCCATATGAGGAGTATGTTAAGGGGAACCTGTAGGGGTACAACCTTAGGGTACGAGCCTTAATCCCCTGAAAGACTGTGCAATCAACCAATGCGATCAGCTTGCCGCTACCCGTCGCACTGATACTTGCTGTGGTGTTACCTTCGGCTTCCGGGCGGTGCAGGAGCAAAACACGCTTGAAAGTTGTTTTCAATTCAGCAAGTTGAACAGTCGCGCCCTTTATGCAGAAGTGAACATTTAGTTTGTCCCATACATCATGAGTTACCTCAGAGCCGAGATTGGGCATGCATTTGCATTCCATCGTGGGCCCGGTATGCCGGGCACTTCCGCTCCGAAGCTCCGAAGGAACATGCGTTTCCATGCTGGCACAACGGATTTCAGCCAGCGGCAAGACCGTGTTGAGGCGCACGTATGCCTCCGACGTGGCGTGGACAGGGCAACAAGCTTTCACAGACAGAGGCCAGCCTGCCCACTTCGGTCTCCAATGTCTTCCAGGATCCAGATTGCCTTCCAAAGCGATGCAAGTCGTTCGCCAGCTACAGGTCTGCTCCTGCTGCTATCTCATGGCCTCCTGGGCTGCTTGGAGCGCTTCTGGGTACTGCTTCGTGGCACAGCGCAAAGCAGCCTTGGCTGAGCACGAAGTGCGAGGCACGCCACGCAAGTTCACAGAAAGATCTGCTCGGCAGTCTGCCACCTTACGGAACCCCGCGTGACTTGGGTGGGACCCACGCCACAGAGTGCAGCATAACAGCCTCCCAGGGTAGGTCCTTGCATGGAGGGCTTTGCATGGCTTTGCTGTGCCATGGGCTGAATCACTCGACATCAATGTGCCGCACCTCAAGATCCTTTATGATCTCCAGAGCCTGAAGAGCATTGTCGAGGGCCTCGCCAGGGGCAAGAGACTTCAAGAGATGAACATCTTGACATCTTGCCACCCTTGCCCACTCGTAATAAGATGCCAAAGCCGGAAAATCCGGGGGCGGACCTCTCCAGGTCTTCTCATGTTGTACAGAACCGAAGCGATCTGATCCAAAGCAACCGCCTGGCGGGCAGTCCATGATTTGCATGTGCCTCCTGTACCCTGATTCAGATCGAACTCCAACATGCTGACGACTCGTGCCGCAAGTCCTCGCCACGCTTGTAGCGCTGACCCCGAAACCTGGGAGGTCTGGGTGCATACTCTGTGCAGACACAGGCTGGACGAACCCCAAGGCAAGGGGCTGCTCCAGAGCGGACTCTGCTACTTCGATGCCCTTCTGATCGTTCTGAGCCGTACCTCGGTGGTCTCTCGAATTTTGGACACCAAAAACTCCCCCAGTAAAGTGGCACCCTGTGGCTTAAGGCTTGGCCGGCGGCAGTGTGCCTTGACCAGCAGCCGCAAGGCATTGGACCTCGACAACACGAGATGGGTTGCAACACGGCGCCACCTGGTGCAACATGGTGCGGCACTCCGCACTTGGAGATTCATAAGGGCACATAGAACCCTGCTTATAGCTACCCATTAACTCTGGCCATGGAGGGCCACTGCAAACTGAACCTGAGATCCTTCAGATCCTCTGGTCACAAAGTCTCTGTCAAAGGCAAGCGCTGCCCTGCCAAGCTGTTCTTTGCCCGGTAGATGGCCATCGCATCCTCTGCGGCCTGTTGCAAACAAAAACTCCTTCTAAGATGCAAAGCCATCGGCCACAAGCAAGCTTCCCAAGTTCCGGCTCTATGTTTTTTGTCACACAAGGGGCTCGACTGCCCCTATACTGCCTGCAACATCTTCATGTCATCCTGCGCAAGACGGGCGGCGAAGCATATATATCATGCGCACCCGCATGCTACTCGCATCTACTCGCATGCTACCCGCATGTAACCAAACATCCTTGCACAACCTGTGGAACTCGGCAAGGCTCATGAGCTCTGCAGCCTGGCACACGAGAATAGTTCAAGGGCACCAATCAAGCCGAGGGTCAGCAGCAGTCGGCTCCTTTCCGCAAGCATGCGAGCTCTGCCCGTCACTGCCTAAAGCACGGCCCCACCTAACGCCGCAGCCGCCTCAGTTTTAGCCACCGACCTCCGAGTCGGAGTCGACGTTCTAGCAATGACTCGCGGGATCCGCCTTCCCATCGGACATTCCTCTAGCTCCACCAATGCCCACTGCCAACTTCGAGAACATGCGGGGGACCAGCTGCCCAACACTTCCCTGCGAACGTGAGCAGGGATCTCTCCCCGTCCCCCGGAACTCCGTGATGTGAGAAACTCCATCTGCTCCTGCCAATTGCACACCACCACCTCTTGAAAGACCTGCATGCTTTCGACGATGGCCTCTCCGGAACCATAATCCAACAGCCGCATCTGATGCGGCATCACATTCATCAGCCTACTGCTGATGCGGCAAGTGCGGTAGTGCGTCTAGGCGCTGCCTTTCATTTGAAGTTGTCACAACTTTGCGAAACTGCTGCTGATATTGTGGAATGTATCACGTTGGCAGCTTGCCGGAAGCGAAGGCACCAAGCCACTCCAGACCAGAAGAATCCATCCACAGAATAGAAGTGCAATGGCTTGAGGTCTTGCTTGTCTGCAGACTCGATGACATACTCGTACTGCAGCAGCACTGCTTTACGAGACCCGTGCTTCAGCATTCCTTTGCAAGGAGTCACGCTGAGAGGGGCATCCCAGAGGGATATCTGGGAACCATCTGGGAGGGGGGCACCTTTTCGAAGGGGGCATCTAGGAGGGGGCGGGCTAAGATTGAGTCGCATGACCGAAACAGGTGCTGTCACATGTCTAGGTATCGCTACATCGGGCTTCGTCACAGGCCACGGCCACAGAGACGAACTGCTATCCTAATGGTACCAGATGTATGGGGTGTATTTTTGGAATGATGCTGAAGAGGGCGTAGGTCGTCTGTTCCCTGTAGCAGGCAGACGCTGCCATGTTGAGACATCTGTTAATCCGAAACTGACCAAGCATCTCAATCGTTGCCAAACTCGGTTGTCCAGTACCAAGATGTCCCCGGCCAGAACAGACACGTGGGCCAGTGAGACCTGCACAGGCTTTGTCCAGCACTCACGGATCAAGCTTCCGAGTTTACTTGCATGGGGACGTTGCGCAGTACGGTGCATGGCAATAGGTGGCCATATGTGCTTGAATGCCTAGGACAAAAAAATCGCTGGCGTTGACGTGGAAAATGTCGAAAGTATGGTCACAGTATGTCAATCACTTTGGTGGGATCCAGTGAATCCCACGGCTCTAACCCCCCGAAACCCTAAACCCTAAACCCTATAACCCCAAAATCCTAAACCCTAAGCCCTAAATTTAAAGCAACTTTGCCTCTTGCAAGTTCCAGCTTTGGAGGTTCTTGTGGGAGCCTGTGATCACCTCCAGCTCCGCCAAGCCTGGGGTCAGATCCACCAAGGGCAGCACCACCTTACTCGCTGAGCACACAAGAGCCAACAAAGAATTGTGCACCTTCAGTCGGCGATTCTAGTATGAGCTTATAAGCCCCAAAGAAGTGTACATAAGTGTACACTTTCAGTTCCGATAGGAGATGATTCGGATGATAGTCTCTCAAAGAGGGTCAGATGTACTCTTTCGGCTACTAAGCCACTGAGATGCCCTCGGCGGATCCCGTTGAAAAGCTCGCTTCCCGCTCTGTCCAAATCGTTGAGGCGGCACCGGAGTCTGCCCACAACAGCGACGCACGCTTGAGCACCATGGGCGAACCCTGCCCAGAATGGTCAGGACTGTCTGGGGAAGCGTCTGCACTCCCACCTCCCACGCTGCTCTCCGCGGCGGTTTGCGAGTGGACAAGAAGAGGCAGCCACAGCTTCTCGACAGAGCGCATGATGGCTGCTGTCAAGGCCTGAGACTCAGAGGGCTTCAGTGGGTCGTGATCGCTGCCGACAAGTTGCAGGATGCATCGAAACACTGCCGGACACAGGTGAGTACTAAGGAGCGAGCTAAGTCAGGCAAGCGCCAAGTAGCATCCGTGCTCAGCAAGTCGGTTGAATCGTTGCTGCTGTGCCAGGATGCGCTGTACACTTCCTGCATCAAGCTGGCCACGTCTGGCATGACCCCCTCTTCAGTGAGCTCGTCTCTGTGGTAGAAGCACCATTGGTGCCACCCGCCAGGCCCTCTGGGCATCTGCTCGCATGAACTTTCGTCGATCTCGGCCTTCTTTCCGAAAGCCAGAGGGCCAAAGAGAAGCAACGACAGAGCCGACCCCCAGGGGCCAAAGCGAGAATCCTCCCCATTGCTAGGCTGGTCCGTGGAGCCAGCTGCAGCCCCTTGAGCCTCTTGAGCCTCTTTTTCCCTCCCCCTGCCCTCCCGCGTGTCCCGCGTGTCCCGCGTGTCCCGCGTGTCCCGCGTGTCCCGCGTGTCCCGCGTCCCTGCTCCCATCGACCAGCTTCTGCTGAGCTCCTCCGGGTCGAAGCGCCGTCGCAAGAAGGGCGTGTGCTGACCAATCCTGCAAAACTTGGGCTTACCACACATGTGGTTGTCTAATATGTTTAACTTAGTCTGTTCTTGTCTACCACTTGCGTTTTTGAACCAAGGGCTGCCTATCGACCTACACATGCTTCGCATGATCGTTCGGGTTCTTGTCAGATCGCCACGTCCTCGAGCAGGCTGCATCAAGCAGTGCCTTCAGTGTCGGATGCTGCATGGACTGCATGACCGACACCAGATAGCCAGAGGATTCGCCTACCAAAGCCCCCGCCAAGAAGGATCCGGGAATGAGCAGAGGCATCGAGATGGCAGAACCAACAGCCGCCCCGAAGACATCCAGGTTTAGGCCGCCCGCAGGGGTGAGCAAGGAACGCCCCTGGAAGGTGATGCCAGCAAGGATGTTGGCAAAGGGCTTGCACACCTCTTGTCCCATGTCCCGACGCAGGGGCACCCTTTCGGGCACCACGGCCACACCGTACAGGCCAAGACATCTGCCAAGCACTTCTGCCGAGTTGGAGCTCGTAAGTCGCAGCAGGGCCGCAGTGTGCTTTTCCTGGCCTTGCCAAAGCTCCTCTACATCTGACTGCCGCCTGTAAAGCAGATAGCCAGCCCCGCATGCCCCACCCACTGCCGTGTGGACCAGCAAGCGCCTTCCATACCTAACAGCCTTCCTCATGTGCTCAAAAGCCTGTGCTCACAGAAGCACTGCCAAGTGCCGACCCTGCTTGCATGGGTCATGGCCATACGGCAACCACAAGCCATCTTCCAAAGCTGGTATTATTGGCGAGTCGAGCCTCTGGCTGCAGGATGGCAAGCACGGAGCCGACGTGGAATTTGAGGCGCAGTGAGATGTCCCACAAAACACTCACTGAAGCCAGAATTGTGGTGCACGGCCTCTTGACAAGCCAGTCCAAGCTCGCTGAGGATGGCACAAGCCTGCACAGAAAGTGCTTGTGAGCTACCTATGTTCTGAGACAAGAATGTCATGCCGCATGCAAGTCGGATGCCTCGCTAGAACACCGAACCGCCTGGCCACTGCACCGTGAGTCAAGCACTTGGCCGACGCGAGAGAAGCACTTGGGAGCCCCATGCAGGCAGCCGATGCCTCCATCACCTCGTTGTTCAGGCTGGCTGCCACAGCAACGAAGTGCAGCGCCTCACGCATCAACGCGTCGCACAAGGCCTGCGAATGGCGCCATCATCTGAAGCTGTCCCTACGAGCCCGACACCTTAGCTTCTCCCTTCCTGTCCCCGACCTGCTTGAAGGCCTGCGCAGAAGTGCAAGATGAAGTGTGGCATCCACAGGCCCGTTCTGACTACACCCGATGCAGCAACGAAGGATAACGAAGGGCAAACAAAGAAAGAGCAGTACATGAGCACATGTGGCACATGCAGCCGCCCGGGAACCTCCACTCCAGCCCGCGCTGCCCGCAACATGTTGTCGCCCTTCTGCGTGTTCTCGTAGCTGCGTGCCTGTCCGGACTAAGGCAGATGCTGGCACTTCACTGCCAAGTGCCGCTCGCACGCTGCCAAGTGCCAACTCCCAAGGCCATGGCTAAAGTGACGAGTCCTTCAGCCTGCACAGCGCGGCCGGGCAACGAGCATTTGCATGGCGTTGCATGGCGTCGACCCCCCCTGGTCATGAGACTCTGGTCCCACACGCCGACGCCTCCCAGGCACGGTCCTTGAGCTGCTGCACCTCAGATGTGTCTCCCCATTCACTGCTTTGCTGAACAGCATGTTGAAATCCTTGAAGGTCGTTTCGGCTCGCACATCTGGAGAGCAAGAGAAGCTTTGCCTGATATTGGTGCTGCTAGTTCTTTGTACCAAGTACCCAC
Source organism: Symbiodinium natans (assembly GCA_905221605.1). Classification (NCBI taxonomy): domain Eukaryota; class Dinophyceae; order Suessiales; family Symbiodiniaceae; genus Symbiodinium; species Symbiodinium natans. The sequence continues at coordinate 2,917,176 of CAJNDS010001112.1, forward strand.
TAGTAGAGTAGTAGAGTAGTAGATGGGCCGAGGCCCCTCTCGGCCCGGCACCACGGCAAGGGCGCTCTTTGCAAGAGAGATGACCTGCGCCATCCGCCATCCCGAGAAAAGCCCCAAAAAAGGCCCAAAGAGCGCAACCCAAACCCCAAGAATCTGTAATTATCTGTAATTCTTCAAGGCTTCAGACATCTCTCACAGGGGGACAAAGCTTCTACGGAACGCGGACCTCCTTTGGTCTGACTGCCTGCATCAGCTTCAGGTCCACCAAGGCCATCATCATTGCAGCCTGCATTGTCGCTGACACGCGCCACAGCGACATGATACTATTGAAGGAGGGACCCCTAGAAGGGACCCTCAATCTTATTCCACTTATATAGTCCCCATAAGGCTAAGTAGCCCCCAAATAACCCCTGCATTGACCCCTAAGGTCCCTTGTAAGGGTCCCTCCGTAAGGTCCTTGATGCTGAGAGCACCAGCCTCTCCTAACTTGTTGCCGTTGTCCCGACACCTCTCCAGCTCCTTCCAGTGCGCAGCACGCATCATCCAGGAGAAGGGCAAAGTGCCGTGACAGAACGAAACCCCACGCTTGAACAGTTGTGCTCCGACAAATGCTTTGGAAGCCCCTGTACAGCGAAGGCCCAAAGAAAACGGATGCTTGACTGGCAGGCGCCGATCATCCGGGTGGATTTCTTTTGCTCGAAAGCAGCGCTACAACTAGTTACTCCCACCAGCGCGGTAGGCTTGGAAGCAAATCGATGCCAAATTGAGAGGCCAATATCGGGCGGCCGATCACAAAGTACCCTGCAAAGGTTGAGAAGACATTCAAGAACAGCCAGGCTCCAATGATTTGAAGCCTTGCTCCAAGAGCAACGCCGATTGGTCCGGCATCAACCTTGCCCCCAGAGCGGCATTTCTGCAACAGATCCTCCACTAGCTCCCGGTTAGTTGCTAGCCACGTCCCCCCTGCAAAGCAGTTGAAGATCGTGTCGATCGCCTTGTCGCTGCGAGCACCTCGCCCTTTCAGGCGCGCGCGAAAGCCCTCGCGGTCGATGGATCCCGCATTGCCAGGCCAAACGGTGTTCATGTCGCAGAGCTCCAAGACCTGTTCTGTTTCACCTTCTGGGATCGAGACATCAAGTGCCCATGAGAATGGCTCATAGCTGTACTCGGAATTCCCTGCAGGCCGGAGGGTCCTGGCGCGGAGTCTCGGGGTCCGAAAGGTGCTCTTGGCTGCCACGAAGCTGCTTGCAGATCGCGACGTGAGAGAGACCACGGCTGAGAAACAGAGTGCTGCTACGAGGACTCGGCCTGCCATGACAACCGGTGTAGTTGCCCTCTGAACGCGTGTCAGACGTTTGAGCCAAAGCTTCCGTCTCTTCCGTTCCGTACACCTTTGTAGCCATGCATTTGTTTTACAAAATTTGCCTAGGGCAGCGAAAGGCCTCAGAGGCTCGGTTGTAGGCTGCATCCAACTCGTCCCGGCCCTGGGAGCATTTGAAAGTGGCTCAAGCAGCTGTCGCCTGTTAGCAAAGACTTTGAGATGCAGCTCTACCAGACTTCAGCTGGAGGCAAGCTCTTTAGACGGCGCAGGCTCTTCCCAGCAGCGGTCTGGCTTCAGGACATTTGGGGGACCTGTGCAGAGCGTCCAGCATGGAGGCGCCTCTTCAAGGTCGCCGCGCGCCGGAAAAAAAGCAAGCAAGATCCGGGCAGGTCTTTGTGACGTGCAGGGCTCGCTCTCCTCTGGAAAGCGGAGCTATTCTCAGGGTTTGCCAGAGGGTTGGCTTGTATGCTAGAGGGTATGCTAGAGGGTATGCACGCCGGAGGCAGCATGCTAGAGGTCATGCTACATTGCTTACTAGAGGGCTGGCTTCAGGGGCCATGCTAGCTAGAGGTCATGCTGGAGTCTGCATGCTCACTCTCTGCAGGCTCAGCAGTCGCCACGTCGCCGGCTGGCGGCTCGATCCAGAGTGCTCTGGATCTCGCTCTTCATGGTGGACAGCTCCTCGTCCGTCAGGCTCTGCTTCTCATGCACAACCTTGTTGAGGGCCGGTGTATCCGGCATACAACTGGGCACTCGAACAGGCCGAGCGGCGGATCAGTTGTGCTTGCAACAGCTCCCAGGCCGTAGAGCTCCAGGGAGGAGATGGTGAGGTCCTTCTCATCCTCCGGAGGCTGCCAGAGCATTTCCGGGCAGGTATAGCGCACCCACGCGTGCAAGAAGCGCTCCAACAGAGAGCCCTTCGAGTTTGTCGGAGCCTACACCGTGTCCTGCCGTGAAGCACGACCCGTACATGCCGACGCCCCTGGCCGGAGCTCCTGCCTCCAGCAGCACTGGCTGGCCAGTGCTGCTCGAGGCAGGAGCTCCGGCCAGGGGCGTCGGCATGTACGGGTCGTGCTTCACGGCAGGACACGGTGTAGGCTCCGACAAACTCGAAGGGCTCTGGCCCTGTGCAGGGAAGGAGCGCCGCAGCCGCCGTCTCAAAAACGTGTCTCGCGGCTCCGGCGAGACTGCCTCCGGCGAGAGTGCCCCGTCCAGCGACGGCGAGGCGCGGGCTCCTTCTCCGTCCCTCTGCTTCTTTCTCGGAGGCGTGCTGAAGGCCAGCGGAGCATCCTCCTCCATCGGCGCCGCTGACGACGAGGAGCCAGGCGGTGCACTTGGGAGCGTCACGTCCAGCATCTCCTTCGTGGAAGGCGGTGACCGCAGGAGCATGTCGAGGACTGAGTGGCCCCTGTCCTTAGCAGGGGTCTCCGGCTGGGTGGGCGACTCCTGCGACTCTGGATCCATCTGTGTCGGGGCCACGCCTATCTGCGATGGCACGTCCAGGGAGACCGGGTTCTGCGAGGCATCCATGGCTACAAGCAGAGCAAACCCCAGCGATTCTCTCGCTTCGCGGACAAAATGTCCTCAAAGCGTCTACTTACTTTGACATGTGACTGTGTTCAAATGGGCTCTACACCGCCGTCTACTGCCTTCCTGCTGTAACCTGCTGGAACGCTACTCGGCTGGATTGACATGAGGACTCCTCTTGGTGCATGAGAGAGGAAGACGAGGGGAGCCTGCCTGGTAGGCAGACACGATGCATCGCAGCGCCCGGGCAATGCCACTCCTGCGTGCAGCGTGTACTACCACCACCAAAAGGGCCAGCGGCACGACGCAGGACGTGGCAAGACCGGAGCAGCCAGCGACAATCTCAGGCCTGTCTCCAATTTCTCTAAACATTTGCAGGGCATCCGCTGCTGCCTCGGATCGGCATGACGTCATCACGACTGTCACAGCAGCGCATTTAATGTGCCCTCATGCCCTCGCACTCGCTGAGCTACCGGACCCTTTCAGCTGCCTCACACAAACATGGTTTGCACCCGCTTGTTCATGCATTCGTCGGTAGAACACGCTTGCAGGAGCACGGCCGCGCCTGAAATGCCTCTTCATCGCACGCCTCTTCTGCTTCTTTTAGAAGCGCCCTAGCCTTGCACCCAGAGCACAGGCTTCGTACGTCTTCGTACGAAGGGCCAGTCCCAGTGTATCCAGAGCTGCTCGCGGCTCTGCATGTCCCTGCATGTCCCTAGGCATGTCCCTGCATGTCCCTGCATGTCCCTTGCCTCTTTCCCAACCTGCGCCCTGTTTTCATCCAGGGAGTCCAGCTGGGGCGTACCATCCTGAAAGTCAGGTAGCATGCGGTCACGAAGACAGAATTCACCCGGCCGACATCTTAGGGCACGGACGTCTGCAAGATCACAAAGTGAGATGTTGCGCCTGATGACCTTTGGGCCAACACACCAAGCCGAAAGGTGTGAGGATGACGAACATCTGGCCAGCAAATGCCAGACGAGTACCCCCTCTCTATGTGCCGAAATCTGTGTTGGGCTTTGTGCAGCATCTGCATGATTCAGCGAAACCGGCCTATCGCTGCTAGAGGGCCTATTGCTGGGGTTTAGGTTTCGCCCTGCCTAGCCATTTGCTGCCGTTCTTGTGAGTGTTGGTGCCCCGTGTTAGTGGATCAGTTGGTCCTACACACTGGCTACAGAGGTGAGGATGCTCGGCTCAAAGGCGACTTCAAGTCTCTCCAAGAGCACTTCGGTTACACGGGCTGCCAGGTGCAGCTCCTGCTTTTGAAATGAAAGCGGTTAGTCTTTTCGGGGATTCTTACAACACAATGCTTGCTGGAGCGCAGCTGCCACCTACATACGTGCCCACCTACATCTGCGCCTCTACAGCTGCCACGTAGCCACCGTATGATACCCTTGCTCTCCTCCGTGCCCCGCGCCTTGGGAGTTGCGGCCCTGGGGGAGCGCAGCGGCCGCGGAGATGCGAACGGAGAGGCAGAGCGCGGCGGCGCCATGGAGGCTCAAGGCTCTTTTTGGCACGCTCGAACTAAGTCTGCACAGAAGCCATGATACGTCTAAACTTCGGTGGCAGAACAAAGGAACGCAGTGCGATATACTTTTGATTGATGTGCCGAAGATTGCAGAAGCTACTGAGGCTAAGTTCATGCTACCTGAAGTGATGTCAGGTCTGGTTTCTCTGCTCCAAAGCATGATTGTCCAAAAGCTCTTGTGCTCTGCTCCTACTGGCGAGCCTGAAACCAGGTGTCAGTGAAGACAGCCGATGCCACCAGAAGCTTTCTTGCTTGCGGTATCGTGCATGTGTCTTTGCCCATGCATTTCGTCTTTTTTCACATAGTGGATCACAGGTCCTTGTCCCTGGGCCCCCTCAGCGGCGCAATGAGGCCTCAAAGGGAAAGTAGCTTCCAAAACAACGGCCACGCCCTGGCAAGGGTGGGCAAACCTTTCATGGGCACTGGCGTTGGGCTATGCTCTCCTCGAAGGCTTCCTGGGAGAAGCGATGTCCTCGGTGAGCGCCGAGATCGTGCTGCCACATGACCGGCAGCGCACTCGAGCTGAGGCTTCTGCGAACTGCCTCCCGTGCTGCCTTGGCGATTTCGAGTCGCTCTGCTGTACCTGAAACCACGCACTGGCCGTTAGAAACCGGCCAATCTTGTGCTGCAAATGTCGCACTCGTCTCGTCCAGAGCTTCGCGAAGTTTGAGTGCATAGTCTTCGTCATCCTGGCACTGCACCCATGCCACCCAGCGAAGTTCGCATGAAGAGGACAGCAGCGAGAGACAGATTGTGCATCTGTTAGACGCTCGCAACACCAGCAGCGATTAGCCCTGTGCCTCAAAAATCTAGCAAACGCTCAGATGATCTGAGGCCGTCACATTCGCAAGAAAGCCCGTCCGCCGTCCATCAGACAAGGGCGTCACCTGGTCTGCAAGAAGGGGGAGAAAAAGGCCACAAAGGGCTCCAAAGAGTAGGGACACAGCTATCAAGGATGCGGCTATGTCCATGGCAGGCCCAGCCGAGTTGTGCGCGATGACCTAAGCCGCCCGAGCTCAGGGGAGCGCAAGAGGCCATTCAAATAGGCTCCTTCAATCATCCGCACCCACTGAAGTCAGACTGAAGCCAGCAAGAACAAGGGCTGTCTCGGTCTTGATGCAGCATTAGTACTAAGATTAAGGTCTCAAGGTTCCAAAAGCTGGGTTCATTAACAGGTGCACTTTGTTTCGTTCACACGCATCAATTGCAATAGCACGCGTCCTTCGTTCCGCGTCTATTAACACAATGCGTTCTCACTTCACCTTTTGCCCCGGGTGGTTACTATGAATGCATGGGCTTGGTTCAGCAGACAGCCATGTGCAGTAGCTACGTTGCGACGTAGCAATGACAGAGAAGGCTGATGAACGAACAGGAAATTCACGAGCACAACCTGGATTCGCGGGCCTGGAGCTGGGGATGAATTTAAATTTCGCCAAAAGGAAAGGCAAGGTCGGCAAGGTCCATCCAATGAAGAGCTGACACCCCCTAGTCAGGAAGTAAACACCAAACGTGGTGGGAAATGACTCGTTTTTACTAGTTTAGGCTACGTGTGGGGGTTTTTTTGCCTGAGTGGCATAGCTGGGGAAGAGTGGGGGTCCTTTCAGCACTACTCCTGGCTTCTGGTGGTGGTAACCCGCTTGTTTTGGTTTGTCCTCGCGCCCCCCTCAGAAGTGGGGGTGGTTCTAAGTTGTATAGCTGACGTTCATGGCGAGTCCCCACCAAGGGTTGCTAACCCTCTTCTGGTTGTATACTGCGCACGCGCGCCCACCCCCATCCCCCTGCTCCCCGACCCCATCTCCCCCCGGTAGTGTGTTGGGGACCGTAGAGCCGGAAAGTTGACCTGGGGCCACAAAGCTAGCCTTGCTTCGGGCTGGCACTCTCATGTTAGCTTGTCATTATAAGGCATCAAGCCCATGGCCACTGCACCAGCAGCCATGAACTCCACCACCGAAATGCCGAAGTGCTCGTCGCGCATGGTGTGCAAACCTGACGACCCACATGCAAACCCCAACGGCGTAGATTAGGGCGACTGAGGACACTGTTCCAAGCTCTTGGGCCGAGGCCGATGTCGGCCTGAGACAACAAGGTCTGCATCTCCTGAGGGTTTAGGGTTGAGGGTTTAGGGATGATCCTAAGTGTCACTGTTCAGCTTGTGCGGTGTGCAGACACGCAGCGCAATCCTGGCACCGCTTGGCTAAAGAGCCCTTTGCAGTCCTTCAAGGGCACATTCGTCCTGAAGCTCACCTCACCAACACTGAGCCTAAACTTCCTAAACATCTTTGCAAAAACAGCTTAAAACGCGACCTTGCCCAAAGTGGCTCAACAGGGAGAGGGAGAGGGAGAGTGGGAGTGGGAGTAAGAGTGAGAGTGGGAGAGAGCGTTTGCGAATTCAATTGTTAAGGCATATATCGTAGCATTCCGTCATATTTAGATTTAGATACGGCTAGCTGAAGCTACTCAACAGAGCAGATGGGGCCCAGGCGTCCCAGTCGCCCTCGGTCTCGGGACCTTCCTCACGTAGACCGAGCCTGACCGATGCGGCAAATTGAGAGATCGTCTCAGACCTCGATGAATGAAGAGATAGGTTTGTTTGCCATGTTCGCTGTGATGGGAAACAGCGACTGCGAAAAGGACGGGGCATGCCCAGGCATGACAGCGTATGACCGTTTAACCGTCATTTAACCGGGCATGACCGCCGATAACCAAGGGCGTACTGGGGCATTCGGGCGTGCTCGGGAGTACTCGGACACACGCCGGAGGCAGTTTTCTGAACGTGGCCGCAATGATGCTCTATACACACTTTGAAGCTGCGGAGTTTGCACTTCGTGACGTTCATACCCGTGAATTCGTGGTTGGCTGCCGTTGGCGCGCAGTGAAAGCCATCAACCCGTGGGCGGCAAGATGGGCACCGTACAGGTATGGCGCCGGAACCGAGGAAAGGATAGAAAAAGACACATTGTGTCTTCTCTGTCAAAGGATTCCAAACAAAATGGAACGAAGTTCGAACGAAGCCACGACTACGAGCCCCCGGCTCGCCGCACAACTTCTGCAAGCCCTGGACCCGGCGACGGTCTGCGGCATCCCGGCCTGCCCACGGCCCGCTGCAGTCCAGAGATTCACAGCACGTTGGTCAGTTCTGGTAAGTTAAGCCCTGAGTACCTGACAGCCTCCTGCAAGAATAAGCCGCACAGCTGCACTTCCGCCGCCTTTGGCTTTTGCGTGCTAGAAATGGCGACGTGCTATGGCACATCTTTTGACCGCTCCCCCTGCAGCATTCAGCCAAATCACTTGGCAAACTGCACATTCATCCCAGGCCCAAGCTTTTCGTCTGGTTCTTGTACCTCGCAAAGGACCTCAGCCTGGGCGCCAAACAGATGTTTCATGATTTTGTCAGTAGAGCCACCAAAAGTATCTGATTCTGGCAAAGGCTTGGTAGCCGAAATAACCATATTATCATCGGGGAACCCTTTTGGGGGGTTGGTTACTTCATACGGGAACCTTGTACAAAAAAGAAGGTGAAGAGTACCACTGGGCTACTGTAAGAAGGTGCGAACCGAATCGTTGCATCACGCCATGTCCCTGGCTGGAGGGCATGGTTCTTCTCCGGTCGAAACCTTTGCTTTCCACCAGAGGCTCTCATGCACCAAGAAGTTGCCATCTCCAAATCTCCCAAGTTTCGGGCTGAGCAAGAGAAAGCACCAGCTTGCCAGAGAAGTCCTGCAGACGGTGGCTTCCTCTCATCAACCGTCTGCTCCAGTTGGCATCCGGCCGGGCCAGGCACTTGTTGTGGGTGTGTTTCTGGGGTGCTTGACTGTGTTTTGCATGTGCAGGCGTGGCGAGAGCATAACACGGGCACGCGAGCGGCATCATCTCGCAGCATGCAAACTGCGAACTCGATACCGTTTCTGTTTCTACTCCTCTCATCCTCCTTTGCTTCTGTGGGAATGAAAGGCAAGGTCCGGGGGCGCCGACCCCTGTCTCTCTTCCTTCCTTCACCGCCCAAATGGGCGTGTCTCTCTCTCTCTCTCTCTATCTGCGTTTGTCTTCTCCATCCTTCTCTCCCTCTCTCTTCCTGCCCTCCTCTCTCTCCTTGTCTGGCCCGCAAGCAACCGAACCGAAGTGCGCCCGGTCTCAGGTCAGGTCGCCAGCCCTTTCTCTCCATCCCTCTGCTTCTCTTCTTCTTCTCCTTCGCCGCTCGGTCGAGCGCTAGGGCTGCCAAGGCCGCCTCGGTCCAGGTGACACATGTCGAAATAGCGCGCCACGCGATGGATATCCTTCCTGATGTAAGCTTGCGTAGTAGGGCACTGGCTGTGTCACACGGCGGATACACTGTACAAGTTCTGTCTGGCCTCGGTCGGCAGCTTACTAGGCCCCGCGAACATTCGTGAGCTTCTGCTCTTCTGTTGCAGCAGTCCTTTTCGGGACAAGAAACGCCCTGTGCCCTTGAATCTCACAACCTGCAGCTCTGCTTCCTTGCAAAAAGTGTCCTTGAGTCCATACTTCAGGGATGACTAAAAATGGCCCGGACTCTGCACATGATACACAAGGGCCACGAAAAAGCTATGAACCGCTCTCTCAACCTCTCGTCAACCTGCAACAGCAAGGCAAAGCTCCAGGCATAGCCCACAAGGCATCGATGTGACCGCGAGTCCATGAAGAGTTGACTAGGACAACCTCAAACTCGGCCGCCCGAACTTCCTGGAACGCTTGTGTATTCCTGTAGCTTTGCCGAGGCCCTCGCATCCGCAGACTTCCTCGGACAGCATAATTCCCCGTTGGGTTTGAGGGTGCTTGCTCGGTGCCAACAAGAAGCCCGGCCAAACCATACAGCGCGGCGAAGGCTTTGTAGTACAGCCTGCGCTGGTTTAGATGGCACCAGGCGCTTCGGTGACAGGATGCTGTAACGGAAGCATGCCAGAAGCGCAGCTTCGCCGCTGAAAGCATGTTAGAGCGTGCCACCATGGCATCATTGCACACAGCATCGCTTCCTCGGCTAGAGTCTAGAGCCTTCAGGGAGCCACGCCGTCACGAGTCAGATGACACGGAGGCATCTGAGGCCCCCACTTCGGCCACGCACCTGGGAGGAGAGATGTGGGGCTGTCTTGTGCCAGAACTGTGCAATTGCGCGATTGCGAACCCACCTGCTCTAACATGTCTGTCGAGATGGTTGGGTAGTGAACCTGAGCTGACAGCACGCTCTCGCAGGCTGAGATAATATGGCTTTTGCAAGGCTCTACGGCGTCGCGTGTCCTGACTGGCAGCCATGCCACATAGCATCCAACTCGGCAGCTGCTCAGCAGACGAAACAATGGCAAGGTGAAAGCATAGCCTGGCAAGCTGACGGAGCAACTGCCGAGCGGTCTCGGGCGGCAGTAGGTAACAGAAGGTGCAGGTAACTGCTGTGGAATTGGCATGCCCACCACAAGATTGTCAGTGCGAACTCTCTGCGGATCGCCGAGGCATCTTCAATAGCACTGGGCACTAAGCCAAGTACGCCAAGTATGCCAAGTATGCTCCAAAGGAACAAACTCAACGCAGAATCTGCAACCCGTGCCGGGCACACCCATCGAATCCACGAATATGTCTGGTTGGAACTGGCAGACCGCCTCCCAGCCTTTGCTGCCCGTCCCTCATGGCGCCGTGCATTCGGTGAGTGAGGGCACGGCCGAGGATCAGCGAGCCCAAGCCTTTACCGCGGATGGCAACTCTTGGGGCCAATGGTCAACATCACTCATTGACGTCGAGAGTGCCCGGTCATGATCGCACTACGGGCATATTGCTGAAGACGCGGCTCTGTCCAAGCAGCGTGAAGCGAGGCCTTGTGTTGCAGGCTGCTGATGCATGGTGATGCATGGACTTCCCTTAGTCGGGACGGCCAAGGGCAGCACCACGATGAAGCCTCGACCCAGTGTCTTCGGGTCAGGAAGACAAAGTGGACACCTTCCAGCGTGTGCAGAACTGTGCCACAAAAACGACGAGACAGTCTCACACACTACCTGACGCATTGATCGCCACTCCAAACCGTTGCCGTGCCTGTGCCACACGCTGCAATGGCAATAGTGCACGTGTGTTGATCGCGTTCTTTTCTGCACTGAGATCGGAGCAGATTCAAGCAAGTCCGCGGCTGTGACGTCCACGTCCCCTGTGTACACCACACAGGCCACCTAGACTTGCGCGAACAGGGCGGAAGTCGCCACGAGCTCGAGATCCGGATGGAATGGTCGCATGTCGTCAGATACTCAGCGCTGGGCGCCCGGATGGTTTTGCTGTACAGATCGCAGGCAGCACCTTTGGAAGACTGCCTGCTTAAACTGCTCACGACAGCCACTGGGGCGTTGACCAGAGAACTCGTTCGCCGCCACCGCCGGCATTTGCATAGGGATGGAAAAAGGCCTGGGCCACACCGGTACAGGACCGTCATGTCTTCCCTGGGACGGCTAGTCCCGTTCGTGTCGCGTGACTGACGATCTGCGATAACGACGCTTTGCACATTCTTGCTGCGACTATCCAAGCAACCTGCAGCGCTGCTGGGATTCCGGCCACCGTTTCCTTGCCTGCCAATGCCTGCAGCGAGGACATTTGTGCTGCGTTAGACTCTGGTGTCTTTCTCCGCACACGGAAGCTACCGGTTGATTTCATCATTCTTCATATGACTGCTTCGGTTGTGTGACCATCTTCCGTATGTTTAGACGAGGTGGTCCTGGAAGCATTGTTCTGTTGCCCTACTTGTTCACAGAAAAACCCTCCCTCTATCTAGCGCTGCTGGCCGTCGTGCAGAAAATGGCCACAGCACCACGCAGCAAGCCAACAAAACCACTACAATCGTTACAAGACGAGCCTTTGAGAGACCAGAGCGTGCTGCCAACCGGTAAGCTGTGAGCTTCAACCTCAGCACGTCTGTGAGAAAGCAAAACGAGCGCACCTTTTCGAGATCCGAGGCCCTGGCCAGAGGATGAGGAAGAGCGGCACTGCGAGAAGCAATACAATGCCTGCAACACTGCTGGCTCCCATCCTTGCTGACTGTCGCATGTGCTAGTCAGACCCCATCTCTCAGCATCTGGCATGCCAGCACGAGCAAACCAAGCACCGGCATGGCTCTGGCACAAGTCTAACTCGACTACCGGCTGCCCCGTCAACCATAAGCTGTGACGAAGTGGTTGCGCTTTGCTTTCAAGCTGACGGACCCCCCTCCTGTGGCAGCTTGTCCATTCAACAGGTGCGAACAGCCGGGGTCCATTTCAAAATATTGGAATTATGTCAGTTTGCTAGGCCCTGGGACAAACTACAACCTCTTTGAAAAAGTACAGCTCAGCTACTCCAAGACCTGGTCCTCCATGAACAGATGGATTCCAGAGCCGAAGCACTGCCTTCTTTGATAGTGCCGCGATGGCAAGGAAAACCTGCTTAATTAACGTTTTTCACGGCTGGGCCGCAACGAAGGGGCCTATTCTGAGTACTGGTCGTCCCCGAATCCCGAAACCCTAAACCCTGCACACGCCGCGAGGGTCTCGACCCCGCAGGCACTATACGAGGCAACCGGGATACTTCTACTCCAGGTGCCACCAACAGGATAACGACGACTCCGCTGCCACCCCCCCACACCCTTAAGCTGTGGCACTGGCCCCAAGGCCTCAACCGATTCTGGCAGTGCGGGCACAAGATCACCATCTATGATCGTAGTCGTTGTCCTCACTCCTTTTCCGGTTCGACGGGACCTCTTAGCGGGGTACTTCGGGGGCGCAGGTAGGGCTTCGGGTTTAGTGCTATCCGCCCTTGGCTGCTGCTTTTCTCGAACCCGGAAGCCAAATCCAATGCTAAGCCAGAGAACAAACCAGCAACGAAGCCTTCAGCCACAAATCCTCTGAAAAATCCTAAGCCTTTTGGCCTAAGTTTCTGGCGAAACTCGCGAAACCGCAATCATAGGATCCGATAATGCCGATAACTCCCGGCAGTAGCTGTCCCGACAGGATTCATGTTCTCAACTGTCCCGAACGTGTTGTTGGAACCAACGACATGTCTCCGGGACGGCTGCAAACTCGTCTTTGTACACTTTGCACAAGCAGTCCCCTCGAACCAGTTCTTGACTGACGAGAATGCTCCGGCATGCTCTGATAGCTCTTACGAAGCAGTCAAGGCTCGGAGACTACTGTAAAGAGCGAAGGCTCTCAGCGATTGTCAACTCGGCCTCAGGGAACCGCAAAAGGTGACGGTTCGGGTCGCTTCCAGGTGCCGGTGCTGGGGCTGCTGCCTGGCCCCGTGACCGAGACGCGCATCTGGCCACAGCGTGAGAAAACCGCCAATGCTGAAAGATTCGGGCTTGCCTTCTAGAGCCTCGCAACTGAAATTGTGAGACTTGTCTGTCTTTCAACGCTCGACTTGTCGATGGCCTCTTATATCCCTACACAGGTCATACAGTCACAGAGTTCGAAACTGACTCATTCTGGCTGTGCTTTCGGAGCTGTGTACCAGCATCTTGGATTGCTATGGATTTCTCAGAGATCCGATTCCAGTGCCGAACGGCAATACAACATTACAACATGCACATCCACCACTACTGGTCTGAACGGTACTGTACGGTACTGTACTACTTCAGTGCACCAGCGGCATGTCAATGTGAAATGGGCAGAGCTTCGCAACACAGAGCTTCGCAACACAGGGCTGCGCGGCATATCGTCCAACGCCCTCCCCGGTCCGAATGCGCTTGACACTTCGCCTTATCTTGTGACAAACTGCACACGATCCACTGCAACACCAACTGCCGATAGGAGCATGCCGAGACAGAGAGGCTGCGAGAGAGAAAGAAATAGGTCATGACAACAGCCAGCTAGGCAGTTACACCAACACACACATGTATCTATAAATATACACTCACAAGCCTTCGCACACGCACCTGCGCAAGCGCAGGCGAGCAGACGTCTTTCATACTTCTGAGGACCTTCTTTGTTGTTTCGGCGGTGTTGTTTCTAACTTGGTTGCTCCAATCTGGTTTTTGCAATGTGGTTTTCGAACGTGCTGTCCAGCCTGTCTAAGGCAATTCTCTACTTTCTTTAAGCAACTTGTTTCGACGCTGGTTTTGTTGAAGGTGTTGTGCTGGCTTCTCCAAGGTGGTTCTTCCGTGGTTGCACTGGCAAGGTGTTTCTTTGCAAGGCTTGTTTGTCAAAGGCGTTTTTTTACGGGATGTGGTGGTTGTGGAAACATCGCCCAACGTGATTTTCTGATTTTGCAAGGTATATCAATATCCTTTTGAGCTGGTTTGGGTGACACCTGCGCTTCAACATTCCGATGTCAAAGACCACGCCCTGCTTTCTGACCAAATGTTATGTTTTGAACAGCCTCCGGTTGCCATTGCAGATTTCGGTCGTGTCTGAGGCATGGAGGTTTAGGGTTTTGCGGCTGTCCGACCCGGCTGCTGCAATTTGAAGCGGGGCAGGGCCGGACACGGGAAAATCTAGAGGCCCGTAGCAAGAAAAAACCTATTGTGACGAATCCACGCACGATGCATGAGATTTTTGAGGGCCTGTCGCTGAAGCAGGATGACAAACACAGTTCTTCGGGCTTGCACAGCGATGATTCGAGGAATGGCACCATGTCTAGGCTAGTAAAAAACTGCATTACAAGCGAAGGAATGGGAGTTCTAAGTACGTCTGACAAGCGCTCATTCCAGGCATACTCACCTATTTCTGTCACCTTCGTTGGCACGGCAGCAGAGTAGGTGGTCGTGTCTCCTGCAAAAAGCTCGGCCTACGTCCGTTCCCTTTGTATTTCGGGCTTGAGAGTCACACACACAGACAAACACAAACACACACACACACACACACAAGCACAAGCACGAGCAAGAGCACGAGCACAAGTACAAGTACAAGCACAAGCACAAGCACAGACACACACACACACACACACACTGGGACGACCCTCGAGAGGTTAGTAGGTGCTCACACATGCTCGGCAAGCTGTATTTATGCAAGCTCGGCAAATTGCAATCAGCGAGTGAAACTGCAGGTACGTCTAGCTGATCAGGCCAGATTTCAGCACGAACACTTGACCCTCTTCGTTGGGTCACCAGTCAAGGTCGTGGGTGACGATGAAGTACACAGGTTCGCACCCTCTTTCGAAGGAGTCGTCATTTTGGGATTCAGGGTATCATTGTGTCACAAGCACTGAGACTGTGCAGGTACATAGATCAGGCGTCCCTGATCTATATCCTTGCCTCATGTCACTCAGCTTCGTTAGCAGAGGAAGTGACATGGGCACCTCTGCCCCTTGAGATTTATCAATCCTTGGCATACAGGTGTGTACACACACAAGCAAGCAAACAAACAAACGCAACAAACCACAAACCACAAACCACAAAACACAAACCACAAACCACAAACCACAAAACACAAAACACAAACACAAAACACAAACAAGAAGGCACAAGGGCACAAGGGCACAAAGGCCACAAAGGCACAAAGGCACAAAGGCACAAGGGCACAAAGGCCACAAAGGCACAAAGGGCACAAAGGCACAAAGGCACAAAGGGCACAAAGGGCACATAGGGCACATAGGGCACAAAGCACAGAAACAGCGCCAGGCTCCCAGGCGCAATCGTGCTGGCCGCAACCTCGGAGTCGATCGTTAGGCAACTGACTCCCTAGTCACCTCAGACCCAGTTGAAACGCCCCAAGCGCCCAGCCGGTGGGGAGATGCATTGCGCGCACCTGGCATTCAGCAAGCTTCGGCAAGCTTCGGCAATGTGGACACCGCCAGTAACTTCTACCACAAGCTTGCGCAGCATGACGGTGATGATGGGGGCTGGCCATCCTCCGAACTTCAGCGCAGGCGACGCGAACATGTCTTGGTGCATCTTTCGCGCACCTCCTGCACGAAGCCCTGGAACGCAAATAAGGACGCGCGCCCTGGGCTGCAGAGGCTCTGCAGGCCTGCCACTCAGTTCAGGACATTTTGGGACCAGTTTTCCGGAGTTTTTTGGAGCCCACTCTTGGCCTGATAGGCTGACGATCAGAAGGCGCGGGCTGTCTGCGAGCCGGGCCTGTAGCCAGACCAAAGATCATAAGACGACACGTGGCGACGGAACCTTGCCTTGCCCAGGCCCAGTCGCTCGGCCGAGTTGATCCTGCAAGGTACTCTCAGTGCTCTTGCTGTCTCTTATGCTCTCTTTGCTCTTCTCAAGGCAACATCTCTTTTTTGCTTGTAAAGTCTCGCGTGCCGGTGCCAACAGCCACCTTAGGCAGAACCTCTGGCACTAGAGCATGAGGATGCGAGCGAAGCTACAGAGGTGGACTCACGGGGATCTGCCAAGCGCAGCCTCCTCATTTGCCTTGGACGTGCTTTCCAACATACGAAAGGCAGCTCGCAAGACGTGCCAAGTCTTGGACACTTGTTGGACAACTCCACAAACCCTAAACCCCTTTTTCATGAAGCGCGGCCTGAGGTTGGTGCCAACAAACTGAAAGATAACAGAGATGTTGAACCCCTTTGCCATCCAGGTCTCACGCCGGGCTCTTCCTTTTTGAACCCCTAAACCCTTTGGCTCAAACCCTTTGGCATAACGAGAACCAGCGGCCAGGCGCTGTCATCCTTGCACGCGCTGATTGGCGCGCATGCTTCCGGTCGTAGACCTTGTTGGAGCGGACCGCGTTCGCCACCTGCGGTCTGGGGGCGAGGAAGGACGAAGACGCCAGTTAGTGTGCTGGGAGGACGGGAAGTCGGCCGAGCGGCATCTTTGAGGAAGGCGGATTGTAGCAAGTTGTGCCCGGCCTGAACGACAAGCTCAGATTCATAGAGCCGAGCGCGTTGAAACATGCTGCCTGTGGAGAAAACTTGGCCGTCTCCACCAACGAAAGCTTCGCCCGGTCCTCCTGTGCAGCAGAAAAGCAGCAACGCCCCTATGCTTCTTCACCCTTTTGGCCCCGCGCGCTCTGACGGGTCCGTGGCTGCCGAACAGCCCTGCTAAACCCTAAACCCGAAACCCGAAACCCCCTCTTCGGGGTCTTGCACCATGTCCTGGCTTCGCTGCATCTCCTCTGCAGTCAAGCTGCCGCTTCCTGACAACGAAGTGATCCAAACTCGCTCCATTCACACTAATGGCGACATGCAGGCGCTCACCGATGTCAAGGATCTACCCCGTACTGTTCCAGCATGGTTCTCGAAGTTTAGTGGCTTAGTGAATCATGTCAATGAATGTCCAGGAGCATGGCAGTAAGCAAGGATAACGGCGACCAAGCGGCCCGAGGCGCGCTGCATGCTGCTCTGCAACAAGGAAAGTGACTCAGCTGGCAGCATGGACTGGTGACTAGTGACTAACGGGCGGGAAGGGAGAGCCTGGGAAAGAAAGAAGTAAACGTGGAAAAACAACGCAAAACAGAATGAAACACAATCCCCCCCTCTCACTCACACATCGGGAATTCCGGAATTCCTAGCTGCCCCTGAAGCAAAGCAGCCCACGCAACTGTCAAATAACAAATGGTGCCTCTCAGGGCACCCGCACTCATCGTCTATCAAACCTAGCAAACTCGATACAAACCGTATCGCAGCGCACATCCGTCTGTAGCTTCGTTGCACACGGTACTGGAGGTTGCGGATGCTGTGTGCCGCTGCTGCAATTTTTTCGCATCAGCGGTAGGGGTTCTTCGAGGCCATCAACCCCTGAAGTTCCCTGCGGACATAGCTGGATTCACACATCAGACGTCCGAAGCTTGCGGCAACCGGGCTAGATGCTGTCAAGCGGCGCACTCGGTGCAATTATCCTCGACGGCTTCAGTATGGAAGTCCTTGTGAAACAGGAACGACAGGAACAAAAGCTTGAACGACCATTCTCCAGTGGAGACACCGGTGCTTAGCTGGAGAATGCCAGAGCTCGACCCGCATGCCACTGAAAAACCCAGAGCCGTTCTAGCTTTCAACGCCGAACACCTTGCCAGCCATGAACGAAACACTTCATAGCGAAGCAGGTGGCCTGAGCCACCACTAGGCCCAGTGTCACCTAGGACTCGGCTGCTACTTTGGAGAAGATATTTCAGGGGTTGCAGGGTTTTGCACCTGCTGCCATGTCCAGCCACAAGGATAAGGTCTGCACCCACACGAAGGAGTGAAGAGCCCGCATGTGGCCAATGGCTTGGATGGTACCTGAGCTCGGAATTTCGAGCTTTCCCAGCACTCCACCGCGAACTCGACGGTTCGTGCCGAAACGTGCCGATGACATGCTGACACCAAGACACGATAGGCAGCTGGATGAGCACAACGCTCAGAGATAGAAGCGTGTCTCTTTTGAGCCACAGGGTTCCCAAACGTCAAGGCAGCGTGGACATGTACTCTATATTGTACTCTGATTTTGTGGGCTGCGCGTAAGCCTAAGAGAGTCTAAGTCAAACCAGCGCGTGCTAGACATGGAGAGAGCAAGAGTCCTCAAGCTGTGGACGAAGCAATCGCACTCTGCAATAATCTGCTCCAGCACCTTGGATCTGCTGGTGATGTGATTGCTGGCGTTGGCTCTCCTTGCTCACCTGTCTTGCTTAATCTCAGCCATCAAAGCAAAACCCGGCAAGCAGCAATGATTGCACCGGGGGGGCGGGTGAACCGACCTGAAGCCGAAGCCGAATTCGTGAAGCTGCATTGCCGTGGGTGACGCCGCATTGTGACGCCGCTTCGTCTGACGCCACATTGCGGGGCGACGCCGAATTGTCCCCTGACTGAATCATGGCGTGAAGCCCAATTACACTGTGACGCGTGGGAATTGTGGCGCCGAACTTCAGCCTGACGACGAATCGTGAAGCCGAATACTCCCTGACGCCGAGTTGTACAGCCGAATTCCCCCATGATGCCGAAGTGTGAAGCCGAAATACCCTTGACGCCGAATTGTGACGCGGAACTACCCCCTGCGCCGAATTAGCCTGACGCTGATGCGTCTACGCCAGCAGGATGGCTTGGTGGAGCCACTTTGGGGCTTTTGCTGGAGCAGCTTTTGGAGTCTTTTGGGTTGAATTTGCGCCCGAGCGACAGCCCCCCAAGCTTGCCGAGAGTCGGCGGTCGCTCGGGCACTACAGTAATTCTTCCCGCAAGAGAGCCCTTGGTGAGCGCCTTGATCATTCCACATCTGACGAACATGCGCACTTGAAGGACTTGCTCAGTCTCGCTTCTATTTGTTCCAGGCTCTGTGGAGGCTTTTTGGGAGGTCTTTTGGGTTGAGTTCGTGCCCCCAGAGACCCATATAATTCGGCTTCGCTACGCGTCTTTCGGCTTCGCCCAACTGAACCGTTTACACACCTCCCCCTCGGCCACAATGGCAAGAATGGTCAACCATCGTCATCGTGCCACTCAGTTCTGCACCTGCCTGGCACATGGCAAACCCAGATCGAGAGCCTTATGGCAAGCAGCAGTGCGTTGCGTGCCGCTGCATGCTTGCCCGTGCCCCTTCCAAGAACACCGCCGCGGACTGGAGAGGAGAACTCCACCAGCTGGAAGCTGCGCCACCCTGCCTTGCATGCGCCCATTTCACACAACTTCTAGGTCCAAAAGTCGTAGGAAACCTATGGGTTTTGCAGTGCCGAGGAGGTGGCCCGCTGCGTTCATGGAGCTCTGCTTCACCTACGTTGCGGCAGCGCAAAGACAGCAGGCGGCCGGCAGGCGGCCGGCAGGCGGCCGGCAGGCGGCCGCACAATTCTGAGGTCCAGAGTCCAAGGGCGCGGCTCAACTCCGTACCCGGTGGAGGATCCAATCTGCGAATGGGAGAGTTTGGCGTGCCCAGAGAGCCCAATACCCCCCAATTAAGGAGTATCCCTTAAATAAATTTAGACTATATAGGGATCCTTGATATGGTTTACGGCATCTATTCCTTAATTAAGGGGATATAATGAGCTCTTTGGGTGACTGATTGCGTACGCTTGTTCTGTTGTAAGCATCAGGCTCCAGCTTGAGGACCTGTCAGATCATTCTCTTGCAACTCACTTGCGAGGATGCGAGACAAACACACTTCACTAACTTGTGCAGAATGCGCAGCTTCCTGCAGCACAGAAGGCCTAAACCTTAAGCCCTTTTGACCCCGCGAGCTCTGCCGGGTTTCACAGCCGTCCAAACCTTAAGCCCTAAACCCTAGATCCTCGTCATTGCTAGTATCCAGGCATGTCCGGCCTGAGCGCCAGAAGCTGCTAAAGCAGCTGCAGAAAAAGGACCTGCTGGAAGGCTGCACGCCTCAACCTCATTCCACAGCAAAAACATAGAGACGTACCGATGGGTATGACACTTGTGCCCCACATCACAAGCGACTCCAGCTTCTCTGGGCAGGCTCAGCCCATGACGATGCGCACCTGAATGCCAGTGCCCCGCCGCATCATATGTGCTGCTCCACATGCTGCATCCATCCCTCTGAGGTCATCCGAGGCTCCAACTCCTTCCAGCGGTCGATGTGGCAGTTGCAAACCTTTCTGTCAGAGGAAGCCCTCAGATCTCCTACCATCCCAGCCTCGCAAGCAAGGAAACTGATGATGCTCTTTTATTTCATGCGATCTGAACGCAATCTGAGGAATCAAGGCTGTTCCTCAACTTCACGTGGGCGATCGTAGGCGTGCACACATTGAAAAAGGGCAAGCAGCATGACGAAGCACTTACACCAGTCTTCAGTGGTGAGGATTTAGGGTTGAGGGTTAAGTGTTAAGGGTTTAGGGGTACATCTGCTTTGGCTGCGTGTGTTGACTGATGTAGCTCCGACGTCATCTCCAGATCGAGATTGGAACATTGGGCTTTCACGGCCCACAGACACACTTTCACACAAGAAGTATGCCAAACAACACCACTTCGACTGCAACTGCAAAGGCTCTCATCAACATCGAGTCGGTTTAGTTGCAGTGATCCGGGTGCCCCACGTAGGAACCCCCCCCAGCTTCGCTGGCGGGCATGAAACTCAAGGTCAATAGGCACTTCAAGCATATGCTCGTGCTGCCGTGGCCAAGGAAGGCGTGGCTTGGGATGGGGGATCGCCAAAGCTCACAGGACATTGGACGTTGTTCATGGTGCCCGTCCGTCTGCGAAACAGACTTTTCGCCTATGCGATTACACCACATGCCCATTGCTACCCCATTCTACATTCCCTCAACCTGCACTATCAGAACAAAATCGCAACTGCCCATCGAAAGCCAAAGATGCCAAGGCTTTTGAGGCCTTTGGCCGTTGTCCGCACACTTTGGCGGCATGCCCAAGCTGACATTTACCGTCGCGGACTCGAGCGTCGCGCAGCGCCGCGCAGCGCGCCCTGAGGAACTCTTGTGTAAACAGGCTCAGGCCTCGAAGCTTTCTGGCATCTGCGTCTTTGAAGGCCTTGCAAGGCCCATGACACTAGGCTGCACTGCTAAAGCCAAGTTCTGCCAAATGGCTCCCCCCCATAAAGCCCAGCCAAAAGTGCGACGTTGCTCATCCCCTGTCCTTTTTGACACTGGAAACTGCGTGACCCTAAGGTGTCCCTGAATCCATCGCCTAGGACAATACAAACTCTAGTAAACTCTAAAGGTTTGCGGCTGTTGCACTACAAACAGGTGAGAGCTCCACTGGCGCGAAAACTGCGAGACAAACCGGCCGGGCGCACACATCCCAACTTGACGTCAGCAATTGCGGGAAGCGCTGAACATTCAGGCCAGTCTAAAGCGAACTGAAATGTCTATCTTATGTCTCATCTGGTAATCATTCGCACCCACGAATTACACCCCCGGCCTCTGGCTCAAAACCTCACGAATCTTGTCTGGCTGCAAGAATAAAGCTGGGTTCCTTTGCACTTTCCACACATGTTTGCGGAGTTTCGCTCCCTGGTGGCAACCTGAACTTCTTCAGCTGCCGCACCCCTTGAACTCGTTCCCGGAGTCGCAGCAGTTGTTTTTCCCACTTGATTCTCCCGTTTTTGACCACTTTGCTTGTCCCTCTCTTCTTCTGCCGTGTTTCCCAGCCCGATAACCTCCGAGGACGATTGTGCTGCTTCGTGCTTGCCAGCTCGACTCTTCCAACTCTCACTCTCGCACTGTCTCTCTCCTTCCCAGCTGCTTAGTTTCCCTTCCGCTGTCCTCTTCCGCCTTCTTGACGCCATTATCTTGAGTCTGGGAATTAACCATAACGGCTTGAGCCTTGAGCCGTCCTAGACCACCTTTTAAGTCCAGTCGTGAAGAATTCGATGCATGCAAAACCGAAAAGCTTTATTGTTGCACGGACTCTGATGGTGTTGTTGAAAGCTGTGGTTCAAAGCAGGCGGCCGCAGCACGAAACAATTGCATTTTCAGATTGCCAAAAAACAGGACCCAAGCCTTTGCTTCCTCAAGAACCTCCAGTGTGCTCTTTCACTCAAAATATTGCCCCCCCAGGAGGCCCGGGACTCCTTGTTTTGAGCCCAGACTTCTGCAGTCAACTGGGAAAGGCCTGTGCCGACCTCAAACATACATATGCTCTGCCAAGGGCCTAAACCCCAAACCCCAAACCCTGAACCCTAAACCCCAAACCCTAAACCCTACACCCTAAACCCTAAACCACTACCTGTTGCGGTGCAAAGCTGCATTGCGAGGTTTCGCAACGCCACTTTGATGCGAGTGTGCTCCTCCGAGCCCTCTTCCAGGCCCTTGGATTGGCCAAGCTGGCATTAGGGTTTAGGGTTTAGGGTTTAGGGTTTAGGGTTTAGGGTTTAGGGCTTAGGGCTTAGGGCTTAGGGCTTAGCGCTTAGGGTTTTTTGTTTGCCGCCCTCCTGGCTGAACTGTACGTCCACAAGGGTTTCGACTCTCACCCTTGTGGGCGTGCGGTTCAGCTAGGCGGCCGTCCACGAGGGTTTGGGTTTAGGGTTTCGGGTTTCGGGTTTTTTTTTGCCACCCGCTTAGCTGACCTCTCGGACACTCTGCAGGGAATTGGTTTCGGGTTTAGGGTTTAGGGTTTGGGGTTTGGGGTTTAGGGTTTAGGATTTAGGGTTTAGGGTTGTTAGGGTTTAGGATTTCGGGATGCCCAGAAGCCATCCTCACGCTGCTGCCCGGGCTTCGCAACTGCGCCTTGCGCATCCTCCTGAAACCGAACTAAGTCAGACAAGGCGCAGACAAGATGACGGAGTACTTCTTCATCAGCCTTGGCTCTCACTGGCGAACCCACCTCTCTTACTGAGCATATACCCCCAAGGAGGTCCTTGCCGGCTGTGCTCCTGCCTGGGGGGGGGCCCAGCATGTGTAGGTAGTCGTGCCTCAGGCTTACATTTCACAGCTGCCTGAGCAGCTTGTCGAATCGTTTCTAGCATAGGGTTCCATGGCTCAGCTCCCCTCAGTCCATGTCAACTCATGAACTGCGAGCACTAGCTGTCACTAGCTCCCTGAGCCTACAACGAAGGACACCCCGACACACCAATCTGCAATGCTTGCCCATCCCCTTTCTAACCCAGAGGGCGGCTGAAGTAAATCGCGGGGAGGAGCTATCGTTATTCAAAAATGGCTAGGGCATGTAGTTGAACAGGCCCTGAGTTTTTGCAGCAGGTCCTTCACCAGGCCAACCTTACCATTACATAGCGGGAGAGTGCGCTTTTCGGGTGGCCCCCCTCCCTTTTTAGATGAGTACCGGCTTAAAGCCTAGGGAACCAGCATCCCGCGCCTACACATCGTTTCGCTGGCCTTTGCCCACCTTTCTTCCCGGCTGCTTGTGCTCACCCGCATCATGGCATCATGCATGCAGGGAGTCCGCTGTGCGCAGCCGAGCTACTCAAGCTTTCGATTGGCCGCAGATGCCTCTTCCATGGCGGTCGCAACAGCATTTTCCTGAACAAGATGCCAAGAAGGCATCTGTGGGGCTCTCGACATCTCTCGGTCATGAGCAGATTCTAAGGAGCAGGCAACCCAAGGAATCGTGCTGAATTTCTTGGCCTTGTCAGGTGTTGCATGCACGGGCGCAGAAGTACAGTTACCATACGTATAACCCTCCTTACAACTACCCCAGGAACCAGAAATGCCCACAACGATTCAGGGATCACAACGTGCCTTAGGCACGACGTCCTCCTCCGGGACTTCGTCGTCCTCACCTGACCACTTCCAAGCCCTAATGCCTTCAGGGGTTGAGGGTTTAGGGTTGAGGGGTTAGGGTTTAGCGTTCAGGGTTCAGGGTTGAGGGTTTAGGGCTTCGGGTTTTGATTCCCTCTTGCACAGCCGGGGCGAATCCGCGTCGCAGGGCGACTTCGAGTCTGTAGGGTTTAGGGTTTCGGGTTTCGGGTTTAGGGTTTTTTTGTGCGGTTTAGGGTTTAGGGTTGAGGGTTTAGGGTTCAGGGTTTAGGTTATTTTTTAGGGTTTAGGGTTTACTGAAGCATGTGTCAAACAAGGCCAACAAGTTCAAAACCCTGAACCCTTTTTTTTGGACCCTAAACCCTGAACCCTAAACCCTAGACCCTAAACCCTAAACCCTACGGACTGGGCCTGGATCCTCCTTCACGGCGACGCTCTGCAGCGGCTTCTTCCCCTTCGACTTCGCGTCTAGAAGGGCTTTGACCTTTCTGTCCTGGTTAGGGTTTAATTGAGGGTTTAGGATTTAGGGTTTTTTTTCTAGGGTTTAAGGTCCGACTTCAGCAACCTGTGTGCCCTACTGGCCCTGCCTCTTCCAGCACGTGCTTTCTGAACCTCGTGTTGGGATAAAGCAATCAATCAACCATTTCCACTGAGCTGCTTACTGTGCCCAATTCAGGACATTGCCGAATCGAGCGGGCGTTGAGAACATGGCTGCACGTGAAGCCTGCCCAAACCTTCACCAAATCCTGGGAAACTCGACCGATTCTTCCAAGCAGCTTGCGCAACTGTGGGAAGCCTCGGAAAACTGGCGGCGGCCTCCGGAACCTACCCTCTCACGAATCTGCACCCAAATGCAAGCGTTTCCGGATCAGTAAAGGGATGACACCCATACCAATCCCACAAGAGTGCATCCAGCTGACTAGAGCTGGCTCCTAAAGCAAAAATGCAACAACATTCCTGCGATTTGGCCTGGGCCTTAAGGCAACCAAGCTTCGCAAGAGAATCAAAAGCAGCAGGCTGCGTGAGCCTGCAGAGGCGGACAGCATGGACGGCGCACAAAAATCCAAAGATCTGGTCAACCAACTGGGGTTTAGGGTTTCGGGGTTGGGGGTTTAGGGTGCCCAAGAAACACAAGCACATGCAAGCATGCATTTCAGAAAGAAGTGCTGCTCAAATTGTTCTTGCAACATGGCTGAGGTGGTGGCTGGTCCAGTGCTTGCCGGCCTGCATGCTTGAGACAGGGAAACTTCATAAGGAACCAACGGGGGCGTGAGGGAGGGGGGCGTAAGGGGTCCGTATTGACACGGCTCATTGAGGCCTTGTTTGGGGAATCTGTGCCATATGGTTCCTTGTACTGTAGGGTAGCCGCAGTTTGCAGGACATCAACTTTCAAGGATCAGCTGCGCTCTCACCGCCTGCTTGTGCTTCTCTTTCACTTCTTTGATGGCCAGAAGCCGGTTGGCCGCGGTGATCATGATCGGGTTGTTGTGGCAAGCAAACATCCTTTCGACGCTGCACGATGCGATTTGCTGCCATATTCTCAACCCTCAACAGCATCGACACGCCATACCCTGTACGAGAAGATTAGGCCTTGCCACATATTCAATGAAGCTTCCCGAGCCACGCCTAAAACAATCCTAAAATTATACACCTGCCAGCACTCGCTGAAGAGTTATACGGAGCAAGCTTCATCACGTAGCCAATGTACGTGCGGTACGTCCTCCGCAGCTACAGATGTCAGTCAACTTTCAAAAGTTTCTCTGGACTGAACTTTCACTGGCGCATGCTGGGGCAGCGGCGTATCCAAGAGCATCAGGTTATTGACGAACTGCGGGGTATTCGCCCCATAAGTGATAGGGAGCATGACAAGAACGCCAAGCAGGCCTGGGTTGCGTAACTCGCATCTACTCGGTGCTGGAATTGTAGCTTCCACATCGGGGGGTGCACATGAAAAAGTCGTGCAGGCACATGCGCTAGAGCTTGCGACTGGTGCGTGAGTGGTGCCGCCAAGGGTCCCATCACAAAACGCACTATGGCAGTAACAACACCTGTGCCGAAGGCTCAAAAGGTGACCCAAAATTTAAGCTGTTCAGGAGTTATGGGTGCCAGGGAGGCCTGTGATCGTTGCCAGAACAACGTTTGAAGCGGTCTTTAGTCTCCTAGCAGCTGAATGCATTGCTTCTTCGAAGGATGCGCTCCGGGACTTTTTTGAAAAGTGGCAAAACCAAAACTTTGTCGGGACCGACCCCCTCACGACGCCCGCAGGGGAGAGTAACAGGGCTACCAAAATCAAGACATCTCAAGACACTCCACATCACGGCCTTTGGCTTTTAGCAGCCGAACAGGAACCAAAAAACTGACATGGTCACCACCAAGCTCACCATGATCTAGGTTCTGCCGTGCAACGTGTCCCTTTTTGCACGATGTTCATCCTCGTCCCCCATCCTGGAGCTCGGGTCATGCCTCTAAGGCTTACGGCGCTCCGCGGTATTCTGCGGCATCCTGGGGAGTTCACGGCCCTCGTGGGCCACGCACTGGGCCGTCGACCCCAAGGTCTTCGATACCCTGCTGGGCACACAGGGGCAGCTCTCGCCACAATGCGGGGGGGTGGCGCCCAGCCAGTTGGTCACTGCGCGCATCAAAGCCTGAACGCAGCAATCTGATTGTTAGCAGCGAGTGCCGGCTTCGCCCCGACTGTGCACGCAGATCGATGTCACTGACCGCACCTTCCGGGATGACCGCACATCATTAGGACACAATGCCAGTACCGAGTACGCGAGTATATACGCTGCCGGACGGGTTAAAAGATCGCCTAGGCGAATGCGTGCGGAGGATATGATCCGCGTCCGTACCCTAAAACCCTAACTCTCAGTGAGCAAACGAGAAATCCGAGAAAGCTCTTCCGCACATTGACGTGCTAAAGATGCAAAAGGAGCCCTTCAAGGGGAACGGGATGACCAAGCCGACTGGGACGGCTTGGTGATGACTTCATTCAGCAAGGGGCCGTGCCCATCCCGATCCATGTTTTCTTGAAGTTCATCCGCCAAAGTGCGCGTTTGGCTTCCTTGCTTCAGCTTTGCATTTGGGTGGCCAAGGCATGTCCCGAAACCTTGTAATCGGAGCGACACCAGCATGCCAGCCGTGAGCTGGGGACTATCAGGATTGAGAAGGCAGATAGGGTCAGCTAGCCCCTGTATAGCGAGCATTGCTTCTTGAACACCTGCTGAATCCCTTCATATCTCTCCATGATTCCCTCTACCTCATCCTGATCAGCCCCTTTTTTACGTCTTCCATCCAAAACCTCTGGTGCACGCTGGGTGTCCAAGACCATCTGAGGGTCGACTATTTTCGGGGTGCAGCACTACACAGCGCAACACACCCTTCCGACCCTCAGCCTCCAGGCAACGCCAAAAACGTCATCCAGAAGTGAAAGATGGATTGTCCTGCAGAGCAGCATCTGAAACTCACGCACGACACTAGCCAATTCTCTCTCTCTGCTTGATTTAGCCCAGCCGTCTTGCTCCTGCCCGTGTCTTGATGAATGTTGGCCCGAACAGGCACTTCTTGCAGACCTTCATGCTCACAAAGGAGATGATCTTCGGGATCACGAACGTGGTGATTATCGTCGGCAAGAGTCTCCAAATTACGTTCCAGGTGAGCCCAAAGCAGAAGGGAAACAGTATGAGCGTGACCAGGCCGACAATGAGAATGTACGACACGATGGCCGAGGAGATGCTAATGCCTATGAAGCCGGTGGAGAACACAATCTTGGCATCCGACTTCTTGAAGTTGAACTTGCCCAGTCTCGCATCCATCACTGACTGCCGGAAGTGTACGAAGTGACCGAGTATCGCGCAGAACGTCAGGAGGGCCGCAACTACAATGCCTCCGGGCACTACATGCCACCGCTAGACCGGATGTTCAGGAGATGGTTACGGGGTGGCGCTGATACACAGGCGGAGTGGAATCTGCTGCACGCAGCTAGTCTAGATATCGGAAAGTCGCAAGTCTCTCCGAAGTCCTCCGAAGCATCTTTCCGTTAGGCACTCTCTCATGGCAATTGCATCTGGCAACTTCCCTGCCTGCTGTGAATCCGACAATGACCGCATCAACCAGCTGCTGAAACCAAGATTTCAATAAGTCGAGCTGGACGTACATGAACTCAGTCGAGCCTGCACATCAGGTGGGTCTGTTCTTCTTTTTGTCACGAGGCTCCGGGACGAGCCCCCCCCCTGCCTTGCATGCCTGTCAGTGTTGCTGTCTTTATGCTGTCTTTCTCTGGTTTTAATTTTTCTTTTCCCCACCCACCCCCCCTCGTGTCAGGTATGCTTTCACACTGAGCTCACCGAGCATGTTGGCCGCCTGAGCTCGCGACGCCCGCGTTTCCGACACCTTGTCCACTGACGGCATTTCTCTTGTGTTGACGCCACACGACAGCTTCTCAAGATGCAGCAAACCTTTGCCAGCACTCGGGCTGTCTTCGGCAAGTGTTTGCCGACACCCATGCGCCTTCGCGGTCACGCGTCTCCTCGCCGGACATGACTTCGGGAAGTGTTTTCGTAAAAGTGCGCGTCGTCCACGTCGTTGTGTCGTCGCACATCATGTAAGTGCTGATATACTATATACATATACACACAAATATACAAGTTTATATAATATGTGAATTGATATATGTGCGTGTGTGTGTGTGTCTATATGGATGCTATATAAATATATGCTTGTTCATATGCTTGTTCATCTCGGTTTGGTTTCTTCGCGCAATCTGGCTTTCCTTTCGTGGGCCATTCGCGTGATATTGGCCTTGCAAGTGGGCCCCATTTCGCCTTAGATTTCGCGGATCTTTCGCGCAAAGCCTGTCCTCGCCTGCGCGGCTTCCCCCCTGGAAGTGTCTTTGGCCAGGGAAGTTCTCGGAAGGTGTCTTGGGACGGGACGGCCATGTGCTTTTTCCGAATGTGTCTTCAGGACCTACGTGTCTTCGCTGTCTTCTCCCAGCATGTGTCTGCTCATGTGCAGGTGTACTAAGCCCCATGTGCTTTCGAAATGGGTCTTCGGTCTGCTTTGGATACGCGCAAACCCCCTCCCGACTGCAACTTAAATACTGCAAAAGCTCGCTATCGTGCAGGTTGAGTTTGGCCGGCGGCTGTCCCGAAGCAGTGCCTGTGGGACCACTTGCTTTGCAGCTTTGCAGGGAGATTTCGTTAACACCCTAAACCAGGCCTCGCAACGACTGCCAGGTCCTCCCTAAACCCTAAAACCCCCTGAAACCCTCAACCCTAAACCCTCGTGCAGCCGGGAAGCTGTCGGGCAAGTCGGCATTGGAGACTTGAAAGTACGCATTGTTAACGCTGGAGATAAGCCCGATGGATTTTTCCAGGGCCGTGTTCAAGATCATGTTGAAAAAGCCTTCCAGTGCCCACAAGACCTGTATAGACTGTGCAAATATGTAGCTGAAGGAAAGGAAGGCCAAGAGGTTGGCAACCAGAAGCGCTGATGGGAAGAAGAAGGCATCTTCTGCGTTGAAGCGCGTGAAGAAAGTCCGCTTGATCGATGATATCCTTACCCGTCCAGCTACTTTAGAGAAGAAGAGGTCGCCCCCTTAAGAGAAGCGCTTCTTCTCCTTATCTCCTTCCCAAAAAGAGGCAAGCAGTTTACAAGGGTCAGATAGAGTCGACTGGACTCCGCTGAGGATCAGGGACTGCCGAACTGCTCGCTCGGGTGGAACATCCTTGAAGCTCAGGGCTTGCCAGAGCCTTTTGTGGGTGTAGGCCTCGAAGACTTCCGAGCGCTTCTCGTCGAAGGTCAAGACCTTGTTGCTGCCAACTTCGGCGGCCATGCCTGAGCACCCCCTCTACCAATCTAAGTGAGTGGCACACCAGAATCACCAGAACCCCCAACAAGCCCAATGCAATCCGGATGCCCCAGACAAGGGCGACCAGTATCAGCACCAGGTCCACCAGTGCAAAGTAGACCCAACCGCCATACATGGCATCCCTGTGCAAGGACAAGAAGGGTGCAGCCACCAGCATGCCCACGGTGCAGACGATCGCGAAAATGAACCAGTACCATCGGTGCACCCTCGCATTCGTGGTCAGAAGGATGACACCGACGATGCCCGCAATAGCGGAGCAGAACCAGTTGAACGCTACATCCACTGGGTCCGGTGGTGTTCTGACCACTTTGAAGGCGACGCCTTCAGGGCTCTCGACCCCATTCACCGACACGCTGAAGGCGTACTCTGTGTTCTCTTTGAAAGCGAACCTGGGTGTTGCTTTAAAGCCCTTTGAAAATCACTTCTGAATAGGTTTCCTTAAAGGGAAAGAAGGGAAATTCAAAATTATCCCAAAGCAATACCCAGGCACAGAGGCTGGCTCTTGAAGGTGTACGCGCATGGCGCCTCGAAATCCAAGTCCTCCAGTGAAAACTCCCACTCAGCCGCTACCAACTTCTCGCTCGGAGAAGAGACTCTGCCCCCTGCAGACATGATCACCTGTGAGAACCTTAGAGGCACAGGGAAGAGCTTGCCAGAGCGGAGGGTGTTTGCATAACCCTCGTCCCCTCTGCTGAAGGTAGACAAGCTGTCTTCAACTCGCAACCGAATGCAGCCGATCGTTCCCACCATACTGAAACGATTCAAGGAACTGGTCCAGAATCTGCGAAGGCTCCAGCGCAGTTGGGTCAACGCCAAGGGCTTCAGACACACTGGAGGACTGCAAAACAGAGAGACCAACCTAGGGGCCGCGCTGAAGCTTAAAGCTGGGGCGCTTGGAGCATTCGGAATTGCTCCATGAATGCACCCTTGCTTTGATTACGACTATGTTAACTTCTGCCACATATATGTAATATTTGTCATACTTCATCTGAGCGACATCGGAAACATTGCCGAAACCAAGCTCTGTGAAGGGGTCCCCGACCTGCATCTGCCTCAGGGGTGTTGTCAGGCAGGCCTCAGCAAAGTCTGGGGAGAGGCCGGCGAAGGACCCCTTAGCTGGGCTGGCCGAGTTGGCAATGAATCGGTCGACCGTCTCCTTCATAAAGCCGCTGGATTGCTGAGACAATCTTGCAGCCATGTCGTTGGCAGAATTTCGCAAGGATTGCCGCGCACCCTGTTTCAGATCATTTGCCAGCCTCATGGCTTTGGACTCTTGTTGTGAGGGAGCCCCTTTAAGGCTAAGCTTGATGATCGCCCGGACACCTGCGGACTGAAGATCCGTCAAGGACTCATTCGTTGCCGTCTCCACACAGAATCGAGGTGTCCGCGGGAGCGGAGTGAGTTGGCCGAAGTCAGGGATCTCCACCTGGCCCCATGCAGCCTCATCGGAATAGATTCGGGAGACAGAGTTCTCCACTTTGAAGGCGCTGGTTTCCAGGACCACATTCGCATCTGGCACGTCGGGCTGAAACAGCAGTTTGTAGGTGCCGCTTACGGCGCGTGTAATGGTCAAAGGGAACGAGATGATGCCCGTGGGCTTGCTCACGCGAACCGTCGTTTGTGGGTCGAGCTCCACGGCACTGTCCGCTAAGACCTCCAACTTGCGTCCGTTCAGTGCCAAGGCCTGGAGCGTTGCTGGAGAGGTGCTGCCAGGCGAGGTGGCGGCGGCTTTCTGGATGCCTGCACGAACCCTCACATCTCTGACCGGAGCACCGCTTGCCGTTGTAACTTTCAATCGCACCAGAAACACCGTCCCCACGGTGGCAATCTCGGGTGGTTGCAGAGCAAGGGAGAAAGCACTGGCTGTGGTTTCGGCAGTTAATTCCGTTGTGGATGAGGCCTGCGTGTCCTGCATCGTTTCTGCCACGGCGGCGGCACATGATGCAAACTGCTCCGTAGCTGACATGTCGTCAAAGTTGGCAGGCTTGCTGGTAGAAAACCTAAAGTTTGTGCCAGACAGATCGCTGACTTTCAATGCAAGTTTGGCAGGTTGCGAGATCCGTCTTGTCCAACGGACTTTCAAGAAAGAGAACCGCAGAACAGCGTAGGGAACGATTTGCACTACCTCCAATCTGCTGCAGCGACCCAGCGCCTCCTGTTGATTTACGAAGACGCACACGGAATCTTCAAGCATGCGCTGGGAGAGCTCAGCAGCTGTCTCTGAATCGCTCACACCCCGTCCACCTTCACTGGACACTAGTAGTCGCACCAACAGCCCACCAAGCTGCTCTGTAAACATCGACAGACCGCCGAACGCGGGTCGGACTTCCACCGTGATGCTGCCGCCAAACTCGTCGAGGCCAATGTTTAGCGGCCAGGTTGACCTCACCAAGCGGCGCAGAGTCAATCCAAGAACTGTCAAGCCGGTTGCTCTGACGATAAACCGCGAAGCCCGTGAAGCCCCTCAATGCATCGAAGCAGCGGCGGCTGGCTGACGATGAAAAAATTGTAGGGCGCCGACAGGCAAATTGGCGCTGCCGCCGGCACCGGTTCAGTCTCAACCCCCTCTGCTACAAATCGCATTCCTCAGCGAGAGCACGGCGGAGCATCATCCCAACATCCCAACATGTCCCAGCCATCGCATTGAAAGATCGTGAAAACTTCGTGGGCGCAATAGCACGCTGCACTGTCCACACTTTGCCCTGCTACGATATCTCGCCGGATAACCCATGCACTTTGCGAGAATCCAACCGTGCAGCCCTCCATTTTCCGGTTGCGTCGCTAAAAGAAACAAAACCTACAAACTGAAACGTTTCTCATTTCTGCTTACTGGCGTGCAGGCACTCCAACGAAGCAAGGCGAATGGCAAGCACAGCAATACCACAAACACCCACATCTCTGGCTTGCGAGCAAGCCTCGGGTACACCCAGCACCATCTACAATGCCCATGATTGGAAAGTACGCCACTCCATCTTGTGCAGGAAGAACTCAGGAATTCAATGGAATTCACACATCGGATGAAACGGCAATGACCGGGCTCAACTACAGCCTCCTTCAATCGTACTGGCAAACGCTGCAACTTCAAGACCGCAACTTACAATTCTGAATGAGGCCCGCCTCGTTGCAAAAAGTCTGTATCACCTTGCCCAGATGGGCTGGAATACAAGAAGGGAAACGTCGAATACATGGGCATGACCGTCAGCTTCCTTAGCTGCGTCAACAGTCACTGGTTTACGGTGACTTGCGGCATTAACCCTAAACCCTAAACCCTAAACCCTAAACCATTGCCTGGGCTGGGAGATGCTGCAAAGTGGCTTGAACCTCCCATCGTCTTCATTCACCAAGTCATAGCTCAAAATCAAGCCTCGGCTCGGGCGTACAGCGTGTGGTAGGCGAGGTCTTACAGGGACAACGATATACAACTATGGACATTTCGCATCCACACGCTTCTAGTTTGATTTCTTCTTAAGTATGAATGCCGCAGGCCCCTGAAAAGCGCTGCAAGCCTTGGCCTCCAGGTGTATCTTGTCCAACCCTGCCCTGATGTACAGATATGTACCGCATCACTCGCATCTGCTCAATTGTCCACTGCATGGTTGCTGTAGAAAACCTTTTCCTGAACGGGGTTTTCGTTACGATGGCACCTTGTTGAAGATAAAAACCCTGACGCAGGCATGCGGATTTCTGGAGCAGCTTCGTCGAAAACAACCCCGCTGTTATGTGAATGCTATTTCGACGGAATCCAAGCATGTTCTTTGAAATCGGGATTCTCCGTGAAGCTAAAATACAGAAAACATGAAAAAGTAAAAAAAAAAAAAAAAACACAATCCACCCAAATCCCGCAAAAATCGAACAGTAAACCTTTTCAAAGAGCTTTACACATGACAATATAAACATAAGACCGCGAACCAGGTCCTCGGAGCTCCGAAACACGCGCTTCAGACTGCAACGCCACGACCGCGCATCCACCCCACACACACCCGCACATACACACCTCCTCCGCCAACACCACCACCGCCACCACCACCGCCACCACCACCACCACCACCACCACCACCACCACCACCACCACCACCACCACAACCACACTCCGCCACATGCATCCGCACGCACCCACGCCGCCGCACTCCACCACACCCCCCACACACAGCCACGCATGCGCTTGCAGAGACCGCGATCGACGCAGATCCGTGGAGCTCTCCGAAACTCGCGCACTTCGGAGAATGCGCGCTCATACAGCCCGGGATCTATCATGCAACGACCACGCATCTATCGCCATCCCCCCTTACCGACAGATTCGATGAATGGTGCCCCCGCCCTCCTTTAAAAAGCAAATTGTTGATTTAATACCCCCACCCCTTCCCCCCAATTTTCCTGATAGATTCAGGACCCCCGCTCCCCCGTTTTCCTCGATAGAGCAGAACTCGACCGACGCGAGCGTTCGATATTGTAGTGAGTGAAGAAGCTGGACTGGGACGGTTCGGGACGGTTCCTCCCCTCCCTTCCCTCTGTCCTTCCCCTCCCTTCACCTCCCTTCCCCTCCCTTCCCCTCCCTTTCCCGCCCTTCCCCTCCCTTCCCTTCCCTTCCCCTCCCCTCCCTTCCCTGCCCTCCCTTCCCTTTGTTCTGTTCTTTCTTTCTTCTTTCCTTCCTTCCGTTCCTTCCTGCTTCCTTTCGTACGTTTGGAGATGTTTGCATCAGCGCTCATAGCCTCTGCACTGCGTGGTTCGAGTCTCGGCTAGCGCGGCACGGACATGTGGGGGGGGCGACAGTGGGATTCACAGAGTGGGGCGAACCGCGCAGTGGACAGTGCAGCGAGATCAAGCCTGAAGGAAGCTTCATCTTGCTTGCAGTCTGCTTGGCTTGTGCTGCTCACTGATTTAGATGAGCAACCATTCACGGGGCCATCGTCACTCAAGACTCTCACAATGGGGAGTTGATCCATTAGATTGCCTCCACGACACGAGAACATGGACGGCATATTCACAACACACTCTAGCATTGCACAGCACCGTCAGAGCTATGTAATGAGTTGAAACTCAAGTGATAAGGTGTCCAGGACGGCCATGCAGGATTGCGTAGAAGTTGGGAGCTTCAAGATAGGGCCTGTCCAGGCTGGGATGAAGGTGAAGCCTGGTTCCTGACTTCGTGCTCACTCGACCGCACGCGTCACAGCCAAGCTGAGGGTAGCTGTCGGTTGCGCCAGTACTCTACAGCTGCCGGGTGTCTTGTACAACTTCCAGGCGGAGGCCACGTGGAGGATTGACCCTGTCATTGCAGATTTCACAAACGGGCTGCGAACACACAACAGGAGGCTTGGAGCAACACGCCCCTCCCGATACGACGCTACGAGGTGTCAGAATGGCACCCTGCCTCCAGGTGAAAATTCGGCTGTTTACTCCGAAGCCTCTAAACCTGAGAAAGCAGCCAAGAGACATCAAGAGACAGGGGGAAGCAAAAAGATACATTACAAAAGCACCTTCATGATAATAAAATAATGACAACATATAGTAATCATAAGAACAAAACCCTCAAGAAAGAATGTACATTAAACCTGTAACAATCATAATCATAATCATCATTATAATCCCAATACTATACAGAAGTACACATAAGACTACAATGGTGGCTCCTCCACCAAGCCGCTGGATGCCGAAGTCTCCGTACACGCCTTTCCTCAGTTTAGGATGGCCCTAAGGAGTGAGGGCGTCGCCGGAAGACTGCCAAGAGTCCCTTAAACTCAGCACCCTAAACCCTAAACCCTAAACCCTAAACCCTAAACTGGCTGAGATGCCGAACCCTTGTTTGCATCCGGGCTTGGGGAGTTGGTTGGGAATCGTCAGCAAGAAACCCTGTTTTGAGCACCAAACCAGGAATGTGCCAAGACGGCCACTTCGGAGCTAAAATGCCAAGTTGCTCTTTCATCTGCATTCTCAAGTGGAGTTTTCCGGTGGTGCTGTCATATCCGGCTGCATTCGTTGAAGCCGTCTTCTGAACCTTAGGTTTTTCACAGGTAGGCTGCATGTGCTCAGGTGCCTCACGTGAGCAGGCCGAGACCGGCACGAATCACGAAGACTGGGTCATAATGTACACCAGGGAGCCGGGGAGATTGCGTAGTAGTCCGTGCTCAGCGGGTGTGCTTCTGGCACGTTATCCGTCATGCCTGCCGCTCCACACCGCGTGGCATTCCCCTACACCCTTCGAATCCGACAGCCCTTACCGTGGGCAGCAAGGTTGTAGCCGAGATGCCGAACGGCCGATGGAAGTTAAACGGCGCCTCCACAAATGTGAACTTCAGCGAGCACCTTGCAAGGCTTCCAGCAACCGGGCCGATTGACGATTCGTGATTTTCGTTTTGCCTCTTTTGGCGGCTACCCAACTCGTGCCAACTATGTCAAGTCACAAAGCCCAGGCGTCTGCAGAGAGGTGGATGCAATTCGGGATGCGGCTGAGGTCTGTAGGATCACCGAGGGACTGGTCGAGGATGAAACCTGTGCTGCCACAGAGGTGACGAAGACAATCTTGGCACAGACACCAAATACACTACAATATACTACAATTTACTACAATATACTACAATATACTACAATATAGTAATACATTATATACGTATTATATAGAATAATTGGTGCCAGGAGCTTAAGTCGATGTCTATGGAGGAGCCGGCATCGATGACGCTCTCCTGGCGTCACTTCACGTGCTTCTTACGAAAGCCTGGCAAATCTGCTTACGCATGTGCTGCATGCCGCGTCCGAGGCTCGAAATATGCGCCGAAGCCCGCATCTCCCTCCACACCAATGTCTGCAATGGCATTCTCGAAGCGCATCGGTATCTCAGTCCAGGGTTCATGCAGGTGTCATGCGCATGATTGAGCATGAACCAAATCGTGCAAAGTGGGAGCCGCGAGCCGGCAACTCAAAACAGCCAAAAGACCGGCTTGGAGAGGCAATGGTGAGAGTTGCCGGACCCATCATCAATGAATGCGCCGATCCTGGGTTTGCTCGGATTTGCTCAGAAGCCGCTGCTGTCAGCTTGGCACATCCTCTGGAGCTGAGTGACTGCACCCAATGGTCGCCCGAGGTGGCTTCGAACTGCGTCGCGAAGCTGACGAAGCTTGGATTCTCGTTGTACTCCCTGTCACCACATGATGTTGACACTTTTTTGGGCGGCCATACGCAATCTCCATCCTGTGAGACATCCCTATAAGTTGGGAATGTCCTCTAGTTTCCTTCAGACAACTGGGCGTCTTACTTGCTACTATTTAGCCATACTGATCCATTTACTTGGCAGCTTTCTCCTTACTTGCCTATCTATGTACTTGTCAACTTGTGTCCCTGCCAGGAGGCACAGTTGAGAGGCACGGCCCTACACGCCAGCAACGAGGCATGCTTGTGATTGGCACACAGCTTGCAGGACACAGGCTTTTTGGGGAATGGGATGGGCTCCCTGCGTAGCCAAGTGCTAGGGTTTCTTTTTAGGAGGCTAAGGATGCCAAGCAATGGTGTAGCGAAGTGAAGAAAACAGAAGTAGCCAAGTGCACGAGAAAAAGTAGACAGAATAAAGAAGACAAAGTAGACAAGTGAAGAAGACAAGTGTCGTCCATGTGGTACAAAATGCAGTAGCCAACCCTCCTTTAAAGAAGGCCTTCCAAAACGTGATAGAGAGGAGCTCTAAACTATAGTGACTGCAACCCACCGAAGGCTCCGCGCTCTGCCAGTAGTGACCGTCACGTGGCAGGCGCCGGGTTTTTTGTTCGAAGCGAGCCATTGTGAGCCCCGAGGGCGGCAAGAAACTGCTTCAGAGGAATCCGCCGTCTTGAGGCGGTTTGCATGTCTGCCAAGTCAGAATCTGCAGAAAATAGCAACGTGTCCAACGTCAGACCCAAACCGAAGGGCGTGGTCGCCTCGGCCCTGATTTCTTCGTCGCCGTAAAGCCTGCCTCTTGAGGAGGCTGCACTGCGTTCCCGGTCTCCCACGCAGGGGCGCAAAGAAACGGATGGCTGCGAGACGAGCACAACGAGGTCTTAAACTGTGAAACTAGGGAAAGTGTGGAACTTTGTGCTGGCGCTCGGGCCTGTCACAACGAGAAGCGAAGCAAGACGCAGCAAGACCATGCCTCAGCGTTGCCGGCGGAGGCGTCGGAGTGATGGACGAGGTGATTTGCATGTCGAGCATGGGCCGCGGCTCCTCATTCCGCGGGTCCCATGTCAGGAGAAACCAAGTGCCTACCTATGAAATCAACGAGACTCTACGACTTTGGAGTTCGAAGGCATCACTTGTGGCATCTCCACTGCGTCCAGGGGTCATGCCGCACCTCACCAGGAACTCAAGCCGCCAAGCCGACACGTCAACAATGGAACAACCCCTGAGGTCAAGGCAAAGCCAAACCGGTCTTTATCCTGAATTGCAGGCACTGCTTCACATCTTTCTTGCTAGGCATTCTCCGTATATGGCATTGGCACGGTTTCCACCGACAGTTAGGAGGCACAA
The DNA here is from genome assembly GCA_905221605.1 of Symbiodinium natans. Classification (NCBI taxonomy): domain Eukaryota; class Dinophyceae; order Suessiales; family Symbiodiniaceae; genus Symbiodinium; species Symbiodinium natans. The sequence goes on from CAJNDS010001112.1 coordinate 2,954,903, forward strand.
CGACTAGGATTGCAGCCGCGATTCGCTGCTATATGCATCAAGTAGCCTGAGGCGCAGGTCTCGACAGTATCAAAGCGGTTGTAACATGCTTGTTGCCATTGCCCGCGGTCACATCACCATCCGATGCGAGCTCCCCAACAACAGGGGAAGAAACTCCCCAGGACCCTTGTGCATTGCTGCGCCCGACTGCCAAGGCAACCCGTGCAAGTGGTTTCAATTCTCAGAGCAGCCCGACTGCAATCTCAGCTGTACTACAGCCGGTGGCACTAAAGCACTGTGGGGAGACTGTTTTTGATGTTAAAGACAAGCAACTTCTCAGAAACCAGCATCCCTTCGAGACAAGGCACACCAGATTCAGGCTGCCATCCGGGTTTGATTGAAGCTTGCGCGATGTGGCGGACTTCGGCGAGGGCACGGGCTCTCCGAGTGCAGATGCTTTGAGCCCTTAGCTTCTGCTATCCTGTTGACGGGCAAAGCGGGGTCCACTAGCCAGTCAAGTCTCTCCGAGCAGCCTCCGCGTGCAACTCCTGTCTCGAATGTCTCGAAAACTTAGCCTAATCCCTGAACATGCACTTCGAACCGATGTGCTGAACGCAACATGTAGAGTGACGACAAGCACAAGAAAAACATGCGGTTGCCGTCCTCAGCCTCGGCCTGCAGTCGCCTTTCGGTGATGTCAAAGCACGTGCTGGTGTTCGGGGTTGAAATCGAAGGAAAGTTGACCTGAGCTCAGAATTTCATGTGATTCCATTTCGCTAACAACCTAGAACCGAATAAAATGAGGGTCGGGATACAAGTGAAAATGAGGATTGTGGTGGCTTTCCATTCACTGCTGCGTGCAAGTTTTCACCAGACCTCTGCGTGACAACAGCCTTATCGATTTTTGCCAAGTCTTCGGAAAGGTGGGCAAGTGTTGAGGCCAGAGGGGTGTGCTCCAGGTGTTGCCCATTTAAATTTACGGCGAGATGCGCAGCTGGTCTGGCTCTGCAACCTGACAGTTGAGAAGAAGATGTCCCCAGACTGCATAACCTCGGCTTTGGGCATATGGATTCCTCTGGACCCCTAATATGGTTCCCAAGTGTAGAATACCCCTCGTGCCCTTTACGAATGGTTGCCGCCCTAAGCCCTAAACCCTAAACCCTAAACCCTAAACCCTAAACCCTAAACCCTAAACCCTAAACCTGCCACTTCCGCGACTGATCTTGGGTTGTTCGTGCTGTCCTGGCACATCGCCGCTGTTCATTTTGCCTAACATGGCTGCGTGTTTCTATGTCTATGTATGGGGGTTTGCGAAAATAGGGTACCCTTCTTGGGGGTTCTAAACATAGAGATTATAGTGTCTTGGGGTATATTAGGGGGACCCATATTTTGGGAAATAGCACTAATGGCATCTTGATTGCGATGCTGCTCCGCATGTCCGACTACAGGCACGAATTAAGTGCGGTCATCATTCTGGCCGCAGGTGGCAAATTTCCACAACTCGACATTCTAAACACAAGCGAGCAATTAACGCCGAGCTTGTAACATAAGGCGGCGGTCCAGTCAGCACCGTGAACTGCGAGGTCGTGAGGCTGTAGAAGGAGGCTTGAATTGGCACAACCTGCTGGCACACCTGAACAGCCGGGATGAGCATTGCATCAGTGGCAAGCGATGCTCATGAGCGAACGAGTCTACTGGATTCTAAGGGCAACAATGACGCGAAATTAAATATAATAAAACCACATCGCAAGGGCAACACATTGAGTGCCATGACAAAATCTGATAAAGCCTTCTTGATGGCTGGAAAGCTACTGGCACGGGAGAACAGGGAGCGAGAAGAAGTGATTCAGGGTGAACTAAGGAACGCAGGGAACACGAGGAAAGCCAAGAGATGCAAATTCAAAGTGCAGCCTGCCTCCGGTTGTGGCCCTCCAACCACCCTGCCCCGAATTGTCACGTGCAGTACACATTAATATGAAAGGATGGACACACCAGTCGAATCCGACACGTCCACACTGCCTAGCTGAGAGACTTTCGCTTTCTGGAGATTCAACCTCGGCTGCGACACTTTCTGCGACCCACAGATCAGGTCCCAAAACCGACGCGGAAACCTGGCCGACAGGGCCGAAAGATCAGTGCAAACCAGTGGGCGCCATCGCAGTTGAAGCGGACTTTGAAGCTGAACTGGCCCGTATTTGCCAGCGTGCCGCCTCCAAAAATTGCCTGGAAAGCCACGACTGCCTCGGTGCCGATCGCTGGAGGATGCCGCGGGAGCGGGCGGTTTGCAAGAATAAAGCCCTCAGCACAAATATGCTCAAAAAACATACCGTCTCTCATGCCCTCCAGGTTGGGCTTCAACGGGACAAGATATACAAGATGGGACAATCAGAACGAGTTGCAAAGCCCTGGTCATTTGTCACCTCCATAGCATCAGGCGCTAGCTCGACCACGCCCTCGCCTGGTCGATAGCAAGACAATGCCACGCTTGCAGCAAGTCGTCGTACTTCTCGTTTTGACCGCCCTTTTTGTGCACAGTTCCGGTCTGAGCGAGATGTCCCCGCTGTCTTGTGACGTGCGTGCGAAGAAGAATACATAAGAATTCCGGGTGTACAAGCCGTGGCAATGGAAGCCGTGCTCGAAACCTCGTGAGGACAAGCAGTCAACGTTGCTTTGTTGGCTTTCTGCAAGCTGTGAGCTGGCGCTGTTCCAGTTCAGGGGTGGGTGCGTAGGGTGGGTTTGGCGGATATGCCAGTGTGTGTGTGGGTGAGTGGGTATGCCTGCGTGGGTATGACTGTGTGCGTATGCCTGTGCGGGTATGCCTCTGTGGGCATGCCTGTGTGGGTATGACTGCGTGCATATGCATGTGTGGGCATGCCTCTGTGGTGGCTATGACTGCATGCATATGCATGTGTGGGCATGCCTCTGTCTGTGTGTGTATGGGTGAATGTGTATGCCTGCGTGGGTATGACTGTGTGCGTATGCCTGTGTGGGCATGCCTGTGTGGGTATGCCTGCGTGGGCATGACCGTGTGCGTATGCCTGTGTGGGCATGCCTGTGCGGGTATGACTGAGAGCATATGCTGTGGGCACGCCTCTGTCTGTGTGTGTGGGTGAAATGGGTATGCCTGTGTGGGTATGACTGTGTGCGTATGCCTGTGCGGGTATGCCTGTGTGGGTATGCCTGTGCGGGTATGACTGTGTGCGTATGCCTGTGTGGGCATGCCTGTGTGGGTATGACTCTGTGCGTATGCCTGTGTGGGCATGCCTCTGTCTGTGTGTGTGGGTGAGTGGGTAATGCCTGTGTGGGTATGACTGTGTGCGTATGCCTGTGCGCGTATGCCTGTGTGGGTATGACTGTGTGCGTATGCCCGTGTGGGCATGCCTGTGTGATCCTGTGTGGGTATGACCGTGTGCGTATGCCTGTGTGGGCATGCCTCTGTCTCTGTGTGTCTGTGGGTGAGTGGGTATGCCTGTGTGGGTATGACTGTGTGCGTATGCCTGTGCGGGTATGCCTGTGTGGGTATGCCTGCGTGCGTATGCCTGTGCGGGTATGCCCACACAGGTATGCCTGTGTGGGTATGACTGTGTGGGTATGCCTGTGTGGGTATGCCTGTGTGGGCATGCCTGTCTGTGTGTGTGTGTGTGCCACGTGTGTGTGTGTGTGTGTGTGTGTGCCAACCCTGTTGCCAAGGGAGCAAGTGTGCAGAGCTGTTACCGTTAGAGCATGCAGGGGGATGTGGCGTGAGATCAGGGACCACATCCAATGAAGCTACCTGATCTCATGGGATGCAGAACTTGGCCAGTTCTGTGTACCTGCGATTTCTTCAGTCTCACGAATCATTTTAGCAAGTTGGGAACTTCAGGATTGTGAGGTGTAGACCAGGTAAACAGGACCCCAAGACTTGGTGTGGAGATTGCACAAGTGTGCTCCAGGCAGTATTCGTCTATCGCACTGTCTGCAGCAGGGTTGCCTGCCTGATACTATGGTCTTGATTGACCATCCTGAGCTCCCTGATCGGAGCAACAGCCTGTCAGCATTTCCCCCCTCAACTGCTGCAGCGAGTGAAATTGACTGTGTCCACAGTCTGCTGATGTTCAAACCAGATACCGAACAGGTCCTACGCCTGTTGTCGATCCATCCTGTTAGAGACGTCAGCCAGGGTTATCTCCACCCAAGTGATGTTGCGTGAGTGTTGATCGGTGTACCATTGTTTACGCAGCGTGTTGAGAGAGATCAAGTTCCTGTAGTGCTGTAGTCTTCCGTGTCAGCAGCGCAGAGATGTGGAATGCAGAATCCTGCGAGTAGAGCCAGACGGTTGCAAGTGCAAGTTTCTTCGTGGCAGCGAGTGATTCTCACTGACTTGCAGCGTTGCGTGCAGTACATGCTCAGTCTGTTGCCAGCAGATTTTCGCAATTCTGACCAGCAGAGATTGTGGCAGCTGCACATGTTCTTGAACTTGAACTTGACTTTATGCTTGTGCTCAATGGCTGCAAGAGCTCCGCTCTTCTGATTGAAGGGTGTGTGTGTGTGTGCCAACCCTGTTGCCAAGGGGGCAAGTGTGAAGAGCTGTTACCGTTAGAGCATGCAGGGGGCTCCCTGATCGGAGCAACAGCCTGTCAGTTTTTCCCCCCTCAACTGCTGCACCTTTGAGCGAGTGAAATTGACTGTGTCCACAGTCTGCTGATGTTCAAACCAGATACCGAACAGGTCCTACGCCAGTTGTCGATCCATCCTGTTAGAGACTTCTGATGTTGCGTGAGTGTTGGTCGGTGTACCATTGTTTACGCAGCGTGTTGAGAGTGATCAAGTTCCTGTAGTGCTGTAGTCTTCCGTGTTAGCAGCGCAGAGATGTGGAATGCAGAATCCTGCGGGTAGAGCCAGATGGTTGCAAGTGCAAGTTTCTTCGTGGCAGCGAGTGATTCTCACTGACTTGCAGCGTTGCGCGCAGTACATGCTCAGTCTGTTGCCAGCAGATTTCGCAATTCTGACCAGCAGAGATTGTGGCAGCTGCACATGTTCTTGAACTTGAACTTGACTTTATGCTTGTGTGCTCAATGGCTGCAAGAGCTCCGCTCTTCTGATTGAAGGGTGTGTGTGTGTGTGCCAACTCTGTTGCCAAGGGGGCAAGTGTGAAGAGCTGTTGCCGTTAGAGCATGCAGGGCTGATCGGAGCAACAGCCTGTCAGCTTTTTCCCCCCTCAACTGCTGCACATTTGAGCGAGTGAACTTGACTGTGTCCACAGTCTGCTGATGTTCAAGCCAGATACCGAACAGGTCCTACGCCAGTTGTCGATCCATCCTGTTAGAGACTTCAGCCAGGGTTGTCTCTACCCAAGTGATGTTGCGTGAGTGTTGGTCGGTGTACCATTGTTTACGCAGCGTGTTGAGAGTGATCAAGTTCCTGTAGTGCTGTAGTCTTCCGTGTTAGCAGCGCAGAGATGTGGAATGCAGAATCTTGCGGGTAGAGCCAGATGGTTGCAAGTGCAAGTTTCTTCGTGGCAGCGAGTGATTCTCACTGACTTGCAGCGTTGCGTGCAGTACATGCTCAGTCTGTTGCCAGCAGCTTTTCGCAATTCTGACCAGCAGAGATTGTGGCAGCTGCACATGTTCTTGATCTTGAACTTGACTTTATGCTTGTGCTCAATGGCTGCAAGAGCTCCACTCTTCTGATTGAAGGGTGTGTGTGTGTGCCAACCCTGTTGCCAAGGGAGCAAGTGTGAAGAGCTGTTACCGTTAGAGCATGCAGGGGGAGGTGGCGTGAGATCAGGGACCACATCCAATGAAGCTACCTGATCTCATGGGATGCAGAACTTGGCCAGTTCTGTGTACCTGCGATTTCTTCAGTCTCACGAATCATTTTAGCAAGTTGGGAACTTCAGGATTGTGAGGTGTAGACCAGGTAAACAGGACCCCAAGACTTGGTGTGGAGATTGCACAAGTGTGTGTGTGTGTGTGTGTGTGTGTGTGTGTGTGTGTGTGTGTGTGTGTGTGGTGTGTGTGTGTGTGTGGTGTGTGTGTGTGTGTGGTGTGTGTGTGGTGTGTGTGTGTGTGTGTGTGTGTGTGTGTGTG